>JAQISU010000154.1:385000-985000 GCA_029339505.1 Unio delphinus | reverse complement strand
AAAACATTTCAATGATGCACTTGTAGCAAAAAAAGGTGTTCAGATTACTCTTTCTGCGGCTGCTATCAAAAATATGATTAAAACAGGCGGTATATTCCCGTTGTTTGCTGCGTTACCAGCATTGATTGCAGCAGCAGCCCCAGCAGTGGCTAAAGCGGCGGCGTTAGGAGCCGTTGGCACTGCAGCAGGAATGGCGTTGAAAAAGGCAACTGGACAAGGATATAAAAAAAAGGGACGATCCGTTCACGGATTGGGTCTAAGACTACCAGGAACCCCGTATTCATGGTACAGCGGAAAGGGTCTAAGACTACCAGGAACCCCGTATTCATGGTACAGCGGGAGATCCGTTCACGGATCAGGCCTGAGACTACCAGGAACGGTTTATTAATTCAGAAATCTTCGATTTCCGAACCTATGGTTCCTATGTCCAATTTTGATTTAATGGATGCAGCTAAAAAACTAGTGATTAAAAATTTCAGAGGTGTTTTTATGAAAGATCAATTACCACATCAACCAAACAAAACTGAAACAGGTATTATTAATCTCGATAACAGCGCCGGACCTGGAACTCACTGGGTTGCATACGCTATTGATCCACGTGGGATTGTCTATTTTGATTCATATGGATTAGCCCCACCAAAAGAGTTTATGCGTTACATAAAACAATTTCCAATGAAGACTTGGTATTCTACGCTACCAACACAACAAATCAATGACCCACCAATATGCGGCAGTGAAGTATTAAATGTCCTTGATGCTATTTCAGCATCTAGAAAACCACCACACATTGTCGTAAATGACTACACCAGCAATCGCTTTTTAGAGAGAGAAAGAGTTTTACAATAACATGATTGATATTTGGGGGAGATCTTTGAAACCCAAACCCGATGACACTGCAACCGGTGATATAACAAAAAAAATTAAAGATGAAATCGCTGAGACGTTAAATTTAACAAGTGTTGACCCCGGGGAAATAGTTGTATTTCAGGACAAACAGGGTAAATTGAAATCTAGTAATATTTCTCTGGATGATATTTTGGTTAAACAACAAAACGCAATCGAGGATACTATCGCGTTATTTTCCGATCAGGGTAAACTCAAACCAGGCGTACTTTTTTCGACGATTACAGATCGATTTAAAACTCTCAACGATTCTGCGTTAGAACTAGCAACACTTCAATCTAAAACCGAAGAACACATAAAACAGTTTACCGCATTTCGTAGAAATATCATTGATAAATTTATTGGAACTACATTCGATAAAATTGAACTAAAACTCCCTGATATTGAAAAATCCATCGATGAGACGAAAACTTCCATCGAAGCCATCAAAGGTGATCTTTCGAGGATGATAACAGCCATTGAAAAAACAAAAATTCCTCATGAGAAAACCAACAACGTAGTATACTAGATCCAACACGGATCATTTGAGTGGACACCTACAAACAACAAATTAGATATCACTGCAACCGTTAAGGGTATTTATCGATTAACACTAGTAACACCATTGTCTCAATTTAATATTTCATCGTCCAGTTCATCCGGGGTCAATAATACGATTTCAACGATCATCGACAAGAATACAACTGAAAAGTTTACAATCACATCTACTGATAAAAATTTGGTTAGGGTCTCAACAACGTGGTATGTGGAATTCGTAGCGAATTTAAGTAAATCGTAATTGAAAACGCTAGCGTATTTAAAATAAAAATGATTTCATCATCGCAATATCGCTATGATCAGGTCAGAGAGTATCAAACTAGACTCAAAACCTTGTCTGAGGAGTATGCAATGAAAATTAAAAAATATCGCAGGAGAATTACCACAATTGATGTTACTGTGTATTCAGTGAGTGGTGTAATCACCGGAGCAGGTATTATACTGTCTTCAGTGACAATGATGGCCCCGATAGCTGTTCCAATTTGCATTTCTGCGGCAACAACAATCGCTGGAATTATTTCAATAATCACAAAAAAATATCCTCATGCAGCCAACGGAAACTACAAGACTACATAATTCAATTTCATGTTGTGTCTACTGCATACTCGCAATTATCCTCATTGATATCGTCATCGCTCGATGATACAATTATATCAGAGAGTGAGTTTTCAGCGATGGTAGATATATATGATTCTGCGATGTCAAAATTAGAAATACAAAAACATGAGTATAATAACAATGACAACACCGATGGAATTACTTCAACAAATAGTGGAGAACACAAACCCAGTACAAACCAGCATGATCTCAATAACCTCAACGAATCCAGAATTCAGTGTGAATTTCCCCTCTCCGGTCCCAGTGAAGGAGATAGCGCTAGCAAAATTACGAGTATACCATAGCTGGCCTAATATCAGGTCAAAATCATTTGGTGGTCAACAACCCAATAATTCCCTGGTATTTGCAAATAAGAATAAACCAGACGGCACCCCAGAATGGAATGTTGTTTCCATACCAACCGGATCATACCAAATTGAACAAATCAATAATGAATTCGCGCGTAGAATAAAATCGATTACTGGAGTAGAGTCAAAAATCGCTATAACAGTTCATGAACCAACACTATCATCCGCAATTGAGATAAGCACAGAGGGTTATGTCGTAGATATCTATCAGAGTTCTATAAGAACCGTACTAGGATGGCCTGAAATCCCACCCGGGGGAAAAACCGTTGATTTACCAGAACCAAAAAAAACTGATTATGTCACTGACAGGATAAAATCTGATAATCCAATAAAAAGCTATAGATATTATGATAAGTCGTATTTTTTCATTAGAGTAGAATATGATGAAAAAATACGACTTATTCATCAAGTTGCTAACCGGGGTAAAATCACTGAAAATTTCACAGCTTTCAATAACGATATTTCACTGTTGTTAATATCTCTTAAATCCGGTACTCTCACCCGAGATGAATTTATCAATGTCGTAGAAACATGTAACAAAATCATCAATGACATGGAAACATTTCATTCACAAATTATTCAAGAGGTATTAGGTGACAGTAGTCCTAAAACAAGAGATTTATTTGCAATAGACTATAAGATCCGCATAGGAGATATTCCAACATTCAAACTTCCAGGATATAATCTCTTAGAACTACAAAAATCTCTCGATGATGCCATCGATATTGGTTTTAAAATAATTCATGATACATGGAAAAAAACATCACAGGAAATAAAAATCCTCAAACACAATAATGACCCAGATGGTGGCGGCAGGCATATTGCTCCGTTCAATGTGAATATTTCATCGGTGATTGCGCTCAATTTAGTATGTGATGTTATCGAAGGAAGCTATCAAATTAATCTCGAACGATCAAATCAAGCTCAGCAAGGATATATTTTGTATTCATTTGCACCAATAGCTCCTCCAGGGTTTTTAATAATTGAATCCCCGGTGAATCCAGTCTATATGCGATGTCATAATAATTCATTAACCAGAATTAATTTCAAACTCACTGACCAGTCTAATAATCTGATTGATTTACAAGAGGAGGTGTTAGCGATTAGTCTATTTGTAAAGTCGTAGTGATTTTCGTCCCTCGAACACGATATCGTATCGGACTGGATCAAATATTCAGTTAACCCAGAACTGAAAGTTCCAGCAGCAGAGGGGGTGAGTGACAACGACGTTGTAATCCCTTTTCCCAAAAAATGTAATAGTTGAAAAGTTTTTGATTTCATAATTTTTCATTGATTTTTTTTGGACCTAATCCATGATTCACACACACATTTGGGCCTGATGTCATTGACTTTTTTTGGGCCTGATGTCATTGATTTCATTGTTTTTAAGCTTGATTTCAATGAAAACTTGTCTAAAAATGTTGTCTGATTCGCCCCTTCTGCTGCTCCGATTAATCGTGGTTATTTCATCGAGTTTCGTGAGTTTCAAGATCTGTTTTGATTTCTTTGGGTTTAGCATTTTTACCAAAAAATCTTCTGACCCTTTCGACAGCAGTGTATAACGGGACGAACTTGTTGATGTCATTGTTATATGTGTGGGAGTCATAAATAGCGTGTTGAATTCTCTTTACAAAATAATAGGATTTCGATAACACATATTTATTATTCCGAGCGCTATTATCAATATCTTGAAAATCAGAAAGAATCCGATCACAATCTAATTTATCTGACAATTGAATTCCTTGATTTTTCAAATTTGAAATCTCGTTAATAATGAAATTCATATTTTCAAAATTCATTTATATGAAATATTATATATCTAATATGATAAACAAGAAAGTTAGATTAAATTTTGACCCATTGATATATTTGATATATTCACACAAGGCAACACATCCCCCTTTGGAACCCCTCAGGTGTTATTCACATCTGACTGGGCCCAGAGGTACCATGAAACATAATCTCCGAGAGGAGATCTAACTCGTCAAATAACGGGTTAGAACTCCAAGAAGGTATGTTTTGTGAATGGACTTCACATTTACATATTTAAATGTATTTACGATAAAATGATATGATATATATACAATGAAATGACATGACATATACAATGAAATGACATGATACATACAATGAAATGATATGATATACACAAATAGGACAGCACAAGACAATACAAGATATAACAATGGAATATAGGTGGACACACACACGGGGCTGTTCTACATTCAAACTAAAACCACCACTCCCCAACAAAATCACCCGGGTTGATTGCAAAAACACATTCACACAGTGTGACGGTGTGTGATGTATGGTGGTTTCACGGTTTGTATTTCGAAATGGCTTAAATTATATAGAAAAACCTTCCGATCGGTACCGTCGACAATAATGCCTGCCACGAGATTCGAACGATGGGCCCCAGGACGAGATATCATCCACGTACTGAATACGCTAATATTCACAAGATATATACAAGTCTATAATATTGAATACGATATATAGCTAAACTGCTGTATTCGTCGTAAAGAATTTAACGAATTGTAGATTAAAATCATGTATCAATCGTAGACAAAATTATAAATTTTCTAGTCAAATCAAAACAAAAAATAGCATTCACTCGGACTATGAGTCAGCGAAAAATCCCATTAAGATACGTGACTACAACAAAGGAGTTATCGTTGTTTCAAAACCGTATACACAAGCCCACACGATTTATTCCCCTTGGTGTTACATATATACAATACAAAACATAATTCAGACATATGGAAATTGAATTGTATGTCCGGTTCTCTTGGAAATCGCTGATCGATATATTCGTTCTGCTACTTTTCGTACTGAGGCTCTACAAATATCGAAATACTTTCCAGCTTCATTCATTTATTGAAATACTCTTTCTTCGTTATTTTCTGTATTAAATCAATTTATAGGTTTCGCGTTTTTCGAGTTTTCTCCAGTCCCTCCTCGATTGGTGTTTTCACTCTGAGTAATAGACTGTAGATTCTATAAAGAATTGGTCCTAGGATTAGAATTAATATGATCAACTACAAAACCATCTTTAGTCAATCCATTGTAACATTCATATGCGATTATGTGATTAAAATATCTTTTCCCTCCGGCACTATACATAAGATATCCGAGATTATTAAAAACACCAACTGGTTTCTTCAGTCTGCGGGTTCTGACAATACCGTCACGAGATGCTCCATAATTGGTAATTACGGGATGTGGTTGAAATTCTTGGTTCATTTATATACTAAATACTATTTGTCTAATTCATTATTTGGTTTAATTATTACTTGAGAATCTATCAATGTAGTCTCGAGGTGTTCTTATAATTTTATCCTTGACAGAGTCATTGATGGAATCTTTGATGGAATAACTCAAACTTTTAGTTCTGACACGTCACTCTCCACTGCAAACGTTTGGTGATGTATACGTGATTACAGGTTATATACCACATAATCTGCACATTATATACACGATCTTATATGAATGTTCCTTTGATGTGAAATTTAATAAAATTGATTTAATAATTGTACATGCCACAATTTGCTTTCAGCAGGTGGCATACTATTTTTGTAGTGGTTTCTCGTTAACTAGGTTAGGGTGGAGTGTTTCCAATACTACATTCAATTATTGCAGAAGACCCACCCCGGCTCGCTTTTGTCAGAATTTGAAGTAGTGATAGGGAGATGCAAGCAAAGCTCGGAGAACCCCTTCAGCGATGTCGACAGTTAAATTACTGAATACACAAAAGGTGAAATTCAAATAAATGACAATTCAATACCATTCAATAACATATAGTCATTTCTCAAATAAAATTAAAATTTAAAACCATTTCACTCGTCTTTCGCTTGACCAAGTGACGGCATATTTTATCATCTGACTTAGTGTGATATATTTTCCTCCTGTCCTATGTTCCTATCCATCTGTATTTTGCTTCTCTGGACTGTTTCTTTAGTTCCCTGTAGTCCATCTAACTTCCGTCTCTGTTCTTCCTTTTCCTTTGTCTCCCAGAGACTCGTGACTATCTGCATTAGGGTATTTCTTTCTGTCTCCAACAGTTTATCTGGTACCTAAATGTTTTTTGAACGAACACAAAAGGACATTATCATAGCATATTCCTCTAGCTGTCTAGACTCACGCTGAACAACAATATCGTCAGATAAAGCCATTACCTTCTTTGGTCACACATTCGGGCACATCAAAGTACCCATTCTTTCTGATATGGTGCACACGGTATATATAGATTCTCAATCTTATTAAACAGAACAATATCAAATAATTAGACGAATTTCGGTACATTGCACTTCGAAAGAGTGTACACAGATATCCACATGCGCTGATATAACTTACACATAATACTCCTACAATGTATGCACGAATAATCAAACTCCTATTAACTAATGTTGCACACTTTAACCTTACAAATCAATTCAACAGTTGCAAATCTAGAATATCACATGAATAAATGCACGCGGTTACAACAAATTAATCAAATAACGAATTACAGTAATAATTATTTACATAAACATTGCTCATAAATCAAAATATGCGTGTAGATCAAACACTACAAATGAATTAAACTCTACATATGAATAAAACCCTACAAATGGTAATTTTACGTACTAACTATTCTAGCAATGAAGTATGCATACTGCACATAATTAAAAGCACAATTACTTTGCCGTATAGATTACAACAATCAAGAAAATTGTCACTGACCTGTTCTAACTCTCCTTTGTTATTCCCAGAATAACAAGTTTCTCGCCAATTTCTAATTACGTCGGAGTAGCTTATTTTCCCTATAATTCCTGCAAGATTGTTTAGCTACTACTAACGTTTAGTTCTCAAGATAATAAATTTAAGCTTGCGATTCCAGTGGTGGCGACGCCTTACTAAACTTCGAGTGGATGCTGATTCACCCCTGATTCACATAATTGGCAGACAGTGCCCCCTCCACGGCAGTCTGTGAAGGTTGTCTTTACGACCCCCACTTAATTTTCCATTGATCCAAACACAAGATTTCATCACGTACCTGTGAACCATGTTATGGCCATGTTATATAACTGGCTTGGCCAAAATAAGGCGCCAGTCACGAGATCCTATGACCATGTTAAATAACTGGCTCGACACCTCCTTGTTCGCAAGACTGACCTTCGCACATTTATTATTAGCATCAGGGCCTAGCATATACGTAATGAACTCTGGTTATTGTTCCTTACAACGTAGCAGATTTGTTTTTATAAGTATAATTATCACGTCGAAAAGAACACTAGTTTAGAAAGCTACTTATCTCATAACGCTAAGCATGTAGTTAAGCGACAAACATGTTTTATGATACATGTATAAAGTTAAATCATTACATTAATGTCCGCGTTATATGATATATGCTTTGTTTTGACTTATAAATGCTTAGTACAAGTACACTCTTGTTGGCAGATTATTTTTCATGGACTCAGTGTTTCGTATGACTATGAGCGTCATTATTTATTGAATGTTTTGAAAGGCCACTAAACAGTAAATCCGATGGCTAAATACGTGCCAATTGGTAGCCCAAAACATATTGTTATCATGGAATAGTGTGTGAAGCAATTGATATACACAATAGTGGCATTATTCATTGTGAGCGCAACTGCAAGCTTTGAAGTTATGGAATCAGGTCAATATAGATTTGTTCTCACGAGTAAATAGCAAGAGAAATGTAAATTATCTGTTATATGTTGTCTTGTAATTGTTAGTTGGTATAGTTATCAGTTGGCTAAATCGAATTCGCTGTTCAGGAAAGGATGTGAAACATGTAATTAGTGTAAGCCAATTTCACCGCGGAGCTTTTGAAAATGTACATAATAATTATGTTTATTAATTATTAATATCAAGAACAATCGAACATACGTGACAGATAAAACGCTTCTCACATATTGAATCAGGCAGTATAATGCTCTGTCGAGTTTCAAATATGATTTTATGTCTGGTGTGAATGCACATGTAACAGACAACCCAAGCGAAGCAAATCGATAACACGGGATATTTCCTTACTGGAGACCAACCCTAGTGGTTAGAGCGTCCGCCTCGGATACGGAAGGTCTTGGGTTTGAAACCCGGCTGTGTCATATCAAAGACATAAAAATGGTACTAACAGTTGCCTCACTAGGCGATCAGTATTAAGATGTTAGAGTTAGGACTGGTCAGGATAATGTAACTGGATAGTGCATTACATTACGTGTCTGCGGCATGAAGCCCCAGAGATAGACATCACTATATACTGCCACAGTGCCGACATCGTAGTGAAATGACTGAACAATTGTTAGAGTTACGTTACAAATCCTCACAGATACAGTCACAAACACCTTCTTGGATTATCCTTACTTTAAGTGGTTATGATGTCAATAAAAAATGTCCCATATCATTGTTTGAATGTCCGTGAATGATTGTTCTGTGATGGTCATCCGATGTTGAGAGAAACGGGTGGAAATACTTTAAATGTACATTCTGACTGTCATTCTCCAAAATTGTTCTCATTCTTGTAAAAACGTGAATGAGAAAAATCTCACATCTAGAAAGAGAGTGTACATCGAGTGTTTACAGTTATTGGTAAAAAAATCACAAAGCAAAACCGCATCAAATAGAGAATTTAAGCCTCACACATTTACATAGTATGCTTTGTATTAAAACAAATCACGCCCCAAGTGTATGAACTATAACAAGCAGATAGTGGCTTGTATATGGCGTTGTCTGTCCTTTTCGTGAACGAATTTTAGCTCTATATGTGTGTCTACTATGCTCCAAATTTTCTAGAACCAATTTCAATTTCATAAACCTCTTCTATTGCCCGTGTCAGGCTATTTTACCGGGCTTCAAGTACCATCAAAACAGTGGAATGGTTGACGGAGTATTGAAGTTGTATAAGGTGGATATAAAAAAAATAAATTACGATGTCATACACATTTTTTACAGACAGTAATATTTTTCATAGATTATCCATAGAAATTGTTACAGCTATTTAAAAGTCACATTCGAACCCTGTCCGTGTCATACCAAAAACTAGGCACTCAGCATTAATAGTTTAATGCTAGGACATGTTGGCCTGGTCTCAGGATAATGTGACTGCGTGTGACATGCTGTTACATGCCTGCGGCATGATGACCCAGTGCTAGACCTCATCATATTGCTATACTGCGACATCGTAGCGATATGACATAACAATTGTTAAAGCTACGCCAAAAGTCCAAATGACACATATCCACACCCAGATTTAAAAGTCACTAGCTGAAACCGAAAGATTTCACTTATTTTTTGCACTTAAAGAGACAACTATTTTGCCATCATCACACCCCAAAATCGCAAAACAAATCCCTGATATTTTCTTAGATCAGTTCAACGAAACGTGGTTTCTTAAAAGTAAGGTAATTTCTGATTGATTTATAAATTTGTATAATCCCTTTACTGAGCACTTCGTCATAACGTTTACTAGTCAAAAGTTTTACTAGAAGATATTCTGAAGAACCTAACTTCGGAATTACTGCACTGCGATCAAATGTATGCCTGTCTAGAGTAGCACTAACTGTATCTATCTATCTATCTATCTATCTCTCTCTCTCTCTCTCTCTCTCTCTCTCTCTCTCTCTCTCTATCTACCTACCTACCTACCTACCTACCTACCTACCTACCTACCTACCTATCTACCTATCTATCTATCTATCTATCTATCTATCTATCTATCTATCTATCTATCTCCCTTAGTCTTGCCGACCGTTGGGGCACCATTGATGACCTGACAACCAGCTTCCTCCATTCCAATCTGTTCTCTGATACTTTCACTGTGTCACTCAGTTTCAGACCTGTCCACTCTGAGATGTTATCCTCCGATCTTTCCTCTGTCTTCCTCTCCTTCGCCCTCCCTGCACATTACCTTGCATGATTGTCCTAGCAAGCCCTGTTGATCGTGTGACATATCCATATCATTTCATTTTACACTTTTTCACAATGGTCAATAGCTCTTCATAGGGCCCAATGGCTTACTAAATTTTGTTTCCCAGTTCCTCATTCGTGACATGATCTCTATATGTAATGCCGATCAACCTTCGAAAGAATCTCATTTCAACAGCTTGTATCCTCCTTTCGAGATCCGCTGTGAGGGTCCATGACTAACAGGCATATAGGAATACAGATGCAACCAAGGAGCGCATCAGTCTAATTTTTGAGCTAACTGAGGTGTTTCTGTCTTTCCAAACTGTTTTCAGCCTTGCCATTGCTGTTATTCTCAGCGCAATCCTGGACAATATTTCTGGTTTCGATCCCTCGTCTGCCACGATGGCTCCTAAGAACATTAATCTATTAACTGTTTCCAGTTTGTGACTTCTAATCATGATGTCAGTGCTGATGCCAATGGTGTTGATGGTCTGTCCAGTTTTTCCACCAACTGAGCTAGTTCCTCATTTCCTGCAAGGCCATCGATGTCATCAGCAAAAGACCAAATTCGTTATTATTCTGCCTCCAATACTGACAGTTCCTTCATGGTCTTCCAGTGCATCTGTCATGATTCTTCAAGAAAGATGTTGAAGAGAGTAGGTGAAAGCAGGCAGCCCTGGCTGACTCCCACAGTTGTTCTAAACCAATCTCCTATTTGACCGTTGAAGCATACTGCGCTGGTGGCCTTGCTGTAAAGGCTTTCTATGATATTGATCAGGTTAGCGTTGATGTTGTACAGCTTCATGGTGAACCAAAGTGCTGCATGCCATACCTTGTCAAACGCCTTTTTAAAATCTATAAAGACATTATAAAGATCTTGTTGGTGCTGGCGGTACTTCACACATAGTATTCTCAGGTTGAAAATCTGTTCAGTTGTGTATCGCCTTGGTCTGAAGCCTACCTGTTCTTCAGCTATGATTTCCTCTGCCCGCGGCTTCAGCCTGTTTAATACGATTTTTAGCATGACTATGCTTGGGTGGCATATAACACTGATCGTACGATAGTTCTGACATTGCTGCAAATTGTCTTTTTTTCGGGAGAGTTACTATGAGTGACTGCGTCCATGGTGTTGGCCATTCCCCTGTATGCCAGATCTTGTTGCAGATTGTTACTAGGGCGCTTATCATGGCTTCACCCCTTTCTTGGACTAGTTCTGCAGGGATGTTGTCTACTCCTGCTGCCTTCCCTTTTTTCAGTTCTTTCACTGCAGCCTCTACTTCTTCTCGGATGATGGGGTAGTTGTCAGTGTTGATCACTGATGGGGTGTTGAGTATGTCTGGGTCCCCTGTAGGTCTGTGGTTGTACAGGTCTGAGCAGTATTCTGTCCATCTCTTAAGAATGTCTTCTTCTTCTGTAAGACATTTCCCTCCCTTATCTTGAATGATGGAGGAGCGTCATTGTTTTACAATGGTCAGGTCTTTCACCAGTTGGTATGCTTTTTTGCTATTATTTTTCTTTAGATTGTTTTCTGTATCTTTACACTGGTCTTCAATCCATTGTCTCCCTTGCCTTTCTTATGCTTTTCTTGATAACCTGGTTGATTCCCCTGTATTGTTTTGCTCCTTCTACTTCTGACTTCTTCTTCTTTAGCACTCGACGCTTGTCACACAGATCAAGTATGTCAGTTGTAACCCAAGGTTTCTTTGGTTGTCGATGTTTACCAAGGTTCTCACTGGCTGTCGATCATTGTGTCTATAACTGTGTTCTCTGCACTAAGAAGTAACAGTGGTGCAAATTTCCCTCCTATCCTTGCCTGGAAGGCTTCCAAGACCTCTGGGTCCTTTAGCTTGTCAAGGATGAACTTGATTCTTGTGGGGCCCTCTTTGTCGACTTTGTTTTAGACGTAGTCGGAGGGTCATCATCATTAAGTCATGGTCACTTCCAATGTCTGCTCCTGGGAAACTTATTGTCTTAGCAATGTTTACGCTAGTGTGGAAACGTCTCTTCACCATGATATAATCAATATGGTTATGGTGTTCTCCATTTCGGGCTATGCCAGGTCCACCTTCTGGATGCTTTGTATGGACCAAACGTGTTCATCAGCTTCAGATCATTTAAGCTGGCAAATTCCAGGAACCTTAAACCTCTGTCGTTGGTCTCTGCATTGCAGTAGCGTCCAAATGTGCCTTTCCAGTTATCAACGGCATCCTCTGCTATTTTGGCATTCCAGTCTCCTTGCACCACAAGAATGTCTTTCTTTGGGGTCTGGTCCAGGACTTCTTGCAGTTGGCCGTAGAAATCTTCTAATTTTTCATCATCATGGTCTGTAGTTGGAGCGTAAGCTTGCACAATGGTGATATTGAGTGGTGTTGCCCTCAAGCGTATGATGATAAGACTGCTGGAGACTGGCCGACAACTCATGACAGTGTTCACGGTGTCTTTGTGGACGAGAAATCCGACACCATGTTCATGTTTATCATCACTGCCAGAGTAATATAGTTTATGGCCATCCTGTGTTGATGTTTCCCCAAGGTTCTTCCATCGTACTTCGCACAGTCACAAGATGGTCCAATGGTATCTGTTCATTTCGTGTGTCAGTTCCTCTACCTTTCCAGGCGTTCTTAATGTTCTGATGTTCCATGTACCAATGCTGATGTTGTTTCTGATTCGGAGTTTTGGTGATAACTATCTGTATACCACACATAATAATGTGGGAATAGCTATGAAACATATCGGCACGTTATATAGAAGGTCATGCACAGAAAGACGGATAATAACTCAGTTGTAGCAGCAAATGTCTTTTGTACGTGTCAGACAAACTGTACCAGTTCAATACAGTTAAAATAATTGATAGGAAAACTCTACTGTTATGTGGATTCAATCTGTATTGTGTGATTGGCCTTTGTTCATAACTGAGAAGACGAGTCACCAATGAGAGATTGTGTACGTCATGGAAAATTCTAGAGGAAATTGCGATAACAATACAAACTGCATCATGTAAGCAAAACGAGCCAAACGGTTTCTATATCTACGAATTTGTTTTCCAGACGGATTATACAAATACAAAGCTTAACAAATAAATATTTACATGATGTTGCGGTATTGAAACTAGAATGAAAGAATATAATGCCAGGATCTCCACTAAAGGCCACAAAATGCTTAAAAGTGCATTTATTTATTATTTTTAATTTGGCAAATAAGGTATTTCAACATCGAAAAAACATACTTTCACTTTAAGATTGCCAAAGTGGTGCCATAGTTAAGCTTTTTTATTTGTAATTGTTATTTGTATTCGTTTGTCTGACAAAGGGTCCTTGTCAAGTTTTGTCTCTCTGTCTGTTTATGTCTGTATGTCTCTGTCTCTCTCTATTGCTATGCCGCTACTTCGTGTTTCCTCCTATCAGCTGATTTTAATCAAAACAAGTTGTTGTAGTGAAGCGCAGCCATTTTGAGTTACATGTATCCCCTCGTACATCGAAATGCTCTTTACCCGATTGCGAATTGTTTTTACAACCATATAATATTTTACAATTAAATTACCTGCACAACCATTCGAAGATAAGAATAATATATTCTGGAAGGTGTGTCACGACTGGTCATATAATCCCATATTACATAATATAGAATAATTAAAACTTGACTCTTTGTAAATTTGTAACCTCAAGTATCTGGAAAATTAGTCAGGGTGTTAGCTTGAAGCTACAAGGCTTCAACTGACTTTAGCCATAGAGATAAAACAACAATAAAGAAAGAAAAAAAATCAGGACAGAGTTATTCAACAAATTCTCACATGTAAATAAAACCCAAACCCATTTACTAGTTTACAGATGCAGATTGTTCGTACGGAAATATACCAGTATATAGAATCATAGTGAAAATAACTCGATTATTTAAACAAGTTTATAATTAACTAAAACTAAGCATGTCTGTTAAAAGTATTATGTGGGAAATATATGTTGTTTGAAAAAAGAAGTTTTCAATTTCAGAATGAAAAGTTGGGTTTTAAATTCGTATTTAGAAACTTCGGCTGCTTATGAGAACTTGAAGTCTAAGTTCCAAATTATTCTTCGGAATTTCATACATAAAATGATCTTTTAAAAAAACATTACGCCTCTCATTTTTCCTGACTTAATCTTGTCCTCAAGTCCCTATTTTAGGGCTTAAAATACTGACCAGTCATTTTATCTATCCTTTTACCCCTACCTCCTAATATTTCTACCCCTATCTGTCCCCAATTTGGGTCAACGACACTTTTTATATACAAGTTTGGCACGTGTAAGCATTCTGGTAAACAAAGCTTTGACTGGTGGGTACTGCAATTTATAGTCCAATTCAAATCGACCATGTTAATGGAACATGACCTAACGACAGTAATACAAACAATTGTTCTAATTTAACTAATTTAACGTACTATTAGATCAATGTAATCAGTCATGATAATACTACCCGAATATATGATTCTCATCTTTCATTGTAAACATGATAATAAGGGAATCAGATTGTCGTAATTGCAAAACGAACAATTAAGTTATTTAAAAATATAATAATAATAATAATAATAATAATAATAATAATAATAATAATAATAATAATAAAAACAAATAAAACAATAATAAAATAAAATTAAAATAAAAAAAAATAAAATAAAAGAACAACAAAAAAAGCCCAAGAAAAAAACCCTGCTGGATTTACATTTTACAAACGATAGTGAATAAAACCGATAACATTCAGCTCGCCTATTGAATGTCATGGAAACAGGAATAATAAAAACATCCATTGTAAGGAAACACAGATCACAAGTAAAATTAAGTTGATTGATGTGCTATTTAATGAAGATCTATATATAATTTAATCGAAAAATATAAATGTCAATGTTTGAATTTTTATATCAGCAAGTTAATGAGTGTGGTCTTGCAGATTAAAATCATGACATATAAACGGAACTAAATATTTTCCAATAAAATATTCAAAATATGCTAAGTCGAAATGGCAATTTATTTTTAAGTGCCTGACGAGCTCATAATACGGAAACAGATATAAATAATTAATATCCATTCAAAAAGTGTTCGTGCTTTGTTTGGTCAGAGGTTTACATCGTATTACATGTACTCATATATTAACTGGACACGTCGCAAAATCGGTATAAAATGTCTTTACATTTAAAACAACCTCACTAGTGGTGATTGATTTACCGCAGTATATCATCACAAATAACAGTGCAAATTATTATTATTATTATTATTATTATTATTATTATTATTATTATTATTATTATTATTATTATTATTATGTAATAAGGGGGAGTTACCTGACAAAAATCAGAAGATATTATGAGAACAGAAGGTGGTCATGGAATGACCTCTAAAATAGGTAGCATATTGTTCGACCTCAGTAAGAAGTTGACAGGTATGCTTTGGAAAAACAACTACCATAATTTGATTTGCTTTAGCTAAGACATATGCATTTGACCTTGTTCTCAGTAAAATTAGTAGTCATATAAACTGGTCTCTACTCTTTGCTCTAATCTGGTAATAAACAAAAAGTTAAGGACCTCTGCTATTCTCCTTTCAGATGCAGACTTTGGAAAGTGCTAAACTTGTGGAGACTGTTGCCATTGAATCCCTTCTTCTAGACCAGCCCAATCCTGCCAGTTTCACAGAGAAAGGTCTGGAGGAGCAAGTGGAGCATGTGAAAGAAATTCGACCCAGAGAGGATGTACTAAGTGATCTGGCAAATTTTAAGGGAGATTTCAACAAAAAAGAAAATTGGCAACATGTATTTTCCTCCATATCTAGGACGTCCAATGTTTTTGTTTTTGTTTATGGCGTGTTTATACCTTAATCTTTTTATGACATTTTCTATGTTTGCCTTTACATTCAAGCCTGACATAAGATTTAACGTGTTATGTCATATTGTCCATTTATCTGTTTGTCTCTTTCCAAAGTGGCTTCTGCATGATAACTTGGTCATCGATTTTCTGAAAGAAAGAACCATATTATTGCTAGAGGTGTATGGTCAAAGTAAAAGAATTACAAATCAATCTGGACATCATATGGTCAAGGTAAACAACTTAATTGGAACGCTTGTTTCACACTTTAACATTACCTATGTAGGGCATCTAACTATGTGTATGATTGATCCGTCAGCACTTCTTTAAAAATTGCAGTCATATAATATTTTTTTTTACTATTTTTTTCAATAGGCTCAAAGTGATGGTTATTGCAAATTGGTTATGATTAGTTAGGGTCATCATTCCAGAGTCAGTAAAATTATTAACTATAAAGTCAAAAAGAAACAGCAGAAGTAAAGGATGCACCAGTTCCAAATTCAAAATGAAATAAGTTGTCTCTGCACCTTGACATTTAAATACAACATGTCATATGCAACTAGTTTTGGTTTATCAATCCTGCACTGGTTTTAAAAGTTAATATTTCAGCATGTTTTCAGATCACTTTGATTCAAAACTGAACAGGTATAAACTGGGTCAGTCAGCATGCATCCTGATGTACATGCACTGAACATTGGTTTTTATGCAGTGCATCTTTTAGTGTTGTAGAGTATAGGGTGATTTACCAAATGGATAGTCAAAGATTATTTTTTTTACCTTGTGTACTGCTTTCACAGACATTTTACTTGTATTAAATATTGACCTTTTTGCCAGATCCACATAGAGCAAAACCTTCTGTTGATGAATCGCAACTGAATTCTTCCATGTGTATTGCCTAATCTCAGCAATTTTGGATTAATATCCAAGACATGACTATATAATCCCTAATTTGGAATCCACCTTTTCCTTCTAAGTTATAACTTCCTGGGGTGTTGAATTTAAGGAATTTTTGTAGGGACCACAAAATGGGGATTTAAGAAGAGGTGCCTAAAAATATAGGTTATTGAAAAGGTAAAGCAGGAAAGGGGGGGGGGGAGGGGGTGGTGGTAACAGTGGGGATGAGGGCTACTTGTGGGTGGAGGTTACGTTTAGGAGGAGGTTACTTGTGGGTGGAGATAACCTTATGCGAGGCAGGGGGTGGGGTGGGGGATAAATAGGGACCTGCAGTACCCATTAAACATTTGTTTAGCATTACTAAATCCGGATTTACATTGCATCAAGACACAGCTTACAAGTAGATTAGAAAAACACTGGATACATATTGTTTTGTTTTTTTAAATGATTTTGCGTTACTGTTTGTTTTTCGACAACTCTGCTGCATGATTTGGCCATATTTATAAATTGCGCTTATTTTTGCGATTAGTAGTGACTACTTAAATATGTTAGTTAGGGCTTTGCTGTAAGATTGTTAGGGTTAAGTTCAGAAGGATTTGGATTTTTAAAGTGCTGTGAATCATTTGGTGTTAAGTCTCCGGTACATATAGGATTAACATAAATGGGTGGGTCCTACTTCCAGGAAAGTTTTATTTGGGGGGTTCAAAAGACGTTCCATTTGAAAGTATTAATTGAAACGGTGTTTTTGTGAGGATCCTATTTTTTTTGTAATTTGATATGCTGCAAATGATTGGTCTTGTATATGCAGTTTTTGACTAACTGGAGAATATGATTGCAGTCATCTCTCATCATTCAACTTTGTGAATGGCGTCATGACTCCATTTAACGCATGGGACTGATTCCGGTATTAAGTTTTCAGATGTCTATACAGTGATTGGTCTTTTTTTGGCATTATTTTATAACAGGTCCTGTGCATATTTTGATTTTATTTGGAATTAAAAATGGCATGAATTTTTGGACTCGGATATGTCATGCAAGAAATGCTTTCTAGATAAAACTGGTGTTTTTTGGCAATAATTAAATGTTCACATTAGGGTTTCAAGACTCAGGGTTTTAGTTGCCATCACAATGATATTTGTAACTTAAAAAAAACTGAAAGGTACAATTCAGCTATTCTCTTGGAATTTATACACTTTCAATAATCAATTGCATACATTTATATTAAGGTCAAGGTCATATAAGACTGATATTGTAGCCATCATCATGGTGTAAGTATAACACTAATTCACTTCAAGGGGACACAACTTGTGATTTTGATTCCCGTTATTCTTTGTCTAATAGGTCAGCAATGGTGTGTAATGTACATGTTTATCTATTTTTCATTGCTTTGCATTGTTACATGCATTCTTAGCTTTATTGGCATGCATATATGTGATTGTGATTGTATTTGTCTCATATACATGTAATGTATTTGGGATACAGTTACTGTAATATTTTATATTGTTCATCCATCAATCCATCCATTTGTTGTGCTTTTTATTTTGAATCAGAGGTTCATGACAATATTTTGTTGTCAAAGTGATGGTTATTCCAAATTGGATAGGACTAGTTAGGGTCATCATTCCAGAGTCAGTAAAAGTATTAACTATAAAGTCAAAAAGATACAATAGAAGTTAAGGATGCACCAGTTCAAAATTCAAAATGAAACAAGTTGTATCTGCAGTTTGGCATAGACATAAAACATGTCATATGCAATTATTTTGGTTTTATATTCAAGCACAGGTATTAATGTTAACCATTTGGCATGGATACGGATTTTTTAACGAGAGAAAATTTATAAGGTTAGCATTATCTTTCAAATCTCTATAAAGAGTCTTTGGCTTCATTTTTATATTTTGTAGCATACAATCCTGTGCATATTTTGATTATACTTGGAGTGAAAAATGGCATGAAGTTTTGGACTTAGTTTAGGCCTTGCAAGAGATGCTTTCTTGATAAAACTGGTGTGTATTTTGGCATTAATTAAATGCACAGTATAGTTTTTAGACTCTGGATTTTAGTCACCATCACACGTATATTCATCAACTAATATAACTGCAAAAGGTGTGATTCAACAATTGCTCTTGGAATATATACCTTATTGACAATTGTATTGCATACATTGATGTCAAGGTCAAAAGGTCATATAACACTGCTTTTGTAATCATCCACAAGGTGAAATTTATGAATGGCAAGATCACACAGAAGGAATTATTGTATTGTGATCATTGATTTGCAATTGATTTTAGGTCAAATGATAAAAGGTCAAGGTCTATGACTACAACTGATTTGAAGTGATCTTTTGTTGACATTTGCATTGACTTCTTTTTGTATATTTTGTGGTATCAGGACATCTCCCCCCTGGACATTTCCCCCCCAACATATCCCCCCGGACATCTCTCCCCTGGACTCCCCCCCATCAAATAGGACTTTCCCCCCCCCCAGTCATTTCCCCCCATTATCTTTATACTACTTTATTTATATATAGTAACATTTAGCTTTGATGTATACTCGCACCTCGCATCACCGTTAGTGCATAGGTATGACTGTTGTCACCTGAAATAAATGCATTATCAAATGTAAAATATCTACTTTCCTGACCTTTCTGTCTGTAAGTCTGTCTGTCTGTCTCTCTCTCTCTCTCACATACAATCATGCTTTTACTCACTGTAGAACAGGAGGTTTCTTTGAAGTATGAAGAGGCTTCAGTCTAACCTTTATTTATTGTGCATATTTGGTATATTTAAGATAAACAACAGAAGGATTAGCCATCGTTCAATTAATTGTAGTTGTTTCAGTACAGTACTCAGGCCAGATGTCAACATAAGCGGATTATGATGTAACAATGCACTGTAAAGATGGGTTTGTCTTACTTGTTCTGTATCTATATAAACTCCAAACAATTTAAACCAATACATTTTTTGAAAAACCCATGAGATGGAGTTGGAAACTGTTGCGAGTATTCGAGGAAAAAATAAAGTTGTGTTAAATGGTTTTGTTTATGTTAAACAAAAAGCTTAGCAAACAATGTTATAAGTTATGAGTGTGAGCGTCGTCGAGGTGCAGGAAAAAATACAAGATAATGTAGGGCAAAAGTTAAATTCAATGAAGATCTGTCAGTAGTTAGTTACCTGCATGAGCGCACTCATACTGCTGATTCGGTTCATTGCGAGGTTTTGACTGTCCGGGCAAGTATCAAACGGAAAGCAGAGGAAACTGAAGAAACACCGCAACAAATTCTGGGTCAAGAATTGCAGCAACTAAGCCAGCAAGCTGCTGTTCAGATGGTGCCAATTCGACATCTACGGAGAAACATCAGAAGAGTTAAACAGAAGAAGAATGCAGTTCACCCTCTTCCAGTCGACCGCAAATTTGAAATTCCAGAAGAATACAAGAGTTTGGCTGATGGAGAAAATTTTCTACTCTACGACAGCGGATGTGATGACCCCCAACCGAATCTTAATTTTTGGAACAGAACGCACACTAAATTTGATTAAAGATTCACAGCATTGGTTCATGGATGGAACTTTCAAGGTGGTACCTGAACTGTTTTATCAATTATATACAGTACAAGCTCTTGTAACTGGATCAATTGTTCCGTGCTTGTATGTTCTCCTTCCAAACAAAACACAGGTTACTTACTGTCGTTTATTTGAATAAATCAAAGTGCTGCAGCCTCAAGTTCATCCAACAACAATTACGACGGATTTCGAAAAGGCTGCAATTAATGCAGCCACAGAGTGTTTTGCAAACGTTGAAATACATGGCTGTTTCTTCCATCTTGCACAAAATATATTCAGAAAAGTTCAATCTGTTGGACTGCAGGATCGATACCAGAATGATGAAGATTTTGCCTTGTCAATTTGGATGATTGCTGCCTTAGCATTCGTTTTAAGCGAAAAGGTAATCGAATCGTTCGAAACACTTCAGGAATGGTTGTCAGAGAGTCTGCCACTGTCATTAATTATTTTGAGGACAACTACATTGGTCGTCTCCGTCGTAATCGCCGTGTAGTAGCGGTGTTCGGTAAAAGCATTTGGAGTGTGCATTCACGTGTTGCCAACAGTTTGCCCAGAGCAAACAATGCTGTGGAAGGTTGGCATAGAAAGATGAAGTCCGCAGTTTCCTGTCATCATCCAAATATCTGGAGCTTCCTTCGGATTCTTAAATGTGAACAGAGCTTAAATAATGTCAACCTAAATCAGATCTTCGGTGGACATTTGCCTGAACAACCAAAGAAGAAGTACAAAGACTGTTCTTCGAGAATTGCAAACATAGTCGCCGACTTCGACAATCGTGACACCATAGAATACTTAAATGCAATTGCTTACAACATTAACTTTTAAACAATACATTTTTTAATATGTGAAAATGTTAACTTTCTTTAACACTTACTACTTACTGCGTGTGCAGTACTGTGCTGTGCTGTGCGTGTGTGTGTATTTTCGAGGTGAAGAGATATCTTGAGATATCTGCTTTGTTGATATCAGTTCACTATTTTGAATGAATGAAATGTCAGTTCACTATTTTGAGGGAGTAAACTATCAATTCGCTATTTTGAGTGAAAACATCATTTGTTTTGCTATTGTGAAAATCGTATTTTCATTTTGTGATATACCATGAATCGTTCGTTTTTTTTGTTGTCTTGGTACCGTATATGACAATGTGTTTGCATTTGTATTTGTTGCATTAGTAGGATCGTGCTAATTATGTTAATTCGTCCAATATTTGGACCCATACACGCACGTATCAGTCATACATATTTCCTTATTTTCATATATCATTAAATATTGTATTTGCATTACCATCAATAGTGTTTTGTTATTAATCCGGAAATCCCAAACTCGGTTTTCTTGTTACAAATCTTGTTATCTTTATTTCAAATAACCTTTTTCTTTTAACATAACTTAATAAAAGTTTTTATAATTAAATATGAATTAAGTTTTAAGATAATGGGGGGGGGGAATGACTGGGGGGAAGAGTCCTATTTGATGGGGCGGAAAGTTCAGGGGGGAAATGTCCGGAGGGATATGTCTGGGGGGGGGGAAAGTCTGGGGGGGGAAATGTCCGGGGGGGAGGGAGATGTCCTAGACTCATATTTTGTATATATTAACTAGCTAGCTCTGGTAATATTTCTTGTCCTTATTGTTCTTGTCATTATTCTATCGTTTATATATTTGCCTCCATATTATATTTATTATATTTATATATGATTTTTTTTATTTCATCATTTTGATTGTGCTAGCTAAATCAGTATTGAGAATCATCTGCACTTGTAATTAATTATTTCATTTTCATTTTCAATTTGAATTTCATTACAATAAATCTATTGTTCTGCTTATTTTGTGTTCAAGAGCCCCTTTGTACTGGAGTATATTCTTAGTACTGCATATATGTATCTCCTGTATATATTACTGTTTATAATGTGTATAAGCCAATGATTTAAAAGTAAAAGGTAAGAGATGAAGGTAGATCAGCTATTAAAAGGAACAATATTGAAAGCTTTCACTGCGTTAAGTTTGATTGTTTATATATATATATATATATATATGACATGAGTGGGTGAATCCTATAACTGTTATAGTCGTCTTTCTGTTAAACCAAGGCCTCCTGCGAAACCTAAAAGAAATTGTCACAAACATAAACTACGCCTGTGACAAACCGATACGCATATTTGTTGTCAAGCCCTCGTTAGCTACTACAAATTAAATAAATTTCTCAACCGAATATTGTATCAGGTCCGATACGATATCATGATCTAGGATCATGTAAATTTATTGTTATAAATCCGTGTGGGGTTGACTGAAAATAATTAAAAAAATTTCTGAAGAGATTATAATCATTATCTCAGCTACACGAGGTCTGATGAATAGTTCTTTGTGTATGTGTATCAACTCCATTAAATACAGCAATTACAGTATAGTTGTCTTTGATCACTTTAGGAATTTATATATACGGCTGGGTCACATATATTACATCAGTGTTTATTGTCTACCTCTGGAAAATATCCTGGCAGGGTTTGATATTGTCCAGCAGCACGTAATCATATACGACTAAATTGTTAATAGCTATTTATATCATATGCAAATTCATATTTTAGCTACTTATATCATATGCAAATTCATATTTTAGCTACTTATATCATATGCAAATTCATATATTAGCTATTTATATCATATGCAAATTCATATTTTAGCTACTTATATCATATGGAAATTCATATTTTAGCTACTTATAACATATGCAAATTCATATTTTAGCTACTTATATCATATGGAAATTCATATTTCAGCTACTTATATCATATGCAAATTCATATTTTAGCAAATTATAACATATGCAAATTCATATTTTACCTACTTATATCATATGGAAATTCATATGTTAGCTACTTATATCATATGGAAATTCATATGTTAGCTACTTATATCATATGGAGATTCATATGTTAGCTACTTATATCATATGGAAATTCATATGTTAGCTACTTATATCATATGGAAATTCATATTTTAGCTACCTATATCATATGGAAATTCATATGTTAGCTACTTATATCATATGGAAATTCATATGTTAGCTACTTATATCATATGCAAATACATATTTTAGCTACTTATATCATATGGAAATTCATATTTTAGCTACTTATATCATATGGAAATTCATATTTTAGCTATTTATATCATATGGAAATTCATATTTTAGCTACTTATATCATATGGAAATTCATATTTTAGCTACTTATATCATATGGAAATTCATATGTTAGCTACTTATATCATATGCAAATACATATTTTAGCTACTTATATCATATGCAAATTCATATTTTAGCTACTTATATCATATGGAAATTCATATGTTAGCAACTTATATCATATGGAAATTCATATTTTAGCTACTTATATCATATGGAAATTCATATTTTAGCTACTTATATCATATGGAAATTCATATGTTAGCTACTTATATCATATGGAAATTCATATTTTAGCTATTTATATCATATGCAAATTCATATTTTAGCTACTTATATCATATGCAAATTCATATTTTAGCTACTTATAGCATATGCAAATTCATATTTTAGCTACTTATATCATATGCAAATTCATATATTAGCTACTTATATCATATGCAAATTCATATTTTAGCTACTTATATCATATGGAAATTCATATTTTAGCTAATTATATCATATGGAAATTCATATATTAGCTACTTATATCATATGCAAATTCATATTTTAGCTACTTATATCATATGCAAATTCATATTTTAGCTACTTATATCATATGGAAATTCATATATTAGCTACTTATATCATATGCAAATTCATATTTTAGCTACTTATATCATATGGAAATTCATATTTTAGCTACTTATATCATATGGAAATTCATATATTAGCTACTGATATCATATGCAAATTCATATTTTAGCTACTTATATCATATGCAAATTCATATTTTAGCTACTTATATCATATGCAAATTCATATTTTAGCTACTTATAACATAGGCAAATTCATATTTTAGCTACTTATGTCATATGGAAATTCATATATTAGCTACTTATATCATATGCAAATTCATATTTTAGCTACTTATATCATATGCAAATTCATATTTTAGCTACTTATATCATATGGAAATTCATATTTTAGCTACTTATAACATATGCAAATTCATATTTTAGCTACTTATATCATATGGAAATTCATATTTCAGCTACTTATATCATATGGAAATTCATATTTTAGCTACTTATACCATATGGAAAATTCATATTTTAGCTACTTATATCATATGCAAATTCATATTTTAGCTACTTATACCATATGCAAATTCATATTTTAGCTACTTCTATCATATGGAAATTCATATATTAGCTATTTATATCATATGGAAATTCATATTTTAGCTACTTATATCATATGCAAATTCATATTTTAGCTACTTATATCATATGCAAATTCATATTTTAGCTACTAATATCATTTGGAAATTCATATATTAGCTATTTATATCATATGCAAATTCATATTTTAGCTACTTATATCATATGCAAATTCATATTTTAGCTACTTATATCATATGCAAATTCATATTTTAGCTACTTATATCATATGCAAATTCATATTTTAGCTACTTATATCATATGGAAATTCATATGTTAGCTACTTATATCATATGCAAATTCATATGTTAGCTACTTATATCATATGCAAATTCATATTTTAGCTACTTATATCATATGCAAATTCATATTTTAGCTACTTATATCATATGCAAATTCATATTTTAGCTACTTATATCATATGCAAATTCATATTTTAGCTACTTATATCATATGGAAATTCATATGTTAGCATCTTATATCATATGGAAATTCATATTTTAGCTACTTATATCATATGCAAATTCATATTTTAGCTACTTATACCATATGGAAAATTCATATATTAGCCACTTATACCGAAAGGAAATGCAAAAATGTAATTTGATGTGTTGATACGTATTTTTAAAAGGAAACATTAATATCAACATTATTACCTAAATATTCACACACTCACTACATTCTGACTTACCCAGTTGCATGTGTGTAGATCAAAATATGCAGTTCTCATCCAATCATTAGCCTGCCGTTCTCTAACATCAACATTAAATGCCAAAATATGTAGATGTACAAACTGATGTACTCTTAAATTTTCCCTTTATTACTTGTGATCCGCCATCAGCAAGGTTCCAACATTATTCAAATGACGTGCATATAATGATTACAGCTCTAGAAAGTATGTCACGTGCTGTGTTACACCTGAGATTCCACAACAATCCTATCCAATAAAATCGGTATGTATGAAAAAAACATTTTGGACCAAAGGTTATTTTAAGGCCTTTCGAATGTATGCAATATTTGTGTTATATGTTGATAAATGCTATATTATGAGTGCACTTTGCTCTGTTCGTCCTCGTTCTTTGAGTTATTGAGCCCCGTCCTGAACACTCCTAGCAGCAGGGAGGGCGAATCGGACAACAACTTATAGAAGTGTCTATTTGGCAAACCAAGGCTTCCTCCAAAATCGAACAAACAAAAAGTTTCCTTTGGAGACGCAAAGTCGTTGTCGCGCCCTCTCTGCTGCTATGGGGTTAAAAATCTTTATACGATTTCACAAACAGACTAATTTGTAAAACCTCACCTCGTAAATCAATTAGATTATTGGAGTGGTCAGTGAGTTTGAAAGTCCGTAAGTAAGATTAGTTGGATCCTCAATTATTAAAAATCCTGGAGGAGCTTTTGGTGCAAATGAGTATAAAATATTTCCTTCTTGGGCTTGATTTGACCTTTCGAGATTTATTTGGTATCTTCCTTCGATGATATCACATACTAAATTCACTGCAATCACCGAGGAGATATTGAGTTTTGAGGAGCGATATATCGCCCACCACAATCTGGGTCATTATTATGTTTGAAGATGGTTGAACCCTTGTGTTTTTGTCTCCATGAAGTGAGTATCATAGTAAACGTTTCATTGATAAAATCATTAACGGATTTTTTAGTTCGTCTGCGTTATAACCAAGAAATTTAAAATTCGGTAGATCAGCTTCTGTTATATTGTATAGAGTTAAAAAAATTGTCTAGAGAGATTGCTTTTAGTATCAGCATGAATAATTACTTGAATTATTTTCTTGTAAATATCTTCCATGTCGGATAAAAGCTGATTTAATATTTCAATTCGTTAAATAATTTCACTTTGATTAGACGCACGAAAAATCTGATGTAGTAGTTGTAGTGGTCAACTGTGTTCATGATTGATCTCTATAAAATATTCAATACATTTACTTTGTTCAATATCTATATAATTTATTTCTAGATTCAGTCCAATAATAAATCTCCAAAAACCGTAATCTTTATTAGGGTTAAAAGATTATTACCCTGCAGCGATGAATTTTTTTATATCACGGAGGTGTTCTTTATATGATGGGGTAAATTCGTGGTATGATTGTACATCCGTGACATAATCAGATTTTTGTGGTTCAGGTGGAGGTGTGATTTCATGCCAACCCCGTATTTTCCTTATATAACTCTGATAGATATCTACGACATACCCGGGCGAGTTTATCTCAGTGGCAGATGATAGTGTTGGTTCATGAACCGTTATAGCGATTTTCGATTCTTTTCCAGTAATGGATTTTATTCTACGCTGAAATTCGTTATTTATTTGTTCAATTTGGTAAGACCCAGATGGTAATGAAACAACGTTCCAATCTGGAGTTCCGTCTTGTTTATTCTTACTCGCAAACACCAGGGAATTATTCGGTTGCTGACCACCGAATGGTACTGATCTGATATTTGGCCAACTATGGTATACTCGTAGTTTTGCTAGTGCTATTTCCTTAACTGAAACCGCAGTAGGGAAATTCACACTGAATTCAGGATTCGTTGAGGTTATTGATATCATGCTGGTTTTCACCGGGGTTGTGTTTTCCGCTATTCGTTGAAGTAGTTCTTGCGATGTTGCCATTGTTATTATACTCATGTTGTTTTTCTAATTTTGACATCGAGGAATCATAAACACGCACCAGCGCTGAAAACTTACTATCCGATAATAATGTGTCATCGAGGGAAGATGATATCATCGAGGATAATTGGGAGTATGCGGTTGACACAACATGGAACCTAACTAATACAAATTGGAACAGCTATCGGGGCAATCATTGTCACCGAAGAGAGTATTATACCAGCTCCGGTGATTACACCTGATACCGCGTACACGGTAACATCAATTGCGGTAATTCTTCGTCAGTATTTGTTTATGTTTACTTGATACTCCTCAGTGAGTGTTTTGAGTTAGTTTGAAATTCTCTGACCTGATCATAGCGATACAGCTGTGACGCTGCCAATGATGACATTTTATTTATTATAATAGATTTCAAATTGCAGGCTGTAAATTCGCCAGCATTAAATTCGCTAGTGTTAAATTCGCCAGTGAATTCAATTCAGTTGTTTACTCAAATCCGCTACGAATTCCACATACCATGTTACTGAAACCCTAGCCAAAATATTATCAGTGGATGCTATTGTGAATTGTTCAGTTGTTTTTTTTTTGTCGATGATCGTTGATATCATATTGGTGACCTCAGATGATCTCATTGATGAAATATTAAATTGAGTCAGCGACACTAGTGTTAATTTATAAATACCTTTGACGGCCGCGGTGATATTTAATATGTTAGTGGATGGTGTCCACGTAAAAATGATCGGTGTTGAAACGCGTACACATTATTTACGATTTTTTTGTTCGTGAGGGATTTTAATTTTTTCAAGTTTTTCTATCATCCTTGGTAGATCATCCCTGATGACATCGTTGGTCGTTTTAATATCTTCGCGGACAACTTCTATTCGCCGATTAATCGTGGTTATTTCATCGAGTTTCGTGAGTTTCAAGATCTGTTTTGATTTCTTCGGGTTTAGCATTTTTACCCAAAAAACTTCTGACCTTTTCGACAGCAGTGTATAACGGGACGGACTTGTTGATGTCATTGTTATATGTGTGGGAGTCATAAATAGCGTGTTGAATTCTCTTTACAAAAGAATAGGATTTCGATAACACATATTTATTATTCCGAGCGCTATTATCAATATCTTGAAAATCAGAAAGAATCCGATCACAATCTAATTTATCTGACAATTGAATTCCTTGATTTTTCAAATTTGAAATCTCGTTAATAATGAAATTCATATTTTCGAAATTCATTTATATGAAATATTATATATCTAATATGATAAACAAGAAAATTGGAGTCAATTTTGACCCGTTGATATATTTGATATATACACACAAGACAACACATCCCCATTTGGAACCCCTCAGGTGTTATTCACATCTGACCGGGCCCAGAGGTACCATGAAACATAGTCTCCGAGAGGAGATCTAACTCGTCAAATAACGGGTTAGAACTCCAAGAAGGTATGTTTTGTGAATGGACGTCACATTTACATATATAAATGTATTTACGATAAAATGATATGATATATATACAATGAAATGACATGACATATACAATGAAATGACATGATATATACAATGAAATGATATGATATACACAAATAGGACAGCACAAGACAATACAACATATAACAATGGAATATAGGTGGACACACACACGGGGCTGTTCTACATTCAAACTAAAACCACCATACCCCAACAAAATCACCCGTGTTGATTGCAAAAACATATTCACACAGTGTGACGGTGTGTGACGTATGGTGGTTTCACGGTTTGTATTTCGAAATGGCTTAAATTATATAGAAAAACCTTCCGATCGGTACCGTCGACAATAATGCCTGCCACGAGATTCGAACGATGGGCCCCAGGACGAGATATCATCCACGTACTGAATACGCTAATATTCACAAGATATATACAAGTCTATAATATTGAATACGATATATAGCTAAACTGCTGTATTCGTCGTAAAGAATTTAACGAATTGCAGATTAAAATCATGTATCAATCGTAGACAAAATTATAAATTTTCTAGTCAAATCAAAACAAAAAATAGCATTCAGTCGGACTATGAGTCAGCGAAAAATCCCACTGAGATACGGGACTACAACAAAGGAGTTATCGTTGTTTCAAAACCGTATACACAAGCCCACACGATTTATTTCCCTTGGTGTTACATATATACAATACAAAACATAATTCAGACATATGAAAATTGAATTGTATGTCCGGTTCTCTTGGAAATCGCTGATCGATATATTCGTTCTGCTACTTTTCGTACTGAGGCTCTACAAATATCGAAATACTTTCCAGCATCATTCATTTATTGAAATACTCTTTCTTCGTTATTTTCTGTATTAAATCAATTTATAGGTTTCGCGTTTTTCGAGTTTTCTCCAGTCCCTCCTCGTTTGGTGTTTTCACTCTGAGTAATAGACTGTAGATTCTATAAAGAATTGGTCCTAGGATTAGAATTAATATGATCAACTACAAAACCATCTTTAGTCAATCCATTGTAACATTCATATGCGATTATGTGATTAAAATATCTTTTCCCTCCGGCACTATACATAAGATATCCGAGATTATTAAAAACACCAACTGGTTTCTTCAGTCTGCGGGTTCTGACAATACCGTCACGAGATGCTCCATAATTGGTAATTACGGGATGTGGTTGAAATTCTTGGTTCATTTATATACTAAATACTATTTGTCTAATTCATTATTTGGTTTAATTATTACTTGAGAATCTATCAATGTAGTCTCGAGGGGTTCTTATAATTTTATCATTGACAGAGTCATTGATGGAATCTTTGATGGAATAACTCAAACTTTTAGTTCTGACACGTCACTCTCCACTGCAAACGTTTGGTGATGTATACGTGATTACAGGTTATATACCACATAATCTGCACATTATATACACGATCTTATATGAATGTTCCTTTGATGTGAAATTTAATAAAATTGATTTAATAATTGTACATGCAACAATTTGCTTTCAGCAGGTGGCATACTATTTTTGTAGTGGTTTCTCGTTAACTAGGTTGGGGTGGAGTGTTTCCAATACTACATTCAAATATTGCAGAAGACCCACCCCGGCTCGCTTTTGTCAGAATTTGAAGTAGTGATAGGGAGATGCAAGCAAAGCTCGGAGACCCCCTTCAGCGATGTCGACAGTTAAATTACTGAATACACAAAAGGTGAAATTCAAATAAATGACAATTCAATACCATTCAATAACATATAGTCATTTCTCAAATAAAATTCAAATTTAAAACCATTTCACTCGTCTTTCGCTTGACCAAGTGACGGCATATTTCATCATCTGACTTAGTGTGATATATTTTCCTCCTGTCCTGTGTTCCTATCCATCTGTATTTTGCTTCTCTGGACTGTTTCTTTAGTTCCCTGTAGTCCATCTAACTTCCGTCTCTGTTCTTCCTTTTCCTTTGTCTCCCAGAGACTCGTGACCATCTGCATTAGGGTATTTCTTTCTGTCTCCAACAGTTTATCTGGTACCTAAATGTTTTTTGTACGAACACAAAAGGACATTATCATAGCATATTCCTCTAGCTGTCTAGACTCACGCTGAACAACAATATCGTCAGATAAAGCCATTACCTTCTTTGGTCACACATTCGGGCACATCAAAGTACCCATTCTTTCTGATATGGTGCACACGGTATATATAGATTCTCAATCTTATTAAACAGAACAATATCAAATAATTAGACGAATTTCGGTACATTGCACTTCGAAAGAGTGTACACAGATATCCACATGCGCTGATATAACTTACACATAATACTCCTACAATGTATGCACGAATAATCAGACTCCTATTAACTAATGTTGAACACTTTAACCTTACAAATCAATTCAACAGTTGCAAATCTAGAATATCACATGAATAAATGCACGCGGTTACAACAAATTAATCAAATAACGAATTACAGTAATAATTATTTACATAAACATTGCTCATAAATCAAAATATGCGTGTAGATCAAACACTATAAATGAATTAAACTCTACATATGAATAAAACCCTACAAATGGTAGCAATGAAGTATGCATACTGCACATAATTAAAAGTACAATTACTTTGCCGTATAGATTACAACAATCAAGAAAATTGTCACTGACCTGTTCTAAATCTCCTTTGTTATTCCAGAATAGCAAGTTTCTCGCCAATTTCTAATTACGTCGGAGTAGCTTATTTTCCCTATAATTCCCTATAATTCCTGCAAGATTGTTTAGCGACTACTTACGTTTAGTTCTCAAGATAATAAATTTAAGCTTGCGATTCCAGTGGTGGCGACGCCTTAATAAACTTCGAGTGGATGCTGATTCACCCCTGATTCACATAATTGGCAGACACTGCCCCCTCCACGGCAGTCTGTGAAGGTTGTAATACGACCCCCACTTAATTTTCCATTGATCCAAACACAAGATTTCATCACGTACCTGTAAACCATGTTATGGCCATGTTATATAACTGGCTTGGCCAAAATAAGGCGCCAGTCACGAGATCCTATGAACATGTTAAATAACTGGCTCGACACCTCCTTGTTCGCAAGACTGACCTTCGCACATTTATTATTAGCATCAGGGCCTAGCATATACGTAATGAACTCTGGTTATTGTTCCTTACAACGTAGCAGATTTGTTTTTATGAGTATAATTATCACGTCGAAAAGAACACTAGTTTAGAAAGCTACTTATCTCATAACGCTAAGCATGTAGTTAAGCGACAAACATGTTTTATGATACATGTATAAAGTTAAATCATTACATTAATGTCCGCTTTATATGATATATGCTTTGTTTTGACTTATAAATGCTTAGTACAAGTACACTCTTGTTGGCAGATTATTTTTCATGGACTCAGTGTTTCGTATGACTATGAGCGTCATTATTTATTGAATGTTTTGAAAGGCCACTAAGCAGTAAATCCGATGTCTAAATACGTGCCAATTGGTAGCCCAAAACATATTGTTATCATGGAATAGTGTGTGAAGCAATTGATATACACAATAGTGGCTTTATTCATTGTGAGCGCAACTGCAAGCTTTGAAGTTATGGAATCAGGTCAATATAGATTTGTTCTCACGAGTACATAGCAAGAGAAATGTAAATTATCTGTTATATGTTGTCTTGTAATTGTTAGTTGGTATAGTTATCAGTTGGCTAAATCGAATTCGCTGTTCAGGAAAGGATGTGAAACATGTAATTAGTGTAAGCCAATTTCACCGCGGAGCTTTTGAAAATGTACATAATAATTATGTTTATTAATTATTAATATCAAGAACAATCGAACATACGTGACAGATAAAACGCTTCTCACATATTGAATCAGGCAGTATAATGCTCTGTCGAGTTTCAAATATGATTTTATGTCTGGTGGGAATGCATATGTAACAGACAACCCAAGCGAAGCAAATCGTAAAACACAGGATTTTCCTTCCTGGAGATCAACCCTAGTGGTTAGAGCGTCCGCCTCGGATACGGAAGGTCTTGGGTTTGAAACCCGGCTGTGTCATATCAAAGACATAAAAATGGTACTAACGGTTGCCTCACTAGGCGATCAGTATTAAGATGTTAGAGTTAGGACTGGTCAGGATAATGTGACTGGATGGTGCATTATATTACGTGTCTGCGTCATGAAGCCCCAGATATATACATCACTATATACTGCCACAGTGCCGACATCGTAGTGAAATGACTGAACAATTGTTAGAGTTACGTTACAAGTCCTCACAGATACATTCACAAACACCTTCTTGGATTATCCTTACTTTAAGTGCTTATGGTGTCAATAAAAAATGTCCCATATCATTGTTTGAATGTCCGTGAATGATTGTTCTGTGATGGTCATCCGATGTTGAGAGAAACGGGTGGAAATACTTTAAATGTACATTCTGACTGTCATTCTCCAAAATTGTTCTCATTCTTGTAAAAACGTGAATAAGAAAAATCTCACTTCTAGAAAGAGCGTGTACATCGAGTGTTTACAGTTGATAGTAACAAAAAACACAAAGCAAAACCGCATCAAATAGAGAATTTAAGCCTCACACATTTACATAGTATGCTTTGGATTAAAACAAATCACGCCCCAAGTGTATGAACTATAACAAACAGATAGTGGCTTGTATATGGCGTTGTCTGTCCTTTTCGTGAACGAATTTTAGCTTTATATGTGTGTCTACTATGCTCCAAATTTTCTAGAACCAATTTCAATTTCATAAATCTCTTCTATTGCCCGTGTCAGGCTATTTTACCGGGCTTCAAGTACCATCAAAACAGTGGAATGGTTGACGGAGTATTGAAGTTGTATGATGTGGATATAAAAAATAAATTACGATGTCAAACACGTTTTACAGACAGTAATATTTTTCATAGAGTATCCATAGAAATTGTTACAGCTATTTAAATGTCACATTCGAACCCGTCTGTGTCATACCAAAAACTAGGCACTCAGCATTAATAAAACTTTATGTGATTTGATAATTGCTTGTAATATCTATCTATCTATCTATCTATCTATCTATCTATCTATCTATCTATCTATCTATCCATCCATCCATCCATCCATCCATCCATCCATCCATCCATCCATCCATCCATCCATCCATCCATCCATCCATCCATCCATCCATCTATCTATCTATCTATCTATCTATCTATCTATCTATCCCTTAGTCTTGCCGACCGTTGGGGCACCACTGATGACCTGAACACCAGCTTCCTCCATTCCAATCTGTTCTCTGATACTTTCACTGTCACTCAGCTTCAGACCTGTCCCCTCTGAGATCCTATCCTCCCATCTTTTTCTCTGTCTTCCTCTCCTTCGCCCTCCCTGCACAGTACCTTGCATGGTTGTCCTAGCAAGCCCTGTTGATCGTGTGACATGTCAATACCATTTCATTTTGCACTTTTTCACAATGGTCAATAGTTCTTCATAGGGCCCAATGACTTGCTTAATTCTGTTTCCCACTTCCTCATTCGTGACATGATCTCTATATGTAATGCCGATCAACCTTCGAAAGAATCTCATTTCAACAGCTTGTATCCTCCTTTCGAGATCCGCTGAGGGTCCATGACTCACAGGCATATAGGAATACAGATGCAACCAAGGAGCGCATCAATCTAATTCTTGAGCTGACTGAGGTGTTTCTGTCTTTCCAAACTTTCTTCAGCCTTGCCATTGCTGTTATTGTCAGCGCACTCCTGGACATTATTTCTGGTTTCGATCCCTCGTCTGCCACGATGGCTCCTAAGTACTTGAATCTATTGACTGTTTCCAGTTTGTGGCTTCTAATCATGATGTCAGTGCTGATGCCACTGGTGTTGATGGTCATCAATTTGGTCTTCTCTGCACTGATTTCCATACCAAAAGCAGTAGCTGTCCTGTCCAGTTTTTCCACCAACTGAGCTAGCTCCTCATTTCCTGCAAGGCCATCGATGTCATCAGCAAAGAGCAAATTCGTTATTATTCTGCCTCCAATACTGACAGTTCCTTCATGGTCTTCCAGTGCATCTTAATGAGTCTTTCAAGAAAGATGTTGAAGAGAGTAGGTGAAAGCAAGCAGCCCTGTCTGACTCCCACAGTTGTCCTAAACCAATCTCCTATTTGACCGTTGAAGCATACTGCGCTGGTGGCCTTGCTGTAAAGACTTTCTATGATATTGATCAGGTTAGCGTTGATGTTCTACAGCTTCATGGTGGACCAAAGGGCTGCATGCCATACCTTGTCAAACGCCTTTTTAAAATCTATAAAGACATGATAAAGGTCTTGTTGGTGCTGGCGGTATTTCACACATAGTATTCTCAGGTTGAAAATCTGTTCAGTTGTGCTTCGCCTATGTCTGAAGCCTGCGTGTTCTTCAGCTATGATTTCCTCTGCCCGCGGCTTCAGTCTGTTTAATATGATTTTTAGCATGACTATGCTTGGGTGGCATATAACACTGATCGTACGATAGTTCTGACATTGCTGCAAATTGTCTTTTTTCGGGAGAGTTACTATGAGTGACTGAGTCCATGGTGTTGGCCATTCCCCTGTATGCCAGATCTTGTTGCAGATTGTTAGTAGGGCGCTCATCATGGCTTCATCCCCTTCTTGGACTAGTTCTGCAGGGATGTTGTCTACTCCTGCTGCCTTCCATTTTTTCAATGCTTTCACTGCAGCCTCTACTTCTTCTCGGATGATGGATTAGTTGTCAGTGTTGGTCACTGATGGGGTGTTGAGTATGTCTGGGTCCCCTGTAGGTCTGTGGTTGTACAGGTCTGAGTAGTATTCTGTCCATCTCTTAAGAATGTCTTGTTCTTCTGTAAGACATTTCCCTCCCTTATCTTGAATGATGGAGGAGCGTCCTTGTTTTACACTGGTCAGGTCTTTCACCAGTTGGTATGCTTTTTTGCTATTATTTTTCTTTAGATTGTTTTCTATATCTTTACACTGGTCTTCAATCCATTGTCTCCCTTGCCTTTCTCATGTTTTTCTTGATAACCTGGTTGATTCCCCTGTATTGTTTTGCTCCTTCTACTTCTGACTTCTTCTTTAGCTCTCGACGCTTGTCACACAGATCAAGTATGTCAGTTGTAACCCAAGGTTTCTTTGGTTGTCGATGTTTTCCAAGGATCTCACTGGCTGTTTGGGTCACTGCTTGTTAAACGTGTCGATCATTGTGTCTATAACTGTGTTCTCTGCACTAAGAAGTAACAGTGGTGCAAATGTTCCACCTATCCTTGCCTAGAAAGCTTCCAAGACCTCTGGGTCTTTTAGCTTGTCAAGGATAAACTTGATTCTTGTGGGGACCTCTTTGTCGACTTTGTTTTAGACGTAGTCGGAGGGTCATCATCACTAAGTCATGGTCACTTCCAATGTCTGCTCCTGGGAAACCTCTTTTCTTGGCAATGTTTACGCTAGTGTGGAAACGTCTCTTCACCATGATATAATCAATATGGTTATGGTGTTCTCCATTCGGGCTATGCCAGGTCCACCTTCTGGATGCTTTGTATGAACCAAACGTGTTCATCAGCTTCAGATCATTTAAGCTGGCAAATTCCAGGAACCTTAAGTCTCTGTCGTTGGTCTCTGCATTGCAGTAGCGTCCACATGTGCCTTTCCAGTTATCAACGGCATCCTCTACTATTTTGGCATTCCAGTCTCCTTGCACCACAATAATGTCTTTCTTTTGGGTCTGGTCCAGGACTTCTTGCAGTTGGTCGTAGAAATCTTATAATTCTTCATCATCATGGTCTGTAGTTGGAGCGTAAGCTTGCACAATGGTGATATTGAGTGGTGTTGCTCTCAAGCGTATGATGATAAGACTGCTGGAGACTGGTCGACAACTTATGACAGTGTTCACGGTGTATTTGTGGACGAGAAATCCGACACCATGTTTATGTTTATCATCACTGCCAGAGTAGTATAGTTTATGGCTATCCTGTGTTGATGTTTCCCCAAGATTCTTCCATCGTACTTCTCACAGTCACAGGATGGTCCAATGGTATCTGTTCATTTCGTGTTTCAGTTCCTCTACCTTTCCAGGCGTTCTTAATGTTCTGATGTTCCATGTACCAAAGCTGATGTTGTTTCTGATTCGGAGTTTTGGTGATGACTATCTGTATACCACACATAATAATGTGGGAATAGTTATGAAACATATCGGCACGTTATATAGAAGGTCATGCACAGAAAGACGGATACTAACTCAGTTGTAGCAGCAAATGGCTTTTGTACGTGTCAGACAAACTGTACCAGTTCAATACAGTTAAAATAATTGATAGGAAAACTCTACTGTTATGTGGATTCTATTTGTATTGTGTGATCGGAAATTGCGATAACAATACAAACTGCAACAAGTACGCAAAACGAGCCAAACGGTTTCTATATCTAGGAATTTGTTTTCCAGACGAATTATACAAACACAAAGCTTAAACAAATAAATATTTACATGACGTTGCGGTATTGAAACTAGAATGAAAGAATATAATGCCAAGATCTCCACAAAAGGCCACAAAATGCTTAAAAATGCATTTATTTATTATTTTAATTTGGCAAATAAGGTATTTCAACATCGAAAAAACATACTTTCACATTAAGATTGCCAAAGTGGTGCCATAGTTAAGCTTTTGTATTTGTAATTGTTCTTTGTATTCTTCTGTCTGACAAAGGGATCTTTGTCAAGTTTTGTCTGTCTGTCTGTTTATGTCTGTATGTCTCTGTCTCTCTCTATTGCTATGCCGCTACTTCTTGTTTCCTCCTATCAGCTGATTTTAATCAAAACAAGTTGTTGTAGTGAAGCGCAGCCGTTTTGAGATACATGTATCCCCTCGTACATCGAAATGCTCTTTACCCGATTGCGAATTGTTTTTACAACCATATAAGATTTTACAATTAAATTACCTGCACAACCATTCGAAGATAAGAATAATATATTCTGGAAGGTGTGTCACGACTGGTCATATAATCCCATATTACATTAATATAGAATAATTAAAACTTGACTCTTTGTAAATTTGTAACCTCAAGGGTCTGGAGAATTAGTCAGGGTGTTAGCTTGAAGCTATAAGGCTTCAACTGACTTTAGTGATAGAGATAAAACAACAATAAAGAAAGATTAAAAAACCAGGACAGAGTTATTCAATAAATTCTCACCTGTAAATAAAACCCAAACCCATTTAATAGTTCACAGATGCAGATTGTTCGTACAGAAATATACCAGTATATAGAATCATAGTGAAAATAACTCGATTATTTAAACAAGTTTATACTTAACTAAAACTAAGCATGTCTGTTAAAAGTATTATGTGGGAAATATATGTTGTTTGAAATAAGAAGTTTTCAATTTCAGAATGAAAAGTTGGGTTTTAAATTCGTATTTAGAAACTTCCGCTGCTTATGAAAACTTGAAGTCTAAGTTCCAAATTATTCTTCGGAATTTCATACATGAAATTGTCTTTTAAAAAACATTACGTCTCTGATTTTTCCTGACTTCATCTTATCCTCAAATTGCTATTCTAGGGTTTAAAATACTGACCAGTCCTTTACTCTGTCCTTTTACGCCTACCTCCTTATGTTTCTACCCCTATCTGTCCCCAATTTTGGACAACGACATTCTTTATATACAAGTTTGGCACGTGTAACCGTTCTGGTAAACAAAGCTTTGACTGATGGGTACTGCAATTTATAGTCCAATTCAAATCGACATATGTTATTGGAACATGACCTCACGACAGTAATACAAACATACTGTTCTAATTTAACGTACTATTCGATCAATGTGAACAGTCATGACAAACCTACCCGAATATATGATTCTCATCTTTTATTGTAAACAAGATAATACGGGAATCAGATTGTCGTAAATGCAAAACGAACAATTAAGTTATTTAAAAAATATTTAACATGAAATGAAATATGTAAAAATGAATGCTACTACATGGCGAAAGACGTCAATTAGTAACTGAACACTATGTTAATTGGTATTATTACTGTCAACTATGATATCTCAATTAGAAAATATAGTCTATGCTGATATATGTCAATTATTATATCAAGTCTATTATGATATTTGTCAATTATGGTTTCCACATTGCTCGTAGAAGCAGGAATACACACAGCTGTAATAATAATAATAATAATAATAATAATAATAATAATAATAATAATAATAAAACAAATAAAACAATAATGAAATAAAATTAAAATAAAATAAAAAATAAAATAAAAGATCAACAAAAAAAACCCAAAAAACAACAAAAAACCCCAGCTCGATTTACATTTTACAAACGATAGTGAATATAACCGATAACATTCAGCTCGCCTATTGAATATCATGGAAACAGGAATAATAAAAAATACATTGTAAGGAAACACAGATCACAAGTAAAATTAAGTTGATTGATGTGCTATTTAATGAAGATCTATATATATAATTTACTCGAAATATATAAATGTCAAAAGTTTGAATTTTTATATCAGCAAGTTAATTAGTGTGGTCTTGCAAATTAAAATCAGGACAGATATAAACGGAACTACATATTTTCCAATAAAATATTCAAAATATGCTAGGCCGAAACGGCAATTTATTTTTAAGCGCCTGACGAGCTCATAATACGGAAGCAGATATAAATAATTAATATCCATTCAAAAAGTGTTCGTGCTTTGTTTGGTCAGAGGTTTCCATCGTATTACATGTACTCATATATTAACTGGACAAATGTAGCAAAATCGGTATAAAATGTCTGTACTTTTAAAATAACCTTACCAGTGGTGGTTGATTTACCGCAGTATATCATCACAAATAACAGTGCAAATTATTATTATTATTATTATTATTATTATTATTATTATTATTATTTGTTATCTTGAAGAATTAATAACTCCTTCCCGGTTTATTTGAAAATCCAACATTTCGCCTACCAATGGTGATCAATGGAACGTTTGATTAGCCACATAATGGTAACTGTTGAGCGGAGCTAACAGACACATATACAGTTTGCATTTGTAACATTTAGTATTTACCATCTTACCTCAGTAGGTAGAACTCTCCCGGTGACACAAGAAGACACACTGTACTCATGCTGACGTTCTCACCGGCTGCATCTGAGATAAGGAACAGGAAAAGGTTTAACATGTACCGTTCGTGCATATTTGCGGTCAATTCAACAGAGTATCCAATTTTGTGTCAGGTTTTGCCCTCCCAGTCGCAGAGTAGGGCAAGGTGATGTCAAACCGATGGTCTACTACATTAGGTGTTTACATGGGGACTAATATCGTCATTATTTTGGTCGCGAACACCGCATAGGAGACTGTTTTGCAACCTTGGACAATGTCACCTGTTTTGCTAACGTGTTGAAAAATGTCAATGTACGTATATGTGATCCGCTTGTGTTGATTCTTAATCAAAACAGCAACGAAAATTCATTGAGTGTAATGACAATTGCTTGTACATACGGTAAAAAAATAATGCTCATATAAACTGCTTTAACTCGTCGCAACGGTCTTGTAGGAGCAAAAAATACTATTTTGTCACATATACAAATAAGAAAGTTGGACCAGCCGACTTGAAATGGATAGCTCACGGCCTTGACACAATACACAAAACAGCACCGTTAATAAATTGGTAACTCATGCCAATTTATACGTATGTTAACTCTCCGAAGAGCTATTTATTCACTTCAGTCATCATTTTTACCCTATCCTGGTATATATATATATATATATATATATATATATATATATATATATATATATATATATATATATATATATATATATATATATGTATATATCTGTGAAATCATGGATGACATGTAACAAGCTGCCGATGAATGATAATAAAACTCAGGCTATTCTGATCACAACACAAAGACATTCTCATTCACATCCTTTACCTTAGACAATAAATATCAGCAACACCAACATTAAATTCTCACTGTCAGTTCTAAACCTAGGCGTTACTCTAGACAGTACTCTCACATTGCACCAACATGTCATGAACATATGCAAGGCTACATATCTTGAATTGAGACGCATCAGTTCCATTCGTAAATATCTTTCAGTTGATGTCACTAAAAAACTTGTTTGTTCATTAGTACTTTCAAGACTGGACTATTGTAACTCAATTCTGTCTGGTTCGTCACAATATTTACTCCAAAAAGTTCAAAACACAGCTGCACGGATCATCTTTAGAGTACCTCGATCAGAGCACACCTCACCACTGCTCTGTACCCTACACTGGCTATCGATTCGATACAGAATCAAACACAAAATTTGTTCTCTGTGCTATGTTTCAATGACAGACTCCAGTCCAACATACATATCCAGCTTCACCCATGTGTATACACCAGCTAGATCTTTACGCTCTTCTTCTGATAATCGTATACTCATTGTTTCCAAGGTGAAAGCAAAGTCATATGGACAACGTTCGTTTGCACAGCAGGGCCCGGCGACGTGGAACGAATTGCCCATTGAAATTAGACACAAAGACACAGTGGTCCCTTTTAAGAGTGCTCTTAAGACTCACATGTTTCGACTGCAGGGACAAACTATGCGACCTAATCATGTTTTGTATCTTATATGTTTTCAGCATGTTTTTATGTTTTTCCAATTTCATTGTTTTTGTTATTTGTTGTTCTGTATTGTAATCATATCATTATTGATGGTGTAAAGCGCTTAGAGCTTCGAAAGATTAGGCGCTATATAAAGTCAGCATTATTATTATTATATGTATGTATGTATGTATGTATGTATGTATGTATGTATGTATGTATGTATGTATGTATGTATGTATGTATGTATGTACGTAACGTTGTATGTATGCAATGTTGAAGAGATCAATGAATGCCCACCAAGCCGATGTTCACATGGCATATGTCACGATTTAGCAGGTCCACAATTTTTATGTTTATGCACGTCTGGATGGACAGGAGGTCTTTGTGATTCACGTATGTTACTTCTTGCTACGTTTTCCTTAGCTGTGATATGTAGCACTAACCTTTTCGCCATAATATTTAAAGCTAAATGATGGTGACATAACTCGTTACAGCCTCTTGATATACATCCTATATAAGTCGTCTTTCTTTGGTTTTATTTGCCCAACTCACTAGTGAATCATATTTCACAAATATCCTTATATAGATAAATGTTTTCTGTCACAAATTATTACTCAAAAGTAGCTAAAATGCTATTTCAAAACTTCTTCCATTTGCATCGGTTGACTATTATTAAACCTTATCAAATGCACAACGAAATCAGTATGTTGCTGAGTGAATATATCAGTAAGTCAAAGTTCCTCAAATGACGTAGTTAATTCCATGATTATCGTTTTTTAGATATTAATGACTGCATAAACGAACGCTGCAATAACCATGGGATCTGCAATGATAAAGTCAATGGTTCCAGCTGCTATTGCTATGACAAATATGATGGGATTCTTGTACAATCGGTATGGACGTTTTGAAAACGTTTCAAGACTTCAGACATATTTATATTACGATGTATGTAGTACAGCCCTTCAATGAATATTGTGTCTTCATTACATGTTAAAGTGTAATTTTGTTTTGCACTGTATGAATCAATAACGATATTCAAAATAACTCCCCAGATATCTTACTTGCCTTTCCCATAGAACTCGATCAAATAATCAAACGAATATTTCGGTTTCTTGATTTGTTTTGCTCATAATGCTAAAGCTCCATAATGTCCTTGGAACCAACCAATCATTTTAAAAGCTTGTTTACAACTCTGAAGTCAGGTCAGAAATGAGGTCAACACCTGTTGTTTACTCTGTAAAGTACAGGTCATCCCCCTTCAATGAACGAATCTTAAAACTTAAAATGCCAAATTTAAATCTAACAAACAAACAATAAAAATAATTATAAATGACTAATATCAAATAAATGTAACACTAGTTTAATACATGTAGATTCACTGATGATACAAGCTATGTAATCACTTTTGTTTTTGTAATATAATGACCATTATTTTCAAGACGTTTTCTCAGAATCAAATACGTGGCATCATTTTGGAAAATAAATAGACAGACGCACAGAAGAAAACATGTAAATAGAGACTGCTTGATGGTTGAAGTGGAATACTATATATTCTTAGTTTACAATATAAAAGCTAAACGTTATAATATGGCAATGAAATTAACAACACCTATCAAAATTAACTCAAAATTTACACAGATGGATCGAACATAATAAATCCTTGCAAAACTGCTGCAGCAATGGTAATACCTGAGCTGAATGTACAATCGGGGTGGCGTCTACCTGACTACTGCTCCATACATACAGCTGAATCCTGGGTCATCTTATAAACACTAAAATGGATTGAGAAAAACAAACCAAACAAGACAGTTATAATAAGTGACTCACTTAGTGTCATAACCTCAACCCAAATAACACCACAAAATCAAAAGAGAATTTCCTAAACCAAACCAACGCAATAATGAAACAAATAAATATAAAGAAATTAAGCATATAATACATGTGGATTCTATCCCACATCAATATCCAAGGAAATGACTAAGCAGACCAGATAGCTAAAGAAAAAACCAAATTACATTAATTAACAATAAATGGCAAATCGATTGGAATCAAAATCACAAAGGGAGAAAACTATACAATACCATCAAGGAAGTAAATAGAAATAGAAATACACCTAGGTGCACAGGCTATGAACAAACACTAATCAATGGATTTCTTTTAGGAAAAACTAAACTGACAAACAGCTTTGGAAAATACGTAGGACACTTCCCACATAAAATAAATTGCTACAATTGTAACACCCCAGAAGATTTACATCACAACTTCAATGATTGTAGAATAAAAAAAGAAGGAAAGGGGCAAATTCAGATACGAACAACAAATAATAGCTGCCCCATATACATACCCAGAAATAATTCAATTAACAAATGGAACCCCAAACAACATTCAAAAATATAATTGAAATTTTAAAAACAACAGGGCTACTAGAGAAAATTGAGAAAATAGGAAAATAAAGAACATAATAGGGAAAAATCAACAACAACTAAGGACAAAACCTAGTACTAGCTCAAACAAAAAGTGACAATAAAAATGAAAGTCTCTTTAAGTGATGGAAGCACCACCAGGAATGAACAGGTAGATCTCAACCATCTTTGGAACCCACATACACTATGGTGTGCATGAGATGATTAAGGCTCGTACACTGAACAACCAAACCGGAAATTAAAGAAGCGAGTAACCCTATAAACAAAATAGGGAGACCAAAAGGATTACATAAAAACTAGTACTAGAATATTCCCGGGGTAGGCAACCAAAAAGAAAGCCTCTTTAAGGAATGGAAGCACCACCAGGAATGAGCAGGTAGATCTTAACCGTCCTTGGAACCCACATACACTATTGTGGGCATGAGCTGACCAAAACAGGAAAAAAACATCAGGAGAGAAACAACTTCAAAGAACCCAGGATAAAGGAAAATGATGGTTGGTCCGAGGGACAACTGGGACTACATGAGAACAAGATGGCAGCCTGACATTAGGGCTACTCAAACAGACAAGAGAAAGCAACACAGAAAAGAATCCGATTGCTTTTGTTGCCTGGTTAACAGGGTCCTCATTTGGTACGAGAACCCTTTTCGAACAATCTATTTCACGAAACCTTACTTGATCATTTTTGCACACCGTTCAAAATTAACAAGCTATTTTTACCATACAGTGACTATACTAATTGTTTTCGCACAGATACCTTAGTATTCAGATTTTTAGGGACTTCATACATGTACACTTTGTACTAAACATATTGGAAAGTTAAAATAGTTAAACAAATTTTTACGACATCATGGATTTGATTAAATTGCATAACGTTATTGGAATTTTCCTGTCCATTAGTAATAACTGCACCAGATTTGAATTAAGCAAGGAATCATGACGTTGCGGGCTGTACGACATCCTTGGTACCTCTCTATTCTTGCCACAACTCGGATAGCTCCAAATGGCGGAGATGTGAAACTAATTTCACACTTGTGCCATCGCACACCATTAACACACCTAATTGGCTGTTAGAGTTGAGTGTGTGTTGGGTCTATTTCCACTCACCCAGGGTCCTCCATTCAGGTCGATAGTTACTTACTCGCAACCCCGACCTGACGACCAAATTAAATAGTACTCCTTGAGTACATAGATGCCTGGGGGAAGCGGAACCATTGCCCCCCAGGAGTAATTAAATATCCAGGTTTGCTGGAACTTAAAACAGTGCCACATGCCCCTAGTAGGCAATACAGCACTATAATTCAACTTCATCATCATATAAAAGCTATCTTAACTTGTTCAAAACATCACATTTCAATATGCAACAAGATTAAAGTTGTAAAGCGAAAGCGAGGCAATGGAAATATGATTATATTTCTTTTAAAGCAAATACAATAATGATAACATGCTGCAGGAAAGCAATTCAAGTCAGGCGGTTCAAAGATCTGTACATATTCAGCTCATTTCGCATGTATTATACTCAATTGCGCATGGTAATATGGTAATAACCGACGGTTTATATTGAAAGTGTTAGATAATCAAAAATACCTCCATATCAAGCATAGATCGCACTGAATGAAATAAAATGTTCATTCCGTCGTGATTCGAATAAAAGAGCAAGCTTACTACTTTTGAAACAATTGTTGCTACTAAATATTGTTACAATTACAGAGTGTCTATGATTCAGTGGATGATCGGAGAAAGGTATCTATTGTTTTCCATCCAGCTTTGTTAGCCATGGTTCCGATATGTTAATCCTATCTACACATTGGCGGATCTATTGGATTTCATAAGCTGCCTCCCTTAGTAAGTAATGCCAACTAACCATTAGCGTTAACAATGACACATTGTACATCGTCTAAACATACTGAAGGCAATTGACTTAAAATGATGCTTTCTAAGTTTAACATCGAAAGTATGACTACTTACAAGGAGAAGCCATAACAGGTTTATTTGCGTGAAAGATATTTGTACAAACATTGATCGGCAGTGAAAAAATGCTTGTTTATGAATCTGTTCGAGTTGTGCACTCCTCTTGTGCTGATAATGTAGAAATAATGTTCAGATTTGAGCACGTTAAGTTTGATTGGATGCGGTGTCTTGCCGCCGCATCCAATGAAATTCACAGACCTGAAGCACAGAAATATCTCTGCTCGATACGCCAAGGTGTAGGTAGGGTTAACATATCAGAACCTTGGCTAGCGAAGTTGCATTCGCAGTACAAAAGATGAGGTAAAATAACATTTAACATTTGTGAAACAAATGGAATATATATATAAAATAAAGGAAACAATGAGCAACACACTTGCACGTATTATGTTTTTAAGGACCAAGTCAGTCTTCGCTGTAAGTTTTGTTTAAATGCCATATTTCATCTAAGGAAATTGTAAATGCTTTACAAAGTCTTATTCGAAAGGAAAACAAAGTATTCACATAACAAAATTATATGGTTCAATCCATATCAAAAATAGTCTAAGAGTGATACAATACACAATATCATCATATTGTGTTTTGTAAAGACTAATAGATCCTGTCAGAAATATTTGTTTCTAGCTATACCATTTAACAAGGTAAAGAAAATAAGACAATATCTTAAAAATACTATCCAAATATTGAGCAAATATTCTTGTCATAATACAAGGATTGCTTGCAGTTAATGCTTCCAGCATGTATTGTCAGATTCCATAAAGTGTGCATACATCTAATATCAATATTTGTCACTGCAATTTGTGTGTGGAATCTACAAGGACTAATTTTCATATCAAGCATATGTGTGAAATCCCGAGAATGCTGAATTTTAACGTCCAAAATAGCCCGAAGTACGCCCGTTATGAAGGCGTCATCTACCGGACAGTAAGGCAATCTCTCTGCCAAGTCAAGCATGTCAGATATAACGTCAAACGGCAAGATGTATGATGTTCCGCTGACGTAAGGTGGGTATTGAGAACTTGGAAGTTCTTCTTTCCTAACTGCATACCTTCCTTCCCTCTGCACCATTCCGCCATGAGGATATAAATAGCCGTGTATAGTTTTAATATTAATATTAGGGTTATTCAGCAAATAATCAGAAAATCGCGCTACGTTTATGAATGTATCTTCGTCAGCTTTCAGAATGTATTTGACACTAGGGCAGTATGTTTTCACCCATTTTAGGCCATTCATCATTTTATTCGTTAAGTTATGCCTGGATTCCACGACGTCAGCTTGGACAATGTCTTTATACTTTGTAGTTTCTTCTTGCAAGACTTTGCCAGGTAAAGTTTCGTTTGCCAGTCTTCCAAGCATGAACATCAGTTTGGTAGATATTCTGAAAGAAGTACCACTTTGACTCGAAACGCTACCCCAGGTTTGTCTAATAACATGTCTCTCGCCGGTGTTCTTTGGTAGGGAAAGTACGAAAAACAGAAGAAATGGAGGCGGAGAAACATTACAGATGTCCCTACCATCTATCATATACGTTTGGTTGTATGGTGTGATAACTTTATCCCATGACTGAGCATATATCTTCTTGATTGAATCAGTCCTAATTTTTGTTAATTCAAGCTGTGTAACAGAAAGACTAGATTTTGCCGATGAGGGCTGCTTAGTCGAAACATTGGGAAAACTACTAAAATATCCCAAACCTGTTTCCATGACTACTTCTCTTATTTGCTTTGTAAATCTGTTACGATTGATAAATCCTGCATTAAAGACGGTAATGGACACAACTGCACCAATCAAAACCAACAACATGCATTTTCTTTGCATAGTTGCGGCTCTGTTCGCTTGAAATCTTGAACCTGCAAAAATAAAACAAAAAATTGAACATGTCTGTAAACAATGTAACTACTCTCGCTTGTTTTACCTTGACTACGAAATCAATGACCATATTTATAAGAACACAAGGGTATATATAGACCAAATAGCCACTTTATGTATATGCGACCATATTTGTGAGCATATTTTGCATTTTTATCAAAAAGTGAGGAAATGGGGTTTTAATGTTTATGTGACGATGCTATTTGTTTGAAGTTTCATGCAAGTAGACTATTTTATAGTTCTTTTTATATATTATTTTTACAGTTTTTCATCGCGCTATGTTTGTTGATTAAACCAGGCACAATTGAGGGTTGGTAGTTATCTCACGGAGAGGTAGAGCAACAGAAACACCCGGTCCCGATATTTGGTTACTCTTGGAGTTCATCGTTAGCCAAAATAATCTATTTGTTGATCAGTCCAGCTATAAACAGCTGTCAAAACTAACTACAATAGTACATGTATTACTGAAACCAAATATTGTCTTCTTTTTTTTTCAGTGAATCAAAATATATACCGCATTAGCACTACAAGACAATACCGTTATCATTTGTATTCCTTTCCAGGTTAATTGAAATGGTATATATTACTACTTTTGAACTCCTTCTGTTCAAAACGTTAACGCCGACCTATTATTTATAAAATATTAATGTTATTAACAAAATGTTATTATCAGTGGATTAGTAGTATGGCTTAGTGATAATTTCCTGATTAGTGTGACTTTGTCAAAATCTCTGGATTGGTGTGACATAGAAAATCACTTGATTGGTGTTACAGCAAAAATCTGATTTGTGCAGTTTAGCGAAAATCTGATTAGTGTGGCTTAATGAAACTCAATTGATTGGTGTGATATAGAAAATCTCTTGATTGGTGTGATATAGAAAATCTCTTGATTGGTGAGATATAGAAAATCACTTGATTGGCGTGATATATAGAAAATCTTTTGATATCTGACAGTGAAAATCTGGTTTGTGTGGTTTAATGAAAATCACTTGATTGGGGGTGATATAGAAAATCTCTTGATTGGTGTGATAAAGAAAATCTCTTAATTGATATGACAGTGAAATTCTGATTTGTATGGTTTAATGAAAATCACTTGCTTGGTGTGATATAAAAAATCTCTTCATTGATATGACAGTGAAAATCTGATTTGTGTGGTTTAATGAAAATCTCTGAAACAATATGCAAATGTTATGCTGCAATTTGAAATTCAGTACATATAAAAATGAACTTTAAAAGTTTATTAAAAAAACAACTTATTACCTAATTATTTGTATTCACTTATTATAAGACAAGTCAATATATGCAAAGCAGGTGTGCAAACAGTTTCGTATTTAAACTTTAAACACTGCATTTTTGGTGAACAAATTTGAATTAAATAGTCACGGGGTGCGGACAGAAAGACTTAAATTTATAATAATTACAACAAAGGACATTATCATTTTCTACTGTTGTCTCTCCCAAGTAATATATTGGGTATAGGTTGTCTGAATAATATTTAAAATGAAACATTTCACTTTTCACTTGTACTAAATGTGACCTATATCATCCTATACACACGTACAATATACGCGTACATCTATACATTTCGTTCTCTCTCTCTCTCTCTCTCTCTCTCTCTCTCTCTCTCTCTCTCACACACACACACACACACACACACACACACACACACACAACCATGTATGCACTTGATATCAGACTAAATCGGGATTAAATAGTGAACAAAGTGGTTATAATAAAGATAATTCTGCTCTGATTTAACCGATAATGTTCTGGCGGAGGACAACAATGACATGGCAAACATTTTGTATTGATATTACGTATAAAAAATACTTGCCAAATATGCTTCCAACCTGAGAACAAGAACATTTAAAGTTGATTGTAATGCGAATTTGCAATACGGATACATTATTACCTTAATAACGAGAATACAAATAATAATTAGGACTTTGTACAGCGCATAATCTTTAAGAGCTCTAAGCGCTTTACAACATCTATAATGATATGAATACAACCCTCCCCCGCCCCCCCCCCCCCCCTCAAAAAAAAAACCCACCATGAAATTGGAAAGAAAATAAATGCTGAAAAGATTAAAGATATAAAACATTATTAGGTCCTTAAGTTTGTTCTTGCAGTCGTGGGATTGTTTTTCTTGCTGTAGCTAGCCATAGAACAGTCTCTTAGACAGCCGGTTGTGCCGCCCAGCGGAGATGGGACTACATCAGGATGTCGTAAATGCTGCATACACCTGATTGGGCTAGTATCTTAGTGTCCGGAACCTTGTCTTGCGTCATGATGTTGAGGATTTTTCTGAGACTTGTGGTGTGAAAGTGGTTAAGATTCCTGGAGAGTCGTTGGTACACCGTCCATGTTTCGCATGCGTAAAGTAGTGTGGGAAGCACAACTGCCCTGTAGACCTATAGTTTGGTCTGGATGCTGATGCCTCTTCTATTCCAGACGTTGGCATACAATCAGCAGAAGGTTCACCTCGTCGTCAATAGCGACGCTCTGTGACAGTGTACTGCCAAGGTAGGTGAAGTGGATCACAATATTGTGAGTTTGGCCGTTGACGGTGGCGTTGGGCTCAACATAGGGCTTTCCAGGGGCCAGCTGATGCAGGACTTCAGTCTTCTTGGTACTGATAGCGAAACTGAAGATTGTGCAAGAGATGAATAACTTGTCAATGCTGCATTGCAGGTCGGCTTCTGAGCCAGCATTGAGGGTTCAGTCATCGCAAACAAGAAATCCCTGATGATGAAAGTCGTAACCTTGGTTTTCGCTTGAAGCCTTATGATGTTGAATAGTTTCCCATCTATACGGTACCTGATGCCGACTCCAACCTATTCGTCTCTGAAAGCATTAGTCAGCAATGCGGTGAACACTAGACTGAACAGTGTTGGTGCAAGAACACAACCCCTCTTGACGCCATTGGTTACTAGGAGTGGCTCAGATGTTTCTCTCTTGTCCTGGACTCGTGCCTGCATGCCGTCGTGGAAATGCTACACCATGGACATACATTTGTTTGGGCGTCCGTACTTGGCCGTTACCTTCCACAAGCCTTCTCTGCTGACAATATCAAAGGCCTTTTTCAAGTCGAAGTAAAAGGAGAATAGGTTGGCGTTTTGCTCTTCAAATTAAACTGCAACTAGTTACAACAGACAAAAACAACACTTTGACGTCTACGTGTTCTTAGCCCAACTGAAATTATATCTCTAAACATCACTATTAAAATTGGCTACTGCGTATAATAATTCCGGTAAAACCAGCATTTTGATATAACATTACAGAATTTCGAAATAGTCGCAACATGCTTCAAAACGACACGGAAGCTATTTACATCTAATGTCACGTACAGCCTCGATTTCACTCAAAGAAACTCATATAAACAGAGATGTTTAATTTAACTTGATAAATCAAGGAACTAGGTAAGCGTTAGATACAAAGTTTCAATACTTTGTTTTCGAAAAACTGAACTGAATTTCTGGAAAATATCAAATCCAGTAAATAAAATTACATTACATTATGTAATAGAATAAAAAGTTTTTTTTTTTTTTAAAAAATTAAAACTAACAAACAAAAATTTAAATCAAATAAAATATAAATTAATCAGATATATCTAAATTTGTGTGTGAGTGTTTGGTTTGTAATTTTAACGGAGTTTTAATAATTTTGCAGTCATTACGCTCTGATATCGGCACTGTATCAGTTTATGGTAATGTCTAACACAAGAGCATCATGCTGCAGCCATGTAGCCTGATGTCTCACACAGTCACATTATCCTGACACAAGGCCCACCAGTCCCAACACTAACCTCTGAGCACCAAGCGAGGCAGCTGTTAGTACCATTTTATAAGTCTTTGATTTGATTCGGCCATGGCTCCAATCCGCGACCTCCTTCATCTGAGGCGTACGCTAGGACCACTAGGCCATCGGGCCGGTTTTACAAGAATAAGATGAATACTGTCAAGAAGCATTGCAACAATAATCAAAATGAAGTATAATGAAACAGTCATAAAAAGTTATTCAAATTTATCCAAGCCGATTGATAGGAGTGGGTTTTAAAAGATAATCTGAGTCCGTTTATAACAAATTATGTTCAGCGTGAAAGACTTGAAACCTTCAACATGACAGAACACGTCCACTCGATTAATAGTATTTATGATCATATATTAAATGGAGACACGAGCACGTGTACCTCGTCAACAAGTTTCCACTGAAAAGTCTGATAATTTTACCTTTTAAAATTACGAAATATATCCTATTACAATATACGAAGTCGTCCGTTTTAATTTCACTTTATAGCTAACCGTTGCAAGTCTTTCGTCACGTTGGGGATTATGAATTGGGAAAATTATGATTTAAAGTATACACGGCGTGTTCATCCTAAATTAAATTTCGTTTGTCACGTGGACATCATAGTGGACGAATACAACTTTAAAACAGTTATCTTTGTTTCCTCTTCAAAATCGAACGTATGATGCAAAGTACAATTTATTGTCCTTGAAACGAATGAAAGTCTTGCCCTTAAACAGTAACGTAATATTTAGTATTCATTAGTCAGTTTAGACCCCTTCATGCCAAGCTGACGTACGTTATCCTTGTTTTCGTTTTGCGCTTATAAAATTTCATGTTCTCTTTCATTCCTTCTATACAAGTTTATAAATGTATATTGCCAAAGATTGTATTCAAGGAAATATATAATACGGGTATGATATATTAAGAAATGATTCAATATAGTGTGTACTCTAATTTAATTATCTAAACAATGTACAGAGGAATCTCATTTATCAGGAAACCTCGCTATTCGATCATATTTCAACGGGAACTGAATTTCCAAACATTAATTTGCTCCGTTAATCCAGACACCCGCGCCCCGGATACGGAAATCAAAATCGGCCAACAAAGTGTAAAATTAATATAAAGCTTGCCTTGATAATCTGGAAAAAAATCTGTCCGTAAGTAAGAAACGGGAAAGAATCGTACATGAAATTAGTCAAACTGATCACGTCATATGTGTGGGGAAAACTTCAAGTAGCGTGGCCGTATTATAACCGCGACTATATTAACATTAATATTTTGTCTACTCATCGACTAGGTGTTAACAATTACATTAAGACACTGGAATCAAATTCGGTCCACTTCGGACATAACATATGGTTATTAAATTAAGTCTGTCATTAAATCTCTTTGTTTGCCAAGTGTCAGAAACAATCATAGTTTGAACACAAAATATAGATTGATTTTTAAGCATTGGACAGTATACGGCTGTTTTTCAAAATAAAGCGATGCCAATTATCGACTTATTAGCAGCTAATAATATTAAAATACAACTTGCAAAAATGATTGCATTTAACTTCGAGCAGACTTAAGCAATATTTACTAGTGTACATATCGTAACACAATAGTAAAGCCGTTGAGAATCTGTGGACATTAATGATAATCACTGACAATCGATCCCCCAGTGAATCCAGCTCACATATTGTGATATTCCTAGTGTGGTAATTGTTTATACATATATTTAGATTATATGTAAAACAGCACATTATAATCAAGTGAAGTAACACAAATAAATACGTTTTTTATTTCACCTATTATTGCATATGCATCAACAGCTGCCTCGTTTGGCGTTCATCATCATGAGGTTAATGCAAGGACTGGTCGGTCTGGTGTCAGAATAATGTGACATGTATACAGGTTTGCATTTTCTCTCTTTCTTGTGGTTATATTTGGAATTTATTCAGGTTTCATACAAGTGGTTGTTTAATACAGTTAATATATAAGTTGGCCAACATTGAAATGTTTCCTTTATACATAAATACGGTAATTTGTTTATTGATACTAAAACGTTTGTGGCAGACGGGTTAGATTATAACACATGTATAGAAATACCTGTATGCACCTGCCACGAAGCTGGTAACCCACATTAGACTGTACAGTCCTTCGCATCGTGTTTATATAAACCCGTTGCACTGGCGTCAAATTGCTTATTTAAATATAATGATACTTCACGACCACCATTAATGTGTTATCGCTCTAGTTTTCCCAAGTGTTTTCTATAGGGCTGCTCATCCGATTAGGGTTTCATCACCCCCCCTCTCTCTCTCTCTCTCTCTCTCTCTCTCTCTCTCTCTCTCTCTCTCTATAGATATATATATATATATATATATATATATATATATATATATATATATATATATATATATATATATATATATATATATATATATATATATATATAGATATATCCGTCTATCACCAAATATTTCCCAGTTGTCCTTTGATCTAAGGATTCTTTCATTTGGATCAAGTTTATACTCTTTTTAAAACGTTTTTTGTATTGATTTGAATGTTGAGTTATTGCGTACTAACAACATCTGCTCATAATTGTCATTTGCGGAAAACTATATATATATATATTATAGTGTGCAAATATATGTCGTTGAAAAACCGGTAAACCTGGGTAAGCATTACATGGCACGAATGGTATCAGCGTCACACTTTCTGATAAGTCCCGTTCATTTTGAATACCGGGCCCTGAGTGGCCGAGTGGTCTAAAGCGTTCTCCGTTACGGATCGCTGCCATCTCACCTCTGTCTATGTGGGTCGAGTCTAAGATTCGGCTAATGTAGTTATGTGAGAAAGCTTGCCAGTAGCTTCTCGTGGGTCGGTGGTTTTATTCCGGGTATTTCTCCGGGTTCTTTCTCCACCAATAATACTGGCCGCCATGTATAGCCTATCGGGTGCTGAAAAATGGCGTTAAACCCTACAACAACAGCAGCAACAACAACAACATTTTGAATACTATTAGTGATCTATATCTTTAAAAACAAAACTCAGCTATCTTGAAATGGTAACTAGAAGCACTTCGCTCTTTATGATCTTTACTCTCGTTATATATATCAGGAAACAAGTTGAAATCAAATCTTACCTCAATTATTGTCCTGTTTTTTTATATTTTAAATTATTACTAATTACCAAACGTTTAGTTCCATCGAATCAATTTAGAACAGAGGAAAGTGTTTCACATCGCATTATCAAAAGAAACCTACCTGTTCACGTGAAGTCATAAAACCAAAATAAGAATTCCAGTATGAAGCTAACCAACCGTCTTCTATTGACGAGACGCTAATAGTCTACTCGTGACGTTTTCGTGTGCATTTTATATTTATTGTCTGGGTATCAACTTACCTGTTCGTAAAGGGAAGTAAACCTTGATTATATTTTATTGGGATTAAACTGGAACATTTATTTTGTGTTTCTAGCTACTTGTATCATATTGAAATGCATATATTAGCTACTTATATCATATATAAATTCATATAGTACCTATTTAGTACCTATTTATCTAGTATGATAATATGGAAATACATATATTAACTACTTATATCATATGGAAATTCATATGTTAGCTACCTATATCATATGGAAATTCATATTTTATATACTTATATGCAAATTCATATTTTAGCTACTTATATCATATGCAAATTCATATTTTAGATACTTATATCATATGCAAATTCAAATGTTAACTACTTATATCATATGGAACATTCATATATGAGCCACTTATACCGAAAGGAAATGCAAAAATGTAATTTGATGTGTTGATACGTATTTTTAAAAGGAAACATTAATATCAACATTAATACCTAAATATTCACACACTCACTACGTTCTGACTTACCCAGTTGCATTTAACCACTCCGGTGGCCTAGTGGTTAAAGCGTCCGCCGCGGAAGCGGGAGGTCGTGGGTTCGATCCCCGGCCGAGTCATACCAAAGACTTACAAAACTGGTACTAACAGCTGCCTCGCTTGACGTTCAGCATTAATAGGTTAGTGTTACGATTGGTCGGCCTGGTGTCAGGATAATGTGACTGGGTGGGACATCATGCTACATGTCTGCGGCATGATGCCCCAGTGGTAGACATCACTATAAACTGCCTCACTGCAGACATCGTAGCGGTATGACTGAAAATTGTTAAAGCTACGTTAAAAATCCTAAACAAACAAACAAACAAACAAACAAACAAACCCAGTTGCATGTGTGTAGATCAAAATATGCAGTTCTAATCCAATCATTAGCCTGCCGTTCTCTAACATCAACATTAAATGCCAAAATATGTAGATGTACAAACTGATGTACTCTTAACTTTTCCCTTTATTACTTGTGATCCGCCATCAGCAAGGTTCCAACATTATTCAAATGACGTGCATATAATGATTACAGCTCTAGAACGTATGTCACGTGCTGTGTTACACCTGAGATTCCACAACAATCCTTTCCAATAAAATCGGTATGTATGAAAAAAACATTTTGGACCAAAGGTTATCTTAGAGCCTTTCGAATGTATGCAATATTTGTGTTATATGTTGATAAATGCTATATTATGAGTGCACTTTGCTCTGTTCGTCCTCGTTCTTTGAGTTATTGAGCCCCGTCCAGAACACTCTTTGCAGCAGGGAGGGCGAATCGGACAACAACTTATAGAAGTGTCTATTTGCAAACCAAGGCTTCCTCCAAAATCGAACAAAAAAAAGTTTCCTTTGGAGACGCAAAGTCGTTGTCGCGCCCTCTCTACTGCTATGGGGTTAAAAATCTTTATACGATTTCACAAACAGACTAATTTGTAAAACCTCACCTCGTAAATCAGATTATTGGAGTGGTCAGTGAGTTTGAAAGTCCGTAAGTAAGATTAGTTGGATCCTCAATTATTAAAAATCCTGGAGGAGCTTTTGGTGCAAATGAGTATAAAATATTTCCTTGTTGGGCTTGATTTGATCTTTCGAGATTTATTTGGTATCTTCCTTCGATGATATCACATACTATATTCATTGCAATCACCGAGGATATATTGAGTTTTGAGGAGCGATATATCGCCCACCACCATCTGGGTCATTATTATGTTTGAGGATGGTTGAACCCTTGTGTTTTTGTCTCCATGCGGTGAGTATCATAGTAAACTTTTCATTGATAAAATCATTTTTTTAACGGATTTTTTAGTTCGTCTGCGTTATAACCAAGAAATTTAAAATTCGGTAGATCAGTTTCTGTTATATTGTATAGTGTTAAAAAAAATTGTCTAGAGAGATTGTTTTTAGTATCAGCATGAATAATTACTTGAATTATTTTCTTGTAAATATCTTCCATGTCGGATAAAAGCTGATTTAATATTTCAATTCGTTAAATAATTTCACTTTGATTAGACTCACGAAAAACCTGATGTAGTAGTTGTAGTTGTCAACTGTGTTCATGATTGATCTCTATAAAATATTCAATACATTTACTTTGTTCAATATCTATATAATTTATTTCTAGATTCAGTCCAATAATAAATCTCCAAAAAGCGTAATCTTTATTAGGGTTAAAAGGATTATTACCCTGCAGCGATGAATTTTTTTATATCGCGGAGGTGTTCTTTATATGATGGGATAAATTCGTGGTATGATTGTTTATCCGTGATATAATCAGATTTTTGTGGTTCAGGTGGAGGTGGTATTTCAGGCCAACCCAGTATTGTCCTTATATAACTCTGATAGAAATCTACGACATACCCGGGCGAGTTTATCTCAGTGGCAGATGATAGTGTTGGTTCATGAACCGTTATAGCGTTTTCGATTCTTTTCCAGTAATGGATTTTATTCTACGCTGAAATTCGTTATTTATTTGTTCAATTTGGTAAGACCCAGATGGTAATGAAACAACGTTCCAATCTGGAGTTCCGTCTTGTTTATTCTTACTCGCAAACACCAGAGAATTATTCGGTTGCTGACCACCGAATGGTACTGATCTGATATTTGGCCAACTATGGTATACTCGTAGTTTTGCTAGTGCTATTTCCTTAACTGAAACCGCAGTAGGGAAATTCACACTGACTTCAGGATTCGTTGAGGTTATTGATATCATGCTGGTTTTCACCGGGGTTGTGTTTTCCGCTGTTCGTTGAAGTAGTTCTTGCGATGTTGCCATTGTTATTATACTCATGTTGTTTTTCTAATTTTGACATCGTGGAATCATAAACACGCACCAGCGCTGAAAACTTACTATCCGATAATAATGTGTAATCGAGGGAAGATGATATCATCGAGGATAATTGGGAGTATGCGGTTGACACAACATGGAACCTAACTAATACAAATTGGAACAGCTATCGGGGCAATCATTGTCACCGACGAGAGTATTATACCAGCTCCGATGATTACACCTGATACCGAGTACACGGTAACATCAACTGCGGTAATTCTTCGTCGGTATTTGTTTATTTTTACTTGATACTCCTCAGTGAGTGTTTTGAGTTAGTTTGAAATTCTCTGACCTGATCATAGCGATACTTCTGTGACGCTGCCAATGATGACATTTTATTTATTATAATAGATTTCAAATTGCAAGCTGTAAATTCGCCAGCGTTAAATTCGCTAGTGTTAAATTCGCCAGTGAATTCAATTCAGTTGTATATAAGCTACGAATTCCACATACCATGATACTGAAACCCTAGCCAAAATATTATCAGTGGATGCTATTGTAAATTGTTCAGTTGTTTTTTTGTCGATGATCGTTGATATCATATTGTTGACCCCAGATGATCTCATTGATGAAATATTACATTGAGTCAGCGACACTAGTGTTAATTGATAAATACCTTTGACGGCCGCGGTGATATTTAATATGTTAGTGGATGGTGTCCACGTAAATGATCGGTGTTGAATCGCGTACACATTATTTACAATTTTTTTGTTCGTGAGGGATTTTTATTTTTTCACGTTTTTCTATCATCCTTGGTAGATCATCCCTGATGACATCGTTGGTCGTTTTAATATCTTCGCGAACAACTTCTATTCGCCGATTAATCGCGGTTATTTCATCGAGTTTCGTGATAATATCAGCAAGATCTGTTTTGATTTTTTCGGGTTTAGCATTTTTACCAAAAAAACTTCTGACCCTTTCGACAGCAGTGAATAACGGGATGAACTTGTTGATGTCATTGTTATATGTGTGGGAGTCATAAAACGCGTGTTGAATTCTCTTTACAAAAGAATAGGATTTCGATAACACATATTTATTATTCCGAGCGCTATTATCAATATCTTGAAAATCAGAAAGAATCCGATCACAATCTAATTTATCTGACAAATGAATTCCTTGATTTTTCAAATTTGAAATCTCGTTGATAATGAAATTCATATTTTCGAAATTCATTTATATGAAATATTATATATTTAATTTGATAAACAAGAAAATTGGAGTCAATTTTGACCCGTTGATATATTTGATATATACACACAAGACAACACATCCCCATTTGGAACCCCTCAGGTGTTATTCACATCTGACCGGGCCCAGAGGTACCATGAAACATAGTCTCCGAGAGGAGATCTAACGCGTCAAATAACGGGTTAGAACTCCAAGAAGGTATGTTTTGTGAATGGACGTCACATTTACATATATACATGGTATTTACGATAAAATGATATGATATATATATATATATATATATATATATATATATATATATACAATGAAATGACATGACATATACAATAAAATGACATGATATATACAATGAAATGATATGATATACACAAATAGGACAGCACAAGACAATACAACATATAAGAATGGAATATTGGTGGACACACACACACGGGGCTGGTGGTTTCACGGTTTGTATTTCGAAATGGCTTAAATTATATAGAAAAACCTTCCGATCGGTACCGTCGACAATAATGCCTGCCACGAGATTCGAACGATGGGCCCCAGGACGAGATATCATCCCCGTACTGAAAACGCTAATATTCACAAGATATATACAAGTCTATAATATTGAATACGATATATAGCTAAACTGCTGTATTCGTCGTAAAGAATTTAACGAATTGTAGATAAAAATCATATATCAATCGTAGACAAAATTATAAATTTTCTAGTCAAATCAGCACAAAAAAATGCCATTCAGTCGGACTATGAGTCAGCGAAAAATCCCATTGAGATACGTGACTACAACAAAGGAGTTATCGTTGTTTCGAAACCGTATACACAAGCCCACACGATTTATTTCCCTTGGTGTTACATATATACAATACAAAACATAATTCAGACATATGAAAATTAAATTGTATGTCCGGTTGTCTTGGAAATCGCTGATCGATATATTCGTTCTGCTACTTTTCGTACTGAGGCTCTATAAATATCGAAATACTTTCCAGCATCATTCATTGATTGAAATACTCTTTCTTCGTTATTTTCTGTATTAAATCAATTTATAGGTTTCGCGTTTTTCGAGTTTTCTCCAGTCCCTCCTCGTTTGGTGTTTTCACTCTGAGTAATAGACTGTAGATTCTATAAAGAATTGGTCCTAGGATTAGAATCAATATGATCAACTACAAAACCATCTTTGATCAATCCATTGTAACATTCATATGCGATTATGTGATTAAAATATCTTTTCCCTCCAGCACCATACATAAGATATCCGAGATTACTAAAAACACCAACTGGTTTCTTCAGTCTGCGGGTTCTGACAATACCATCACGAGATGCTTCATAATTGGTAATCACGATATGTGGTTGAAATTCTTGGTTCATTTATATACTAAATACTATTTGTCTAATTCATTATTTGGTTTAATTATTACTTGAGAATCTATCAATGTAGTCTTGAGGTGTTCTTAAAATTTTATCCTTGACAGAGTCATTGATGGAATCTTTGATGGAATAACTCAAAGTCTTTGTTCTGACACGTTACTCTCCACTGCAAACGTTTGGTGATGTATACGTGATTACAGGTCATATACCACATAATCTGCATATTATATACATGATCTTATTCCTTTGATGTGAAATTTAATGAAATTTATTTAATAATTGTACATGCAACAATTTGCTTTCAGCAGGTGGCATACTATTTTTGTAGTGGTTTCTCGTTAACTAGGTTGGGGTGGAGTGTTTCCAATACCACATTCAATTATTGCAGAAGACCCACCCCGGCTCGCTTTTGTCAGAATTTGAAGTAGTGATAGGGAGATGCAAGCAAAGCTCGGAGCCCCCCTTCAGCGATGTCGACAGTTAAATTACTGAATACACAAAAGGTGAAATTCAAATAAATGACAATTTAATACCATTCAATAACATATAGTCATTTCTCAAATAAAATTCAAATTTAAAACCCTATCACTCGTCTTTCGCTTCACCAAGTGACGGAATATTTCATCATCTGACTTGGCGTGATATATTTTCCTCCTGTCCTGTGTTCCTATCCATCTGTATTTTATTTCTCTGGACTTTCTTTAGTTCCCTGTAGTCCATCTAACTTCCGTCTCTGTTCTTCCTTTTCATTTGTCTCCCAGAGACTCGTGACCATCTGCACTAGGGTATTTCTTTCTGTCTCCAACAGTTTATCTGGTACCTAAATGTGTTTTGTACGAATACAAAAGGACATTATCATAGCATATTCCTCTAGCTGTCTAGACTCACGCTGAACAACAATATCGTCAGATAAAGCCATTAACTTCTTTGGTCACACATTCGGGCACATCAAAGTACCCATTCTTTCTGATATGGTGCACACGGTATATATAGATTCTCAATCTTATTAAACAGAACAATATCACATAATTAGACGAATTTCGGTACATTGCACTTCGAAAGAGTGTACACAGATATCCACATGCGCTGATATAACTTACACATAATACTCCTACAATGTATGCACGAATAATCAAACTCCTATTAACTAATGTTGCAAACTTTAACCTTACAAATCAATTCAACAGTTGCAAATCTAGAATATCACATGAATAAATGCACGCGGTTACAACAAATTAATCAAATAACGAATTACAGTAATAATTATTTACATAAACATTGCTCATAAATCAAAATATGCGTGATGATCAAACTACAAATGAATTAAACTCTACATATGAATAAAACCCTACAAATGGTAATTTTACGTACTAACGATTTTAGCAATGAAGTATGCATACTGCACATAATTAAAAGTACAATTACTTTGCCGTAATAGATTACAACAATCAAGAAAATTGTCACTGACCTGTTCTAAAGCTCCTTTGTTATTCCCAGAATAACAAGTTTCTCGCCAATTTCTAATTACGTCGGAGTAGCTTATTTTCCCTATAATTCCTGCAAGATGGTTTAGCGACTACTAACGTTTAGTTCTCAAGATAATAAATTTAAGCTTGCGATTCCAGTGGTGGCGACGCCTTACTAAACTTGGAGTGGATGCTGATTCACCCCTGATTCACATAATTGGCAGACACTGCCCCCTCCACGGCAGTCTGTGAAGGTTGCTTTTACGACCCCCACTTAATGTTCCATTGATTCAAACACAAGATTTCATCACGTACCTGTGAACCATGTTATGGCCATGTTATATAACTGGCTTGGCCAAAATAAGGCGCCAGTAACGAGATCCTATGACCATGTTAAATAACTGGCTCGACACCTCCTTGTTTGCAAGACTGACCTTCGCACATTTATTATTAGCATCAGGGTCTAGCATATACGTAATGAACTCTGGTTATTGTTCCTTACAACGTAACAGATTTGTTTTTATGAGTATAATTATACCGTCGAAAAGAACACTAGTTTAGAAAGCTATTTATCTCATAACGCTAAAACATTTACACTCTCATACTGCAATTCAACATTGCATGTAGTTAAGCGACAAACATGTTTTATGATATAAAGTTAAATCATTACATTAATGTCCGCGTTATATGATATATGCTTTGTTTTGACTTATAAATGCTTAGTACAAGTACACTCTTGTTGGCAGATTATTTTTCATGGACTCAGTGTTTCGTATGACTATGAGCGTCATTATTTATTGAATGTTTTGAAAGGCCACTAAGCAGTAAATCCGATGTCTAAATACGTGCCAATTGGTAGCCCAAAACATATTGTTATCATGGAATAGTGTGTGAAGCAATTGATATACACAGTAGTGGCATTATTCATTGTGAGTGCAACTGTAAGCTTTGAAGTTATGGAATCAGGTCAATATAGATTTGTTCTCACGAGTACATGGCAAGGGAAATGTAAATTATCTGTTATATGTTGTCTTGTAATTGTTAGTTGGTATAGTTATCAGTTGGCTAAATCGAATTCGCTGTTCAGGAAAGGATGTGAAACATGTAATTAGTGTAAGCCATTTTCACCGCGGAGCTTTTGAAAATGTACATAATAATTATGTTTATTAATTATTAATATCAAGAACAATCGAACATACGTGACAGATAAAACGCTTCTCACATATTGAATCAGGCAGTATAATGCTCTGTCGAGTTTCAAATATGATTTTATGTCTGGTGTGAATGCACATGTAACAGACAACCCAAGCGAAGCAAATCGATAACACAGGATATTTCCTTCCTGGAGATCAACCCTAGTGGTTAGAGCGTCCGCCTCGGATACGGAAGGTCTTGGGTTTGAAACCCGACTTCGTAGTGAAATGACGGAACAATTGTTAGAGTTACGTTACAAATCCTCACAGATACAATCACAAACACCTTCTTGGATTATCCTTACTTTAAGTGGTTATGGTGTCAATAAAAAATGTCCCATATCATTGTTTGAATGTCCGTGAATGATTGTTCTGTGATGGTCATCCGATGTTGAGAGAAACCGGTGGAAGTACTTTAAATGTACATTCTGACTGTCATTCTCCAATATTGTTCTCATTCTTGTAAAAACGTGAATGAGAAAAATCTCACATCTAGAAAGAGCGTGTGCATCGAGTGTTTACAGTTAGTAGTAAAAAAATCACAAAGCAAAACCGCATCAAATAGAGAATTTAAGCCTCACACATTTATTTACATAGTATGCTTTGGATTAAAACAAATCACGCCCCATGTGTATGAACTATAACACGCAGATAGTGGCTTGTATATGGCGTTGTCTGTCCTTTTCGTGAACTAATGTTAACTTTATATGTGTGTCTACTATGCTCCAAAGTTTCTAGAACCAATTTCAATTTCATAAACCTCTTCGATTGCCCGTGTCAGGCTATTTTACCGGGCTTCAAGTACAATCAAAACAGTGGAATGGCTGACGGAGCATTGAAGTTGTATGATGTGGATATAAAAAAAAAATTACGATGTCATACACATTTTTTACAGACAGTAATATTTTTCATAGATTATCCATATAAATTGTTACAGCTATTTAAAAGTCACATTCGAACCCCGTCCGTGTCATGCCAAAAACTAGGCACTCAGCATTAACAGTTTAATGCTAGGACATGTTGGCCTGGTGTCAGGATAATGTGACTGCGTGGGACATGCTGTTACATGTCTGCGGCATGATGACCAAGTGCTAGACCTCACCATATTGCTATACTGCGATATGACAGAACAATTGTTAAAGCTACGCCAAAAGTCCAAATGACACATATCAACATCCAGATTTAAAGGTCACAAGCTGAAACCGAAAGATTTCACTTCTTTTTTGCACTTAAAGAGGCAACTATTTTACCATCACCACACCCCAAAATCGCAAAACGAATCCCTGAGATTTTCTTACATCAGTTCAATTAAACGTGGTTTCTTAAAAGTAAGGAAATTTCTGATTGATTTATAAATTTGTATAATCCCTTGACTGAGCACTTCGTCATAAACGTTTACCAGTCAAAAAGTTTACTAGAAGATATTCTGTAGAACCTAACTTCGGAATTACTACACTGCGATCAAAAGTATGCCTGTCTAGAGTAGCACTGTATGTATGTATGTATGTATGTATGTATGTATGTATGTATGTATGTATGTATGTATGTATGTATGTATCTATCTATCTATCTATCTATCTATCTATCTATCTATCTATCTATCTATCTATCTATCTATCCCTTAGTCTTGCCGACCGTTGGGGCACCACTGATGACCTGACAACCAGCTTCCTCCATTCCAATCTGTTCTCTGATACTTTCACTGTGTCACTCAGCTTCAGACCTGTCCACTCTGAGATGTTATCTTTTCCTCTGTCTTCCTCTACTTCGCTCTCCCTGCACAGTACCTTGCATGATTGTCCTAGCAAGCCCTGTTGATCGTGTGACATGTCCATACCATTTCATTTTTCGCTTTTTCACAATGGTCAATAGCTCTTCATAGGGCCCAATGGCTTGCTTAATTCTGTTTCCCAATTCCTCATTCGTGACATGATCTCTATATGTAATGCCGATCAACCATCGAAAGAATCTCATTTCAACAGCTTGTATCCTCCTTTCGAGATCCGCTGTGAGGGTCCATGACTCACAGGCATATAGGAATACAGATGCAACCAAGGAGCGCATAAGTCTAATTTTTGAGCTGACTGAGGTGTTTCTGTCTTTCCAAACTGTCTTCAGCCTTGCCATTGCTGTTATTGTCAGCGCACTCCTGGACAATATTTCTGGTTTCGATCCCTCGTCTGCCACGATGGCTCCTAAGTACTTGAATCTATTGACTGTTTCCAGTTTGTGGCTTCTAATCATGATGTCAGTGCTGATGCCACTGGTGTTAATGGTCATCAATTAATTCTTCTCTGCACTGATTTCCATACCAAAAGCAGTAGCTGTCCTGTCCAGTTTTTCCACCAACTGAGCTAGTTCCTCATTTCCTGCAAGGCCATCAATGTCATCAGCAAAGAGTAAACTCGTTATTATTCTGCCTCCAATACTGACAGTTCCTTCATGGTCTTCCAGTGCATCTGTCATGATTCTTTCAAGAAAGATGCTGAAGAGAGTAGGTGAAAGCAAGCAGCCATGTCTGACTCCCACAGTTGTCCTAAAACAATCTCCTATTTGACCGTTGAAGCATACTGCGCTGGTGGCCTTGCTGTAAAGGCTTTCTATGATATTGATCAGGTTAGCGTTGATGTTGTACAGCTTCATGGTGGACAAAAGGGCTGCATGACATACCTTGTCAAACGCCTTTTTAAACTCTATGAAGACATGATAAAGGTCTTGTTGGTGCTGGCGGTATTTCACACATAGTATTCTCAGGTTGAAAATCTGTTCAGTTGTGCTTCGCCTTGGTCTGAAGCCTGCCTGTTCTTCAGCTATGATTTCCTCTGCCCGCGGCTTCAGCCTGTTTAATACGATTTTTAGCATGATTATGCTTGGGTGGCATATAACACTGATCGTACGATAGTTCTGACATTGCTGCAAATTGTCTTGTTTCGGGAGAGTTACTATGAGTGACTGCGTCCATGGTGTTGGCCATTCCCCTGTATGCCAGATCTTGTTGCAGATTGTTAGTTGGGCGCTCATCATGGCTTCACCCCTTTCTTGGACTAGTTCTGCAGGGATTTTGTCTACTCCTGCTGCCTTCCTTTTTTTTCAATTCGTTCACTGCAGCCTCTACTTCTTCTCGGATGATGGGGTAGTTGTCAGTGTTGGTCACTGATGGGGTGTTGAGTATGTCTGGGTCCCCTGTAGGTCTGTGGTTGTACAGGTCTGAGCAGTATTCTGTCCTTCTCTTAAGAATGTCTTGTTCTTCTGTAAGACATTTCCCTCCCTTATCTTGAATGATGGAGGAGCGTCCTTGTTTTACACTGGTCAGGTCTTTCACCAGTTGGTATGCTTTTTTGCTATTATTTTTATTTAGATTGTTTTCTATATCTTTACACTGGTCTTCAATCCATTGTCTCCCTTGCCTTTCTCATGCTTTTCTTGATAACCTGGTTGATTCCCGTGTATTGTTTTGCTCCTTCTGCTTCTGACTTCTTCTTCTTTAGCTCTCGACGCTTGTCACACAGATCAAGTATGTCAGTTGTAACCCAAGGTTTCTTTGGTTGTCGATGTTTACCAAGGATCTCACTGGCTGTTTGGGTCACTGCTTGTTAAATGTGTCGATCATTGTGTCTATAACTGTGTTTTCTGCACTAAGAAGTAACAGTGGTGCAAATTTCCCTCCTATCCTTGCCTGGAAGGCTTCCAAGACCTCTGGGTCTTTTAGCTTGTCAAGGATTAACTTGATTCTTGTGGGGCCCTCTTTGCCGACTTTGTTTTAGACGTAGTCGGAGGGTCATCATTACTAAGTCATGGTCACTTCCAATGTCTGCTCCTGGGAAACGTCTTGTCTTAGCAATGTTTACGCTAGTGTGGAAACGTCTCTTCACCATGATATAATCAATATGGTTATGATGTTCTCCATTTCGGGCTATGCCAGGTCCATCTTCTGGATGCTTTGTATGGACAAACGTGTTCATCAGCTTCAGATCATTTAAGCTGGCAAATTTCAGGAACCTTAAACCTCTGTCGTTGGTCTCTGCATTGAGCGTCCACATGTGCCTTTCCAGTTATCAACGGCATCCTCTGCTATTTTGGCATTCCAGTCTCCTTGCACCACAAGAATGTCTTTCTTTGTGGTCTGGTCCAGGACTTCCTGCAGTTGGTCGTAGAAATCTTCTAATTCTTCATCATCATGGTCTGTAGTTGGAGCGTAAGCTTGCACAATGGTGATATTGAGTGGTGTTGCCCTCAAGCGTATGATGATAAGACTGCTGGAGACTGGCCGACAACTCATGACAGTGTTCACGGTGTCTTTGTGGACGAGAAATCCGACACCATGTTCATGTTTATCACCACTGCCAGAGTAGTATAGTTTATGGCCATCCTGTGTTGATGTTTCCCCAAGGTTCTTCCATTGTACTTCGCAGAGTCACAAGATGGTCCAATGGTATTTGTTCATTTCGTGTGTCAGTACCTCTACCTTTCCAGGCGTTCTTAATGTTCTGATGTTCCATGTACCAATGCTGATGTTGTTTCTGATTCGGAGTTTTGGTGATGACTATCTGTATACCACACATAATAATGTTGGAATAGTTTTGAAACATATCGGCACGTTATATAGCAGGTCATGCACAGAAAGACGGATACTAACTCAGTTGTAGCAGTAAATGGCTTTTGTACGTGTCAGACAAACTGTACTAGTTCAATACAGTTAAAATAATTGATAGGAAAACTCTACTGTTATGTGGATTCAATTTGTATTGTGTGATCGGAAATTGCGATAACAATACAAACTGCAACAAGTACGCAAAACGAGCCTAACGGTTTCTATATCTAGGAATTTGTTTTCCAGACGAATTATACAAACACAAAGCTTAAACAAATAAATATTTACATGACGTTGCGGTATTGAAACTAGAATGAAAGAATATAATGCCAAGATCTCCACAAAAGGCCACAAAAGGCTTAAAAATGCATTTATTTATTATTTTTAATTTGGGAAATAAGGTATTTCAACATCGAAAAAACATGCTTTCACATTAAGATTGCCAAAGTGGTGCCATAGTTAAGCTTTTGTATTTGCTATTGTTGTTTGTATTCTTTTGTCTGACAAAGGGGTCTTTGCCAAGTTTTGTCTGTCTGTCTGTTTATGTCTGTATGTCTCTGTCTCTCTCTATTGCTATGCCGCTACTTCGTGTTTCCTCCTATCAGCTGATTTTAATCAAAACAAGTTGTTGTAGTGAAGCGCAGCCATTTTGAGTTACATGTATCCCCTCGTACATCGAAATGCTCTTTACCCGATTGCGAATTGTTTTTACAACCATATAATATTTTACAATTAAATTACCTGCACAACCATTCGAAGATAAGAATAATATATTCTGGAAGGTGTGTCACGACTGGTAATATAATCCCATATTACATTAATATAGAATAATTAAAACTTGACTCTTTGTAAATTTGTAACCTCAAGTATCTGGAAAATTAGTCAGGGTGTTAGCTTGAAGCTACAAGGCTTCAACTGACTTTAGCCATAGAGATAAAACAACAATAAAGAAAGATAAAAAAAAATCAGGACAGAGTTATTCAACAAATTCTCACCTGTAAAAAAAACCCAAACCCATTTACTAGTTTACAGATGCAGATTGTTCGTACGGAAATATTCCAGTATATAGAATCATAGTGAAAATAACTCTATTATTTAAACAAGTTTATAATTAACTAAAACTAAGCATGTCTGTTAAAAAGTATTATGTGGGAAATATATGTTGTTTGAAATAAGAAGTTTTCAATTTCAGAATGAAAAGTTGGGTTTTAAATTCGTATTTAGAAACTTCCGCTGCTTATGAGAACTTGAAGTCTAAGTTCCAAATTATTCTTCGGAATTTCATACATGAAATGGTGTTTTAAAAAACAGTACGCCTCTCATTTTTCCTGACTTAATCTTGTCCTCAAGTCCCTATTTTAGGGCTTAAAATACTGACCAGTCATTTTATCTATCCTTTTACCCCTACCTCCTAATATTTCTACCCCTATCTGTCCCTAATTTGGGTCAACGACACCCTTTATATACAAGTTTGGCACGTGTAAGCATTCTGGTAAACAAAGCTTTGACTGGTGGGTACTGCAATTTATAGTCCAATTCAAATCGACCATGTTAATGGAACATGACCTAACGACAGTAATACAAACAATTGTTCTAATTTAACTAATTTAACGTACTATTAGATCAATGTAATCAGTCATGACAATACTACCCGAATATATGATTCTCATCTTTCATTGTAAAAAAGATAATAAGGGAATCAGATTGTCGTAATTGCAAAACGAACAATTAAGTTATTTAAAAATATAATAATAATAATAATAATAATAATAATAATAATAATAATAATAATAATAATAATAATAATAAAAACAAATAAAACAATAATAAAATAAAATTAAAATAAAAAAAAAATAAAATAAAAGAACAACAAAAAAAGCCCAAGAAAAAACCCCTGCTGGATTTACATTTTAGAAACGATAGTGAATAAAACCGATAACATTCAGCTCGCCTATTGAATGTCATGGAAACAGGAATAATAAAAAAATACATTGTAAGGAAACACAGAACGCAAGTAAAATTAAGTTGATTGATGTGCTATTTAATGAAGATCTATATATAATTTACTCGAAAAATATAAATGTCAATGTTTGAATTTTTATATCAGCAAGTTAATGAGTGTGGCCTTGCAGATTAAAATCAGGACATATAAACGGAACTACATATTTTCCAATAAAATATTCAAAATATGCTAAGTCGAAATGGCAATTTATTTTTAAGTGCCTGACGAGCTCATAATACGGAAACAGATATAAATAATTAATATCCATTCAAAAAGTGTTCGTGCTTTGTTTGGTCAGAGGTTTCCATCGTATTACATGTACTCATATATTAACTGGACACGTCGCAAAATCGGTATAAAATGTCTCTACATTTAAAACAACCTCACTAGTGGTGATTGATTTACCGCAGTATATCATCACAAATAACAGTGCAAATTATTATTATTATTATTATTATTATTATTATTATTATTATTATTATTATTATTATAATGTAATAAGAAGGAGTTACCTGACAAAAATCAGAAGATATTATGAGAACAGAAGGTAGTCATGGAATGACCTCTAAAATAGGTAGCATAGTGTTCGACCTCAGTGAGAAGTTGACAGGTATGCGTTGGAAAAACAACTACCATAATTTGATTTGCTTTAGCTAAGAAATTTGTATTTGACCTTGTTCTCAGTAAAATGAGTAGTCATATAAACTGGTCTCTACCCTTTTCTCTAATATGGTAATAAACAAAAAGTTAAGGACCTTTGTCTGTTCTCCTTTCAGATGCAGACTTTGGAAAGTGCTAAACTTGTGGAGACTGTTGCAAGTGAACCCCTTCTTCTAGACCAGCCCAATCCTGCCAGTTTCACAGAGAAAGGTCTGGAGGAGCAAGTGGAGCATGTGAAAGAAATTAGACCCAGAGAGGATGTACTAAGTGATCTGGCAAATTTTAAGGGAGATTTCAACAAAAAAGAAAATTGGCAACTTGTAATTTCCTCCATATCTAGGACGTCCAATGTTTTTGATTTTGTTTATGGCGTGTTTATTCCTTAATCTTTTTATGACATTTTCTATGTTTGCCTTTAAATTCAAGTCTGACATAAGATTTAACGTGTTATGTCATATTGTCCATTTATCTGTTTGTCTCTTTCCAAAGTGGCTTCTGCATGATAACTTGGTCATCCATTTTCTGACAGAAACAATCATATTATTGCTAGAGATGTATGGTCCAAGTAAAAGAATTACAAATCAATCTGGATATTATATGGTCAAGGTAAACAACTTAATTGGAACGCTTGTTTCACACATTAACATTACCTATGTAGGGCATCTAACTATGTGTATGATTGATCCGTCAGCACTTCGATAAAAATTGCAGTCATATAATATTTTTTTAAACTATTTTTTCAATAGGCTCAAAGTGAAGGTTATTCCAGACTGGTTATGATTAGTTAGGGTCATCGTTCCATAGTCAGTAAAATTATTAACTATAAAGTCAAAAAGAAACAACAGAAGTAAAGGATGCACCAGTTCCAAATTCAAAATGAAACAAGTTGTCTCTTCACCTTGGCTTTTAAATACAGCATGTCATATGCAATTAGTTTTGGTTTATTAATCCTGCACTGGTTTTAAAAGTTAACATTTCAGCATGTTTTCAGATAATTTTGACTCAAAATTGAACAGGTAAACTGGGTCAGTCAGCATGCATACTGATTGATGTACATGCACTGAAGATTAATTTTTATGCAGTGCATCTTTTAGTGTTGTAGAGTATATGATGATTTACCAAATGGATAGTCAAAGATTATTTTGTTACCTTGTGTACTGCTTTTACAGACATAGTACTTCTATTAAGTATTGACCTTTTTACCATATCCACTTAGAACAAAACCTTCTTTTGATGAATCGCAACTGAATTCTTCCATGTCTATTGCCTAATCTCAGCAATGTTGGATTAATACCCAAGACATGGCTATATACTCCCTAATTTGGAATCACATCACAAATTTTCCTTTTAAGATGTAACTTCCTGGGGTGTTAAATTTAACGAATTTTTGTAGGGACCATAAAATGGAGATACAGCAGAAAAAAGGGGTGATTTCAGTGAGGATGAGGGTTACTTGTGGGTGGAGGTTACTCGTGGGTAGAAGTTACCTTGTGGGAAGCAGGGGGTGGGGTGGGGGATAGGTAGGGACCTGCAGTACCCATTAAACATATGTTTAGCGTAACAAAATCCGGATTCACATAGCAACAAGGCACAGCTTACAAGTAGATTAGTAAAACACTGGATACTTATTATTATTATTTTTTATGATTTTGCTTCAGTGTTTGTTTATCGACAACTCTGCTGCATGATTTATCAATTTCGCTTATGGTTGCGATTAGTAGTGACTACATAAATATGTTAGTTAGGGCATTGCTGTAAGATTGTTAGGCTTAGGAGACCAGTGTGTTAGTGTTAGGTTAAGAAGGATTTGGCTTTTTAAAAGAGCTGTGCCTCATTTGGTACATGTAGGATTAAAATAAATCTGTGGATCCTAATTCCAGGAAAGTTTTTTTTCGGGGGTTCAAAAGGCACTCCATTTGAAAGTATTAATTGAAAAGTTGTTTTTGTGAGGATCCTATTTTTTTGGTAATGTGATATGATGCAAATGATTGGTCTTGTATATGCAGTTTTTCACTAACCAGAGAATATGATTGCAGTCTTCTCTCATCATTCAACATTTGTGAATGGCATCATGACCCCATTTAACGCATGCGACTGATTCCGGTATTAAGTTTTCAGATGTCTATACAGTGATTGGTCTTTTTTTGGTATTTTTTTATAACAGGTTCTGTGCATATTTTGATTTTATTTGGAATTAAAAATGGCATGAATGTTTGAACTTAGATTGGTCATGAGACTCATTCTAGATAAAGCTGGTGTTATTTGCCATCACAATGATATTTGTAACTTTAAATAACTGAAAGGTACAATTCAACTCTTCTCTTGGAATTTATACCTTTTTAATAATCGATTGCACACATTAATATCAAGGTCATATAAGACTGATATTGTAGCCATCATCATTGTGTAACTATAATACTATATCACTTCAAGGGGACACAACTTGTGATTTTGATCCCTCATTATTGTTTGTCTAATATGCCAGCAAGGGTGTGTAATGTACATGTTTATCTGTTTGTCATTGCATTACATTGTTACATGCATGTTAGCTTAATTTGTATGCATATATGTGCTTGTGATTGTATTTTATCATATAATGTATTTGGAATACAGTAATATTTTCTATTGCTCTTTCATCAATTCATCCATTTGTTGAGCTACTTATTTTGGATTAGAGGTTCATGGCAATATTTTGTTGTCAAAGTGATGGTTATTCCAAATTGGATAGGACTAGTTAGGGTCATCATTCCAGAGTCAGTAAAAGTATTAACTATAAAGTAAAAAATAAACATAGAAGTTAAGGATACACAAGTTCAAAATTCAAATGAAACAAGTTGTCTCTGCAGTTTGGCATAGAAATAAAACATGTCATATGCAATTTTTTTGTTTATTATTCAAGCACAGGTTTTAGTGTTAATCATTTGGCATGGATCCAAATCTTTTAACAAGAGAAAATTGATAAGGTTAGCATTGTCTTTCAAATTTCTATAAAGAGTTTTTGGCTTCATTTTTATATTTTGTAGCATACAGTTCTGTGCATATTTTGATTATACCTGGAATTGAAAATGGCATGAAGATTTGGAATTAGTTTAGGTCTTGCAAGAGATGCTTTCTAGATAAAACTGGTGTGTATTTTGGCATTAATTAAATGCACAGTATAGTTTCTAGACTCTGGATTTTAGTCACCATCACAAGTATATTCATCAACTAATATAACTGTAAAAGGTGTGATTCAACAATTGCTCTTGGAATTTATACCTTATTGACAATTATATCGCCTACATTGATGGCAAGGTCGAAAGGTCATATAATACTGCTATTGTAATCATCCACAAGGTGAAATGTATGAATGGCAAGGTTACACAGTAATTATTGTATTGTAATCATTGATTTGCTCCATAGTATTATTGATGTATTTTATTATAGCAGGGATGTGTACATGTACACCATTGTCTATTATGTATATGTATGTGATTCTTTTTATTATAGTGCATTGTTTTCACATGTTCATTATGCTTTATTTGTACATTTATATATGTGTTCTGTAAGCATGTCTGCAACATAAGGCAATTTTGTTCTGATTTACATTCATCCATCTTTTGATTGTCAGTGACATAAATGAACCAAATTTTGCATACCTTGCACTCGGGGTAAGTGAAAATGCTATTGATTTTAGGTCACAAGGTAGAAGGTCAAGGTATATGACTGCAACTGATGTGAACTGACCTTTTGTTGACATTTGCATTGACTTGTTTTTGTTCATTTTGTATATAGTAACTAGCTAGCTCTGGTAATATTTCTTGTCCCCTTCAAAGTGATGGCTATTTCAAATTGGTATGGCTTATCTAGTGACATCTTGCCTAAGTTGGTAAAAGCTGAAATTCTACACTGAAAAATAAACAAGTGAATTTAAAGATGCACCAGTTCACAATTCCAATTCAGAAATTTCTCTGCACCTTGGCTTTTAAATACAACATGTCATATGCAATTAGTTTTGGTTTATTAATCTTGCACAGGTATTCAAAGTTAACATTTCAGCATATTCTCATATCATATTGATTCAAAACTGAACAGGTAAACTGGGTCAGTCAGCATGAATCCTGATGTAGGTACCACAAAATGGGGATTTAAGAAGAGGTGCCTAAAAAAATAGTGACCTGAGTCTGAAAAGACTTAAAATTACATAGGATCTATAAACAGACGTATGCGTTGAAATTTTTAATAATACTTATCTTAATAATGAAATGTAATGGCGCCTTTGGGATAATGTCTCATTGATTGATCGGGTTTCGATGTTTCTAGAAGAATTCAGCAACTTCCCATTGGTTGGTCTGGGTCACACGAATAGGAAATTGCAAGGACAAATGAGGAGTAAGATCTGTCAGATGGTTTACAGTCTGACATTTAGCTGTACAAAGGAAAGAACTGAGCAATCAGATTCATTCCGATTTTGGAGTCAGTCCCTTTCTTCTGTTCCTAATGTTAGTCTGCAGGCATGTTTAATAGTGTACGTAGATATTATTCAAGAGGAAAAAAACATTTGTTTCAACTGTGCATTCTAATAAAATGTATACATTATTTGGACTAAATGTAACTTTATAACTTGTATGAATTCATCGAAGGGGTCACGATTCTTGGCAGACGAGTACCTGTATTTGTAAAGATATGACTAAGTAGTGTCATATAATGTTATGTACGTATAATAACTACAATACTAAATTAATTATTATCCTGCTATAATACTTTATATTCAAATTAAATATTCCATCATTACGGCACCTTGGTATCACAAACTAATAAGTGTTTTCCATAATGGATTGTTTCCGAAATTTATCTCGCAATTTGGAACTGTTATCAACCAGTTAAAACTTCAATTGACTAAAGATAAGAAAATGGTTTAAACGGTCTTGTTTCGTCATTTGCGAACGTAAGCGAATCATCACTCGTCTTGTCAAAAACTGCACACGTTTACAACGAAACAGACGACTTCAGTCAGATTCGATTAATGACATGCGTCCTCCATTTCGGGAGTTATTATGTTATGAAATTCAAATATATGAATTACAATGTGTGTGTGTGTGTGTGTGTGTGAGAGAGAGAGAGAGAGAGAGAGAGAGAGAGAGAGAGAGAGAGAGAGAGAGAGAGAGAGAGAGAGACAGAGAGAGTTTTCTAGTTTTGTTTTGGGAGGCATTGGGCCAAGTTTGTCTCGAACATTTGTAGTCATACCTTGTCCAGGATTGTTGCATAAAACCTTTGTGGAAATTGGCCACGAGTCTAGGTGTTACTAACAGAATTTTTGGAGTTTCCCCATCTTCTTGTCTCAAACAATTTCGGCGATCTGTAGTTGAGCTTTTATGATTCATTTTTTGAAGTCATTTGCTCATTATCTTAATAAACCATTTGTAGACCAGTCGCGTAGGTAGCCCATGTTAAATTATAAATGTCCAGGGTTAAGGTCAAACGTTAGTGGTAAAAGTGAATGGTTATGAATTCTCGGTCAAAGATCAGGATGCCCAGCAGTTACGTTTTAGATAAGAGAACACTTGTTTTTTTCAGCATAGTGTTTGGGACTTTCGTCATTGATGAAAGTCATAGGCCGAGTACGAATGGTCAAATATCAAAAGGCCAAGAATGACGCCCACTATACAACTAACGTCACTTACGACAGACCCTATATATTTTTTCTACAGAATATACGAACTTTCCACCGTTTGAGTATTTTTTTCCCAATGTAGGATCTTTCGTAAAAGTTTTATTATTTATTTTTCATTTATTCACTGCGTTGTAGCATGTCACGATATAGATATAGATATATGACCTATGACAAACGCCGGAACTTGTTGAATGTATTGTTTTTATTGAAACTTGAATATTCGTTAAGGTACCATGCAATATCTTGCTATATATTTCGCTACCATATATAGCATGATAATAATAACATTGTTTTTTCTTATGTCAATATATGCAGTGGACGGTTCCTCCAAATGTTTGTATGCTCAGGAATTTAAAGAAAGAAACATATACATAGACTCATAATATATAAAAAGATCGGAAAAGACTGAATAAAACAATATTTACGTGATCTGATTCACGGATAAAGTATTATGATAAGTCCTTTTCTTGATCGGTAAGGTAGATTTCTTATTAGGATCCATACCGTGTACGGAATCGGAAACTCTGATAACGTTTGGTAGTATGACCTTTCTTGATCGGAAACGCTGATAACGTTTGATAGTATGACCTTTCATGATCAAAAACACAGATCATTTATTATGTCATGACAAAAACCCTAATCTAAACTGAGCAAATTATAAAACAATCTTAAACATTATTTTAAAAAAAGTATTTATTGTGTCATAGAAAGAGTTGATACAATTCAAACAACAGTTACTCTTTTGATTAACTCTTTCAGGAGAAAGCATTATAGAGAGCAAACACAAGGAACGTTACCCAGTTTTGACAATGAACACAATATTTCGCAATAAGAAATATAAATTACCTTCTGTAGTGTTCCTGGATGGGTGAAACGTGAAACGTGATTAGGAATTAACGGAAAAATAAAATAAAATCCTTTTAATCAGATATTTGAGATAGTTTAGAGGAAAATGTTTGGATCAAAATATATTTGAAAAGAGGATGTGAAGATTTCACTTCCATGGCCATTCCGCGTCATTCTTGCAAACCATTACCAGCTCAAATGTGTTGGTAAAATATCTGCCCATCCAATGCCGAACGTTCATTGTTGCTTCTCCCAAAGTATTTCCGTACATTTTTGGATAAGCCGGAGATATCCGAATGGCCCCAGAACATGGCCGATACTTAGCTATGTTGGATCCATGATCCAGGCACTGGGGTTGACACATTCGTCCGCAGCGATCATGAGCAGATATGATGGCTTCTGTGATTTTAATCTCTGGATTCTTCACCCCTATGTAAATCATGGAAGAGCCAATCATAAGCCTGGAATCAGTGATGGCGTATTCAATGTACCGACCGGCGTAATTAATTCCATTTGATTCCAGGATAATTTGACCAGCCCCTGACGGATTCCTCTTGCAGTTCGAGTATGCCTTTGGATGCTTATCGATGATAAGTTCGGGATAGTTGTAGAAATCTTGGCTAAGGTTGGGTTTACCATTGTATACTTGATATATAGGAAACCTGTCGTCAATCTGTTTCATATAAATGACTTTAATCGGCACGAATGCCCATAGCGTCATGTCTGCCTCGCCATTTATGAAGAAATTATTTTGTATCGGTGTGATGAGGCCTGTGCCAGGGTTGTAATCCTTCGTTTCCATGGATATAGAACCTGACCCTGCTACCGTCTTAGTTGTATCAGCCATTGTAACAGGTAAGTGACATTGCCCTGCAGTCTTTGGAATACAAACTCCTCTTTGGCACTCTAGCCACGGTGAACGACAGTCTGGAACCATTGTACAATTAGCTGGTGGCTCATATTTATACCAAAACATTTCCCAGTAGGAGGCATAACCATCAATGTTTTTAAACATAGGAAAGCGGTCCATAGGACGATCTGGTGCATGACTTTCATTCCCTTTAATAGGGTAGTTTGTCGTTGGATCTACGGAACATGTTTGTCTTTGATGGTCTCTGAAAACTTGCCAGATGTAATCAATATTGGCATGGTGGACAAAGAATACTGGATCGAATGCAGAAGTCTCGAAGGAAGACATATGTCCCCCGACCCAATTATGTACATGATTATGGTGCATTTCAATTATAAACGTTGCATTACCAGAATAAGGACTGGTTACATCTTCTGCCTGACATTTTGATAAAATGTCTTTAACGCCTTCTTCGCTTATAAGGGATCCCTTACCACCTATGTTACGTTCCAGTTGTCCTTGGACTGTTGTCCAATTAGCAAATGGCCCCGTATTTACAACTCCTTTTCCATTTCCCAAGAAATCAGGGGTCCAGACCACGGACTTGGTGGGATCCGGCATCTTGTAATCAATGGAATAATCCCAGTAGGGCAGGGAAACCGTAGGATCGATTCGGCGAAGAGCCTCTTCGTACCTATTATAAAAGGAAAAAGACAATCCCTGTGACAGAAAATTAGATATTTGTTAAATTATTAATTGATGCACTATATTAAGAAACATTATTTCAGAGTCGGGGTGCTAATTGCTATGACTTCGTTATCTGAGAAAGTTCTAAAGTTTCAACAAAAAACAAAAAACAAACTGGTTTAATTTCAAGTACTGTTTGTATCTGTTGAAAGGATCTCTCCGACAGAAATGTGTCGATTTATTGCAGTTCTATTTCAATTTCTTTTAAAGAGTAATAACAAAGAATAGTCAAGTCCATGGTTGAGATGCATGACTGTGGTCATCAACGGAAATATCTTATAGTTTTAGCTGGCATCACACATGTATTATGTATTTATGCTTGATGGAAATTTAGTATTTAGTATGTCATACTTTTGTATACGTGATGGAAATTCATTATTTAGTATGTTATACGTATACGCGATGAAACTTAAATATTTAGTATGTGATACTTTAAGTTATGGATAATATTTAGTATGTCATACTTATACGCGATGGCAATTCAGTTTGTGTATGATACTTATACTCGATGGAAGTTCAGTGTTTAGTATGTCATACTCAATGGTGATTTAGTCTTTAGTATTTCATAAGTATATGTGATGAAAATTTAATGTTTGATATGACATACTTACACTTGATGGAATTTCAGCATTATCACAGTTTTTTCCATTCAGAGTTATGGGATATTATGCATAATCTCTGCCTCTCGATTTATTTTGTGTTTCGTAAATACGAAAGGAACGAACCCGAATATTGAACATTAAGGAAACAATTATAAACAAGTCTTATCTGTACGATACTAGTAAGATTGTGAAGCCTTTGGTGGTGGTTATGGTTGGTTGGTTAATGTCACCAAAAGTTTTTTTTTACCATTACGCTTTTATAAATCTTGTACATTTGTACAGCAACTTGATTATTCAAAAGAAAATGAACACTTGAACAAAAACTTGATTTTCAAAATAAAATTTACTTTTGTACCATAATCTGATTTACCAAAAGAAATTTTAAAGTGGTACAAAAGCCTGATTTCCCAAAAGAAAATGCATTCAGGTATAATTAAAATACATATCGCAACCGATGAAAACATATAAATGACATGAAAATACACTGAAGCTCTTTCTTAGCTGACTCCGATATTGTCCAACTTATAATTAAGAAACCTAATACAATGTGTGTGTGTGTGTGTGTGTGTGTGTGTGTGTGTGTGTGTGACATTTCATTCAACGTATTGTAGATAACGTTTCTGACAATACAAGTTTCCTAATCATATGGTATGACACTATTCTTTTCATCCTATCTCTACATCTTTTTTCTTTCTTCTTCTGAACCGTATTGTGTAGACCACGTACTTTTACTGGTCATTAAAATCAGGAACGGCCTTAACAAACGCGGAGCCTTATTTAGATCACTATTGGCAGGCCCTGTCGATTAACGAGATCACTGGGTTTTGCAAATAAACTTGTAAACAAATTGTATATGATATTCAACTTATAATGATCTTCCATCGCTGTAAAAGTAATTTCCCGCTATAGATATATTGTTTTAAAATTCACTAATGGGATTGGTCGGGCTAGAGAACGGAGGACCCGATTGGGCCAAATAAGTCAAATCGACCTAACGCAGGCCATACAAAAGTAAAATAATTAACAGATTAACAGTTCAGAGTGTAAACGTATCAAGTTCACAATTGAAATGTGTATTAACGGTAAGATTGTACATGCATTTCGAATGACACTAAACGCACAGTCTGGTATGAAACCCAACCACGACCAACTGATCGATTACAGAAACCTCTTGCTTTTTATTTACTTTATTTATTTATTTTATTTATTATCTTTAATTGTTATCTTTTTTATATTTATTTATTTATTTATTTATTTATTTATTTATTTATTTATTGTTTATTTCATTTATTATTTTTATGTATTTTTTTAATTTTATTTGTTTATTTATTTTAAAATTTATTTACTTATTTATTGTTGATTTTCCTTATACTATATTGTTTGTCCTTATCACAAGTTTAATTAGGCTAATTATAGGATTCGAAGTTTTGCTTACCTTACCATAGTGATGATGTCTGATACACGTATATGCATAACGTTACTATCGTAAAAGTAAACAACCATGACCCATGGATGAACATTTTGTATTTAATGTTTAGTAAAAGATCATCATTTATTATATCCATGAAATTGGTATAATTCATATTAGTAATTCTCTCTCTCCCTGTCTCTCTCTCTTCCTGTCTCTCTCTATCTCTCTCTCTGTCTCTGTCTCTGTCTCTGTCTCTCTCTCTCTCTCTCTCTCTCTCTCTCTGGATAGATTGATGGAATAAATACGCACATAGCTAGATACACTCGATGCCATCCGAGAAAATTTGGTCCGAAGTGGACTGATTCAATGACGTAACCTCGGTGTACGCAGGCAAACAAAAAGTAATCTCCTCTCTGGAAGAAACATATCACGGCTATATTTTACAAATTATAATTTAGTTTATAAAGTTAGGTACATGTACGACAAAAGAAGCAATATTTTGTTTCACATTTTACTTGTTTAACCATCTTTTATTATGTAATTTGCTTTATAAAATCGAATACGTGTTCAACGACAAACACAGACTCGATATGTTGGGATTCTTACTTTTTTGTTTCAGAAGAATATAGAGCTTAAATATGTTGTGGTTTCATTTTTAAATATTTGTTATCCTTCTTGGCCGGTATGTTTGATAAACATAATCAATTTAGAAATGTATCTGCGTATTGAATAACATCTACATGTAATTGGATAGAAGAAAGAAACTAAAAAATAGCAAAACATAATTATTTCATGCAATAATTCCTTCATTTATGATGCAGTGTTGGGTGAAGCATAAAGTAAAACAAAATACCAAGCTGACATTGATATTAAAATAAGTGCATACATTCAACCGAATGATATCTTTTTTAGTTTCCAAATAAAATATGAAAATTATTTATTGATGTTAACTGGTGCTATTACAACTAACAATCGTATATGTTACAACGAACTCCAACGTGAGATCGGTTGTAACATTCTCGAGTTACTTTAAACTGTTAAGTTCGGAGAAATAAGCAGATATTTCCTTAATTTCCTATTTTTACTATCACCATTCTTCTCCCCCATTAATCTTTAAACCATGACTTCTTCAATTTGTTTGTGTGTTATTTTCTTACTGATATAACTAAAGTTTAAAAGGCTTAGACATTTAAAAATAGTTGCTTACATTTTTCAACTCAATCACAGCTTTGTGAAATGCATTTCTCGCTTGATCAGTTAGCTGACGATACTCGTGCCGTATTCGGAAGCCGCTTCGTGGAACAGGAACTCCATTCACGTACTTCACATTCTGCTTGATCAGGTTATCAAAGTATTCCCAATCATATTCTGTTAGGTTACAGTCACTTGGGTCATTTTCTTTCGATCTTGAAAGGAAGCTGTTTAAACAGGTGAAAAATATTCCTTCCCCAACGGTGTCGGCGACGCTGGTATTATTCTGGAAAAACTTTAAACAAGATTGCATTTCGGCTGGCATTGGAATTTCTTCAATCAGACCACTCACCAACACAGCACCGAACAACTCTACCAAAGTTGCTAAAAGCCACTTGCTCTTCATCTATGGAAGAATAAACGTTATACTAAGATGTTGTAAATATCGTCAAAAGAATAAAATGAACATCTTTTGGTGACAGATTATTTTGGAACATACATTACAATAATTATTATTCATGTTTTACAAAGCCATACAAGTTTATACGTTTGAATTCGTTTCAAAGAAAACAGTTTTCTTTTATACAGAACTGAAATTGACGTTTCTATTTATTGTCCTGAAAATATCCTTAAAGTTGCGCAGGTTCGTCTACAGATATGTTTCTTAAACGTAGACTTCGTAGTGATCGTGCTTTTTTAAACATGTTAAAATGTCTTAATTATCCCCGGGCGAATTATCCGTAAAATTCTTAAATGAATATAGCTAGCTTCAATAATCGAAATCCCGAAACTTTAATTTTGTGTAGAAATATTCTTATGTTACATTTGTCACTATAATATATGATGTTTTCGCTGATTGACACAGCAGTCGGAACATTGTGTTCACAGTTGTCGGTCCAACTATGTCGTACAGCTTTAATTTGTGAGGTAATAATAATTTCTTTTCCTTCCTTCAAGAAAGCTAACTATCCAAAGAAAATTGAGAAACGTTATAACTCTTCCTCCAAATAACTGTTTACTTATTCTCAAAGATAAAATACAAATACAATTATATATATATATATATATATATATATATATATATATATATATATATATATATATATATATATCCTTTTTGGTTAAATGTTGTTTATATTTTGAACAGATCCGGATTTAGGTCATAATTACTTAATTACTCACAATTGTTTAGAGGAGAAGACCTAGAAACGTTACGACGATGAATATAGTTAGAACAATTAAATATAGCTTCATTCCAGAATGTTTCACTCATCTGCAAAATATAATAAAATGTAATACCTCTGGGGAAGCAACTCCGAGGTTCTCCAGGAATATCTGACTTTGGATGGGTAATCTACTCACACGTTGCTTCCAGAAGAATAGATATCTTCATCTGGACGGGTTTCGTAATAAATATCTCCCAAACAAGGATATGAACGACGATTGGTTAATTGGATTTAATGCTTACCAAGAAATTGGAAAATAAACTTTACGAAGAAACGTTTGATAAAGGGTGTGTTTACATATACAATTTACCTACATAGCAGCCAAGGAAATTTATACAACGACGTATAAGAAACTAAATAACAAATCTACACAACTCGGCAAATGACTATGAATTACCCAAGTTTGACATGTTAGGTCGTTCATTACACTTACACAAAGGTATATATACGTACCATTAAACTGCTCGGAGTTTTCAATTGTTTTAAATTATTAGATGTCCCAGATTTAATACTCTTTTGAAATCCAGCATGAGAAATATAAATAGGCCATATTATTTGTAATCTCATTTTAACATTGGCGGTAAATAACACCACAGTTTGAATACTGATGTTTTCCTTGATTACAACAGAAACAAATAAATCAATTAAAAACATTCGAGACTTATAGTGGTATATATTACGTTACATAACTTACTGTATAATACGGTTAAAAAGGAAACAAATGGTGAAAACACATGTATTGGTCAAGCTTGATAGAAGCAGTTTCAATCTAAATTCTTGTTTTGTATTGTTGCCCGTTGATTAACACATTAACCCCTGAAGGTTGCTGTTTTCGCATGAAATAAGAGTTGGAAACACATTTTGAGGACTATTTCTGAATACATCTTAATAGATCGATTTCCAAGCAATATTCCATTAGACCAATGCATAGTTTTGCTATACAAGTGTTTTACATTGGCTAGTTTGCTGGCGCGTAAGCAGAAGTTGAAAAGTTGCAGTTCTTTTTAATTTTCGTATGGAGAAGACTCTTTATTCAAAATGTCCACCTTATCCAACTTTTTGTACATGTTCACCTTTGGCGAATTTTTGGAGGAAAAAAAAAGGATCCAAAACTTAGGTTTTTCCCTCTGTATTTTCTATTGCCACTAAAATGTCCTGATTATTTGCTTTCATTGTAAAGCACATCTGTCTACCTTTCTACAATACCACCCACTTTAGTGTATCTTGCATGACTTTGACGCAACAGACCTTGGAAGTAGGCTACTACCTCATGCCCAGTAAAGTCGTCGCTAGGAGTTAAACTGTTCAGCTTATTTTGTTCATTTTCATTATGTGGTCTATTTTATTTTATTTTCTAAAGTGAAACATGCATTTTATATAATTCAGGTGACGTTACTTACATCCATCCATCCATACATACATCCATCCATACATACATACATTGCGATGCCATGCACATTCTAGGGTCAAGCGGACCATATTGACCCCGATTTACCAGCACATTATGGTGACAAGTGACCATGTTGACCCCGACTTACCAGCACATTATGATCATAAGTATGGATTCTGTTTTGCTGTCAAAGTAGTTGAATTTTTCTCTAATTTTCTTTTCATAAGAGGTTAGCAGATCAAACAGCTTCACAGAAATACTGTCATCGTAAATATTTTGACTCAAATGATGAAACAGTTACAAATACGAACAAAGACAACTTGAAATGTATAATTTGTCTGCCTTTTTGTAAGCAACACAACCAAAAAATATTGAACAGGTAGACACTATCTTTTCCTTTTGAAGTAACTTTATTAGGTATCAAAAGATGTACATTGCGTGTGCCATTCTTGATGTTTGCATTCATTTTTCTTTCATTGTTATTTCCTGATGTATTCATTATCCTTTTTGGATGTTTGTATTCATTGTTCTTTCTTGATGAACAGGTCACACCTCTCTTGGCATATATTTATATAAAGAGAGAGGTAGACGGAGGGAGGGAGAGAGAGACGGATGGACGAACAGACGCAATAGCTTACTCAACCATTAATCAATCCATTTTCGGTCATTCATTACATACATACATACATACATACATACATACATACATACATACATACATACATACATACATACATACATACATACATACATACATACATACATACTAAATGAACTGATATAATAGAGACTGCTTTTAAACTGTGAAATTAAGATTCAACCAGTCAAATGATGGTTTTAGAAATCCGTCGGTATTGAAAATACAATGTATTTTCAAACACACACTATAAAGATAATAACAAGAACGTATAAAGTGTCCGGACATCATGAGATCTAAACAATTGTAACATTATCAAATAACAATTACATGTGAAACGAATAATTGCTTTTATACTAAGGAACATAAAAGAGTGAAAATAAAAAGCGTTGAAATTAAAACAAATACTTTTTAAAGTAGAATACAAAGTGTAATGTGAAGGAATAAAATATGGTATTCCAGATTAAATTCAAACGCATCATCAAATTACAATCCCTGGTCTTAAACTACAGCACCTATTCGAGTGAATTAATTTAGCAGAAGATAATTTACAACCTTGGATATCAGGGCCTTCAGTTATTCTCTTTAGCAATGTCGTAAATGTGTTCAGTTTTTAATGCTTACTGGAAAGAACTTTTTCTACCTCGCACATGCAGGTCACAAACTGTTGAATGTTGATGTCGTTGTACTCGAACATAATGGAACGCGTATTGCTGTCCAACAGAAGGAAGAAATTACAGCTGTTTTGTTAATTTGCCTCTCTTTCATGATGCGTATTATGCGCGACCATGTAATCTACGTTGGAGTAAATATCGCCTAGTAAACAGGATGTTCTAAAATAGATCAGATTTAAAATAGTTTAATTTATCTTGACAATTAGATAAGTATGCGTTCGCAAAAATAGGTAATATGACGATCAGATTTCAAACAGAAACATCGACTTATACAAATGCTCTAAGCGACGAGGCCAATTTAGTTTCTTGGAAAAGGATAATGGGTAAAATAATTGAAAGAGAATTTTTGTAAAGCATTTTTGCCTTGACCAGGATTTGTATACGTTAAGACTGAATTCAACACATCACCGTGACCATGTCGATAATTGGTACCTAGTCACTAAGTCTTTATTTATCTTTAGGTGTACAAATCATATATTTAGGAAAATTATATATTTATAGAGAGATCCATCAGATATGACATTCCTACATACTTACCGATATTCTATAAGAAACATTAGTCAATGTTTATTTGTATAGGATACTAATGCAGCTCGGCAATATACAGTCACTCTGCTAGCTTCTCTGATGGTTTAGTGGTAAGAGCGTACTACTTGGTTGCAGGAGGTTGCTGGTTGGAACCCCGACTGAGCAATACTAAAAATATAAATATGTTGCATACCACTGCCAGTAGTGAAGGGAAGTTGGGCATTTCAGAGTTAATGGACTTATACGTTGAATAGGGTATAATATGACCTATCGTCGAGGGATATTTAACATGGGGAATTTTAACATGGGTGGGTCTTTATAGCGTCATGGGATTGGAACGGTCTAGCGACAAGGGATTGACCCTGTTAGGTGTCAAGATAAATATCACAAGGGTAATGTCACGATACTGGTCACTCATAGGAACGTTGCAATTGTCTGATCTAAATCGGGCATAACAGAGTGGCAAGGGGTTTACATAAATACACGCTACTCTAGCTTGGGAAAAATACAACAGAGACAGAGACAGATATATACTAAAACAAACCCAAAATTTATATATAAAGCATTACCTTTTTAAACACACACAATAAAAATAACAACAAGAAGGTATAAGGTCTGGACATCATGAAATCTAAAGAATTATAACATGATGAGAATAACAATTACATGTGATACGAATATATGCTCTTATTATAAGTAACAGAAAAGTGTAAAAATAAACAAGCGTTGAAATGAAAACAAATACTTCATAATGTAGAATATAAAGTGTAATGTGAAGGAATACAATATGTTATTGCAAATTAAATTAAAACGCATCATCAAATTACAAACCCAAGTCCTAATATTAATGTTCGGAATACGTTTTAGTGGAAATGGAAATTATATTTAATACTCAAAGTGATGATGTTGCTGTGATGCCTCCTAAATATCAAAGTGTCAGACGTTGTTTGCTGAAACACAACAATATAATTTCAGGATTGAATTCACTATAAATCCCACCGAATGTCTATGTCCAAGATAATTATTTTCTTTAATGGCACTTATATTTCCAGAACAATGTCACTAGAATTGAATGTAGTGAAGATATACATTCCAGCACAAATGAACTTCTGAACATAACAGCAATTTTATTGATAATTCCAGATCACAAAGCACGAAGAATAGACCTTCAGAAAAACCAAACACATCAGTTATATGATAAACGAAGACGTAAAACAAAACGCCGTATGAGTTCTAAAATTTCATTATTTTTAAACGAATAGAAACCTTCTTGTTTTTTTAAAAATCCACTGCAACTCAAGGAACATATGGCAAATTGAAACATTGTGGAAACAAACGATGCAAGATGCCCAACTCCTAAGAAAATTAACCCATTTTACAGCACAGTCACTAATGCCAAGCTTAATATACACAACCGTATTACAAGGTGCAACACATCAAAATGTGATCTGTTTCATCACATATATACAGATTTTAATATTATGAGAACGAATCTCCATAGATCCGACACACATGTCAATTACGTGGACGACGCCCAGTGACGGACCATTTCTCCAGCAAAACCTGCACTAATATAATCCTGACTGGGATCATCCATATTTCAAAATGAACGACAGAAAATAAGTAATCTAATTAAGTTTATTTGATTCGCAGAATGCTTATATTGAACTTCATCGGCTTAAAAAGAAGCACTCAAAAGGGCATTTCTCAATATGCAGGTGACCAACTTACCAAAAGCACATTTTCCTGCCATTTATTTGATACGCAAACACATGGTGTTAATTGTCATTTAAATCTATAACTGTCTCAAAAATGATTAGTAATTTATTACAAAACGTTCAGTACATTATTAAGTATAATAAGGTTAATGATGCAATTTACTCTAGAGTATATATTAATACAAGATTTATCATACTTCCATCTTAGTGAAATATTAGATCCAGGATGGAAATATTACCTGCGGAATGTAAAATGTTGTAGACATTGCAACAACTGAATTGCCGACCTACTACCGCCTTCGGTTGGGGTCAGTTTTTCAATTACCTTGCTAGCACTACAAGTGAGCACATTCAACATCGTGCAACCTGATTTTTATTTATTTGTAACTATCAGCAACTAACACAATTTAGTCTTTTCACAGTACCCTCGTGTTTATCCTGGTTTTATTTTGTCGTGTTGTAAATTATCGCTCACAATTAGCGTATCGAATATACCTAATAGGACGCTATAAAAACATATCTTGCTTATGATTAGAATACACAGCATAATATGCTAAACGAATTGTATAGCTCCATGGGTATTTTTTTCATATGGTTATCATTTTTTTTTGTTATGTTAAAGTACTCAAGAACACTTGTTAACAGTGTTGTACCCATTTACTACTTCTACGACAACAGCCTTGTACATAGTTTCAGTTGATACATATGGTGACGGTTAATTAGAATGATTTTCATGAACACAAATATTATTCTTCAACCACTGAAAATGTATATGCTCATATGCATACATTTTGCTCTGACTGACATGCCCCGTCATAATATCATAATATTGTTCACATGCTCATTGATTTCACCAAAAACGCAATAAATGAATGTATATGGTGACTGCAAAGATAAAGAAACATATGATCTTTTTTGTAATAATCTTTGTGCTCAGAAATAAAAATACTCTCGATCCTGAAAAAGTGTGGAGCTTACACACAAACACACAAATATTAAGACACTTAATGAAAGTAAACCATTTCGTGCCACTCCCTCACTCCTTTGTATGGAAAAGCGAGTGTTGAATTCTAAGGATGAATTGGTTTGTTACAATATGAGCGCTGTACTGCATGTAGGAGTGCTTACATTGACAAACACGTGGCCAGAAAGATCCCGTACTAGTCCTTTTCATATAAACGTATATGTATGGGCTGTGAGATTCTAAACAACAAATGTTGAATGGAAAAGACGTGATTCGTTATTGAATGTGGGGGTTAGATTGTACTAAAAACTATGTTATTGACCGTTGTTTTCATACTTTATATCTTGGTTTGCATGTGTTACTGTGTTAGTTTGCTCACTAATTGGTTATTGGACTATCATTAGATTTGTGTCCGTCTACCTTTATGTTATTCACATAGATTCTGTTGACATCCGGCTTGTGCAGATTTCAACGGAAGCCTTATTCTGACCAAAAATATTATTATCCCATAAGCCCCATGTCGTCCCAAAACATGGGCAAATGTTTTACCCTTTGTGTCATAAACATAATGTTAAATTCCCACCACGTCCATGTTGTATTCAATATATACTGGTCTTAACCTACTGCACCTATTCGAGTGAATTAAATTAGCAGAAGATAATTTACAACCTTGGAGATCAGGGCCTTCAGTTATTCTCTCTAGCAATGTCGTAAATGTGTTCAGTTTTTAATGCTTACTGGTGAGAACTATTCTTCCTCGCACATCCAGTTCACAAACTGTTGAATGTTGATGTCGTTGTACTCGAACATAATGGAACGCGTATTGCTGTCCAACAGAAGGAAGAAATGACAACTGTTTTGTTGACTTGCCTCTCTTTCATGATGCGTATTATGCGCGACCATGTAATCTACGTTGGAGTAAATATTGCCTGGTAAACAGGGATGTTCTAAAATAGTTCAGATTTAAAATAGATTAATTTATCTTGACAATTAGATTAGTATGCGTTCGCAACAATAGGTAACTTGACGATTAGATTTTAAACAGAAACATCGACTTATACGAATGCTCCAAGCGACGAGGCCAATTTATTTTCTTGGAAAAGGATAATGGGTAAAATAATTGAAAGAGAATTTTTGTAAAGCATTTTTGCCTTGACCAGGATTTGTATACGTTAAGAGTGAATTCAACACATAACCGTGACCATGTCGACAATTGGTATCTAGTCACTAAGTCTATTTTTAGTTTTGGGTGTACAAATCATATATTTAGGAAAATTATATATTTGTAGAGAGATCCATCAGATATGATATTCGTACGAACTTACCGATATTCTATAAGAAACATTAGTCAATGTTTATTTGTATAGGATTCTAATGCAGCTCGGCACTATATACAGTAACTCTGCTAGCTTCTCTGATGGTTTAGTGGTAAGAGCGTACTCCTTGGATGCAGGAGGTTGCTGGTTGGAACCCCGACTGAGTAATAAGAAAAGTATAAATATGTTGCATACAGCTGCCAGTAGTGAAGGGAAGTTGGGCCTTTCAGAGTTAATGGACTTATACGTTGAATAGGGTATAATATGACCTATCGTCGAGGGATATTTAACGTGGGGAATTTTAACATGGGTGGGTCTTTATAGCGTCATGGGATTGGAACGGTCTAGCGACAAGGGATTGACCCTGTTAAGCGTCAAGATAAATATAACAAGTGTAATGTCACGGTACTGGTCACTCATAGGAACGTTGCAATTGGCTGATCTAAATCGGGCATAACAGAGTGGCAAGGGGTTTACCTAAATACACGCTACTCTAGCTTGGGTAAAATACAACAGAGACAGAGACAGATATATACTAAAACAAACCCGAAATTTATATATAAAACATTACCTTATAAAACACACACAATAAATATAATAACAAGAACGTGTAAGGGTCTGGACATCATGAAATCTAAAGAATTATAACATGATGAAAATAACAATTACATGTGATACGAATATATGCTCTTATTATAAGTAACAGAAAAGTGTAAAAATAAACAAGCGTTTAAATGGAAACATATGCTTCATAATGTAGAATATAAAGTGGAATGTGAAGGAATACAATATGGTATTGCAAATTAAATTAAAACGCATCATCAAATTACAAACCCAAGTCCTAATAGTAATGTTAGGAATACGTTTTAGTGAAATCGAAATTATATTTAATACTCAAAGTGATGATGTTGCTGTGATGCCTCCTAAATATCAAAGTGTCAGACGTTGTTTGCTGAAACACAACAATATAATTTCAGGATTGAATCTACTATAAATCCCACCGAATGTTTATGTCCAAGATAATTATTTTCTTTAATGGCACTTATATTTCAATAACAATGTCACTAGAATTGAATGTAGTGAAGAAATACATTCCAGCACAAATGAACTTCTGATCATAACAGCAATTTTATTGATAATTCCAGATCACAAAGCACGAATAATAGACCTTCAGAAAAACCAAACACATCAGTTATATGATAAACGAAGACGCAAAACAAAACGCCGTATGAGTTCTAAAATTTCATTATTATTAAACGAATAGAAACCTTGTTTTCTTTTAAAACCACTGCAAGTCAAGTAACAGATAGGAAACTGAAACATTGTGGAAAGAAACGATGCAAGATGCCCAACTCCTAAGAAAATAAACTCATTTTACTGGACAGTCACAGATGCCAAGCTTAATATTCACAACCGTATTACAAGGTGCAACGCATCAAAATGTGATCTGTTTCATCACATATATACGGATTTTAATATTATGAGAACGAATCTCCATAGATCCGACACACATGTCAATTACGTGGACGACGCTCAGTGACGGACCATTTCTCCAGCAAAACCTGCACTGGTATAATCCTGACTGGGATCACCCATATTTCAAAATGATAGACAGAAAATAAGTAATCTAATTAAGTTTATTTGATTTGCAGAATGCTTATATTGAACTCCATCGGCTTAAAAAGAAGCACTCAAAAGGGCATTTCTCAATATGCATGTGACCAACTTACCAAAAGCACATTTTCCTGCCATTTATTGGATACGCAAACACATGGTGTTAATTGTCATTTTAATCTATAACTGTCTCAAAAATTTATTACAATGCGTTCAGTACATTATTAAATAGAATAAGGTTAATGATTACTCTAGAGTATATATTAATACAAGATTTATCATACTTCCATCTTAGTGAAATATTAGATCCAGGATGGAAATATTACCTGCGGAATGTAAAATGTTGTAGACATTGCATCCACTGAATTGCCGATCTACTACCGCCTTCGGTTGGGGTCAGTTTTTCAATTACCTTGCTAGCAGTACAAGTTAGCACATTCAACAACGTGCAACCTGATTTTTTTTTATTTGTAACTATCAGCAACTAACACAATTTAGTCTTTGCACAGTACCCTCGTGTTTATCCTGGTTTCATTTTGTCGTGTTGTAAATTATCGCTCACAATCAGCGTGTCAAATATACCTAATGGGACTCTATAAAAAAACATATCTTGCTTATGATTAGAATACACAGCATAATATGCTAAACAAATTATATAGCTCCATGGGTATTATTTTCATATGGTTATCATTTTTTTTTTGTTATGTTAAAGTACTCAAGAACACTTGTTAACAGTGTTGTACCCATTTACTGCTTCTATGACAACAGCCTTGTACACAGTTGCAGTTGATACATATAGTGACGGTTAATTAGAATGATTTTCATGAACACAAATATTATTCTTCAACCACTGAAAATGTATATGCTCATATGCATACATTTTGCTATGACTGACATGCCCCGTCATAATATCATAATATTGTTCACATGCTCATTGATTTCACCAAAAACGCAATAAACGAATGTATATGGTGACTGCAAAGATAAAGAAACATATGATTTTTTTTGCAATAATCTTTGTGCTCAGAAATAAAAATACTCTCGATCCTGAAAAAGTGTGGAGCTTACACACAAACACACAAATATTAAGACACTTAATGAAAGTAAACCATTTCGTGCCACTCCCTCACTCCTTTGTATGGAAAAGCGAGTGTTGAATTGTAAGGATGCATTCGTTTGTTACAATATGAGCGCTGTACTGCATGTAGGAGTGCTTACATTGACAAACACGTGGCCAGAAAGATCCCGTACTAGTCCTTTTCATATAAACGTATATGTATGGGCTGTGAGATTGTAAACAACAAATGTTGAATGGAAAAGACGTGATTCGTTATTGAATGTTGGTGTTGGATTGTATTAAAAAATATGTTATTGACCGTTGTTTTCATACTTTATATCTTGGTTTGCATGTGTTACTGTGTTAGTTTGCTCACTAATTGGTTATTGGACTATCATTAGATTTGTGTCCGTCTACCTTTATGTTATTCACATAGATTCTGTTGACATCCGGCTTGTGCAGATTTCAACGGAAGCCTTATTCTGACCAAAGATATTATTATCCCATAAGCCCCATGTCGTCCCAAAACATGGGCAAATGTTTTGCCCTTTGTGTCATAAACATAATGTTAAATTCCCACCACGTCCATGTTGTATTCAATATATACTGGTCTTAACCTACTGCACCTATTCGAGTGAATTAAATTAGCAGAAGATAATTTACAACCTTGGAGATCAGGGCCTTCAGTTATTCTCTTTAGCAATGTCGTAAATGTGTTCAGTTTTTAATGCTTACTGGAGAGAACTTTTCTTCCTCGCACATCCAGTTCACAAACTGTTGAATGTTTATGTCGAACATAATGGAACGTGTATTGCTGTCCAACAGAAGGAAGAAATGGCAACTGTTTTGTTGACTTGCCTCTCTTTCATGATGCGTATTATGCGCGACCATGTAATCTACGTTGGAGTAAATATCGCCTGTTAAACGGGATGTTCTAAAATAGTTCAGATTTAAAATAGTTTAATTTATCTTGACAATTAGATGAGTATACGTTCGCAACAATAGGCAACATGACGATCAGATTTTAAACAGAAACATCGACTTATACAAATGCTCTAAGCAACGAGGCCAATTTAGTTTCTTGGAAAAGGATAATGGGTAAAATAATTGAAAGAGAATTTTTGTAAAGAATTTTTGACTTGACCAGGATTTGTATACGTTAAGAGTGAATTCAACACATAACCGTGACCATGTCGACAATTGGTATCTAGTCACTAAGTCTTTTTTTATTTTTGGGTGTACAAATCATATATTTAGGAAAATTGTATATTTGTAGAGAGATCCATCAGATATGACATTCTTACAAATTTACCGATATTCTATAAGAAACATTAGTCAATGCTTATTTGTATAGGATTCTAATGCAGCTCGGCACTATATACAGTAACTCTGCTAGCCTCTATGATGGTTTAGTGGTAAGAGCGTACTCCTTGGATGCAGGAGGTTGCTGGTTGGAACCCCGACTGAGCAATACTAAAAGTATAAATGTGTTGCATACAGCTGCCAGTAGTGAACGGAAGTTGGGCATTTCAGAGTTAATGGACTTATACGTTGAATAGGGTATAATATGACCTATCGTCGAGGGATATTTAACATGGGGAATTTTAACATGGGTGGGTCTTTATAGCGTCATGGGATTGGAACGGTCTAGAGACAAGGGATTGACCCTGTTAAGCGTCAAGATAAATATAACAAGTGTAATGTCACGGTACTGGTCACTCATAGGAACGTTGCAATTGGCTGATCTAAATCGGGCATAACAGAGTGGCAAAGGGTTTAATACACGCTACTCTAACTTGGGAAAAATACAACAGAGACAGAGACAGATATATTCTAAAACAAACCCGAAATTTATATATAAAACATTACCTTTTAAAACACACACAATAAAAATAATAACAAGAAACTATAAGGGTCTGGACATCATGAAATCTAAAGAATTATAACATGATGAAAATAACAATTACATGTGATACGAATATATGCTCTTATTATAAGTAACAGAAAAGTGTAAAACTAAACAAGCGTTTAAATGGAAACATATGCTTCATAATGTAGAATATAAAGTGTAATGTGAAGGAATACAATATGGTATTGCAAATTAAATTAAAACGCATCATCAAATTACAAACCCAAGTCCTAATAGTAATGTTAGGAATTCGTTTAAGTGGAAATCGAAATTATATTTAATACTCAAAGTGATGATGTTGCTGTGATGCCTCCTAAATATCAAAGTATCAGACGTTGTTTGCTGAAACACAACAATATAATTTCAGGATTGGATTCACTATAAATCCCACCGAATGTCTATGTCCAAGATAATTATTTTCTTTAATGGCACTTATATTTCCAGAACAATGTCACTAGAATTGAATGTAGTGAAGAAATACATTCCAGCACAAATTAACTTCTGATCATAACAGCAATTTTATTGATAATTCCAGATCACAAAGCACGAATAATAGACCTTCAGAAAAACAAAAACACATCAGTTATGTGATAAACGAAGACGCAAAACAAAACGCCGTATGAGTTCTAAAATTTCATTATTATTAAACGAATAGAAACCTTGTTTTCTTTTAAAACCACTGCAAGTCAAGTAACAGATAGGAAATTGAAACATTGTAGAAAGAAACGATGCAAGATGCCCAACTCCAAAGAAAATAAACTCATTTTACTGGACAGTCACAGATGCCAAGCTTAATATTCACAACCGTATTACAAGGTGCAACGCATCAAAATGTGATCTGTTTCATCACATATATACGGATTTTAATGTTATGAGAACGAATCTCCATAGATCTGACACACATGTCAATTACGTGGACGACGCCCAGTGACGGACCATTTCTCCAGCAAAACCTGCACTGATATAATCCTTACTGGGATAACCCATAATTCAAAATGAAAGACAGAAAAAAAGTAATCTAATTAAGTTTATTTGATTTGCAGAATGCTTATATTGAACTAGATTGGCTTAAAAAGAAGCGCTCAAAAGGGCATTTCTCAATATGCAGGTGACCAACTAACCAAAAGCACATTTTCCTTTCATTTATTGGATACGCAAACACATGGTGTTAATTGTCATTTTAATCTATAACTGTCTCAAAAATTTATTACAATTCGTTCAGTACATTATTAAATATAATAAGGTTAATGATTACTCTAGAGTATATATTAATACAAGATTTATCATACTTCCATCTTAGTGAAATATTAGATCCAGGATGGAAATATTACCTGCGGAATGTAAAATGTTGTAGACATTGCAACCACTGAATTGCCGACCTACTACCGCCTTTGGTTGGAGTCAGTTTTTCAATTACTTTGATAGCACTACAAGTGAGCACATTCAACAACGTGCAACCTGATTTTTTTAATTTGTAACTATCAGCAACTAACACAATTTAGTCTTTGCACAGTACCCTCGTTTTTATCCTGGTCTTATTTTGTCGTGTTGTAAATTATCGCTCACAATCAGCGTGTCAGATATACCTAATGGGACTCTATAAAAAGACATATCTTGCTTATGATTAGAATACACAGCATAATATGCTAAACGAATTGTATCGCTCCATGGGTATTTTTTTCATATGGTTATCATTTTTTTTGTGATGTTAAAGTACTCAAGAACACTTGTTAACAGTGTTGTACCCATTTCCTGCTTCTATGACAACAGCCTTGTACATAGTTTCAGTTGATACATATAGTGACGGTTAATTAGAATGATTTTCATGAACACAAATATTATTCTTCAACCACTGAAAATGTATATGCTCATATGCATACATTTTGCTATGACTGACATACCCCGTCATAATATCATAATATTGTTCACATGCTCATTGATTTCACCAAAAACGCAATAAATGAATGTATATGGTGACTGCAAAGATAAAGAAACATATGATCTTTTTTGTAATAATCTTTGTGCTCAGAAATAAAAATACTCTCGATCCTGAAAAAGTGTGGAGCTTACACACAAACACACAAATATTAAGACACTTAATGAAAGTAAACCATTTCGTGCCACTCCCTCACTCCTTTGTATGGAAAAGCGAGTGTTGAATTGTAAGGATGCATTGGTTTGTTACAATATGAGCGCTGTACTGCATGTAGGAGTGCTTACATTGACAACACGTGGCCAGAAAGATCCTGTACTAGTCCTTTTCATATAAACGTATATGTATGGGCTGTGAGATTGTAAACAACAAATGTTGAATGGAAAAGACGTGATTCGTTATTGAATGTGGGGGTTGGATTGTATAAAAAAAATATGTTATTGACCGTTGTTTTCATACTTTATATCTTGGTTTGCATGTGTTACTGTGTTAGTTTGCTCACTAATTGGTTATTGGACTATCATTAGATTTGTGTCCGTCTACCTTTATGTTATTCACATAGATTCTGTTGACATCCGGCTTGTGCAGATTTCAACGGAAGCCTTATTCTGACCAAAGATATTATTATCCCATAAGCCCCATGTCGTCCCAAAACATGGGCAAATGTTTTACCCTTTGTGTCATAAACATAATGTTAAATTCCCACCACGTCCATGTTGTATTCAATATATACTGGTCTTAACCTACTGCACCTATTCGAGTGAATTAAATTAGCAGAAGATAATTTACAACCTTGGAGATCAGGGCCTTCAGTTATTCTCTTTAGCAATGTCGTAAATGTGTTCAGTTTTTAATGCTTACTGGAGAGAACTATTCTTCCTCGGACATCCAGTTCACAAACTGTTGAATGTTGATGTCGTTGTACTCAAACATAATGGAACGCGTATTGCTGTCCAACAGAAGGAAGAAATGACAGCTGTTTTGTTGACTTGCCTCTCTTTCATGATGCGTATTATGCGCGACCATATAATCTACGTTGGAGTAAATATTGCCTGGTAAACAGGATGTTCTAAAATAGTTAAGATTTAAAATAGTTTAATTTATATTGAAAATTAGATGAGTATACGTTCACATCAATAGGTAATATGACGATCAGATTTTAAACAGAAACATCGACTTATACAAATGCTCTAAGCGACGAGGCCAATTTAGTTTCTTGGAAAAGGATAATGGGTAAAATAATTGAAAGAGAATTTTTGTAAAGCATTTTTGCCTTGACCAAGATTTGTATACGTTAAGAGTGAATTCAACACATAACCGTGACCATGCCGACAATTGGTATCTAGTCATTAAGTCTTTTTTTATCTTTGGGTGTACGAATCATATATTTAGGAAAATTATATATTTGTAGAGAGATCCCTCAGATATGACATTCCTACAAACTTACCAATATTCTATAAGAAACATTAGTCAATGTTTATTTGTATAGGATTCTATTGCAGCTCGGCACTATATATAGTAACTCTGCTAGCTTCTCTGATGGTTTAGTGGTAAGAGCGTACTCCTTGGATGCAGGAGGTTGCTGGTTGGAACCCCGACTGAGCAATACTAAAAGTATAAATATGTTGCATACAGCTGCCAGTAGTGAAGGGAAGTTGGGCATTTCAGAGTTAATGGACTTATACGTTGAATAGGGTATAATATGACCTATCGTCGAGGGATATTTAACATGGGGAATTTTAACATGGGTGGGTCTTTATAGCGTCATGGGATTGGAACGGTCTAGAGAAAAGGGATTGACCTTGTTAAGCGTCAAGATAAATATAACAAGTGTAATGTCACGGTACTGGTCACTCATAGGAACGTTGCAATTGGCTGATCTAAATCGGGCATAACAGAGTGGCAAGGGGTTTACCTAAATCCACGCTACTCTAACTAAGGACAAATACAACAGAGACAGAGATAGATATATTCTAAAACAAACCCGAAATTTATATATAAAGCATTACCTTTTAAAACACACACAATAAAAATAACAACAAGAAGCTATAAGGGTCTGGACATCATGAAATCTAAAGAATTATAACATGATGAAATTAACAATTACATGTGATACGAATATATGCTCTTATTATAAGTAACAGAAAAGTGTAAAACTAAACAAGCGTTTAAATGGAAACATATGCTTCATAATGTAGAATATAAAGTGTAATGTGAAGGAATACAATATGGTATTGCAAATTAAATTAAAACGCATCATCAAATTACAAACCCAAGTCCTAATAGTAATGTTAGGAATTCGTTTAAGTGGAAATCGAAATTATATTTAATACTCAAAGTGATGATGTTGCTGTGATGCCTCCTAAATATCAAAGTGTCAGACGTTGTTTGCTGAAACACAACAATATAATTTCAGGATTGAATTCACTATAAATCCCACCGAATGTCTATGTCCAAGATAATTATTTTCTTTAATGGCACTTATATTTCCAGAACAATGTCACTAGAATTGAATGTAGTGAAGAATTACATTCCAGCACAAATGAACTTCTAATCATAACATCAATTTTATTGATAATTCCAGATCACAGAGCACGAATAATAGACCTTCAGAAAAACCAAACACATCAGTTATGTGATAAACGAAGACGCAAAACAAAACGCCGTATGAGTTCTAAAATTTCATTATTATTAAACGAATAGAAACCTTGTTTTCTTTTAAAACCACTGCAAGTCAAGTAACATATAGAAAATTGAACCATTGTGGAAACAAACGATGCAAGATGCACAACACTTAAGAAAATAAATTCATTTTACTGCACGGTCACAGATGCCAAGCTTAATATTCACAGCCGTATTACAAGGTGCAACACATCAAAATGTAATCTGTTTCATCACATATATACAGATTTTAATATTATGAGAACGAATCTCCATAGATCCGACACACATGTCAATTACGTGGACGACGCCCAGTGACGGACCATTTCTCCAGCAAAACCTGCACTGATATAATCCTGACTGGGATCACCCATATTTCAAAATGAAGGACAGAAAATAAGTAATCTAATTAAGTTTATTTGATTCGCAGAATGCTTATATTGAACTCCATCGGCTTAAAAAGAAGCACTCAAAAGGGCATTTCTCAATATGCAGGTGACCAACTTACCAAAAGCACATTTTCCTTCCATTTATTGGATACGCAAACACATGGTGTTAATTGTCATTTTAATCTATAACTGTCTCAAAAATTTATTACAATTTGTTCAGTACATTATTAAATATAATAAGGTTAATGATTACTCTAGAGTATATATTAATACAAGATTTATCATACTTCCATCTTAGTGAAATATTAGATCCAGGATGGAAATATTACCTGCGGAATGTAAAATGTTGTAAACATTGCAACCACTGAATTGCCGACCTACTACCGCCTTTGGTTGGAGTCAGTTTTTCAATTACTTTGCTAGCACTACAAGTGAGCACATTCAACAACGTGCAACCTGATTTGTTTTAATTTGTAACTATCAGCAACTAACACAATTTAGTCTTTGCACAGTACCCTCGTTTTTATCCTGGTTTTATTTTGTCGTGTTGTAAATTATCGCTCACAATCAGCGTATCAAATATACCTAATGGGACTCTATAAAAAAACATATCTTGCTTATGATTAGAATACACAGCATAATATGCTAAACGAATTGTATAGCTCCATGGGTATTTTTTTCATATGGTTATCATTTTTTTGTGATGTTAAAGTACTCAAGAACACTTGTTAACAGTGTTGTACCCATTTCCTGCTTCTATGACAACAGCCTTGTACATAGTTTCAGTTGATACATATAGTGACGGTTAATTAGAATGATTTTCATGAACACAAATATTATTCTTCAACCACTGAAAATGTATATGCTCATATGCATACATTTTGCTATGACTGACATGCCCCGTCATAATATTATAATATTGTTCACATGCTCATTGATTTCACCAAAAACGCAATAAATGAATGTATATGGTGACTGCAAAGATAAAGAAACATATGATCTTTTTTGTAATAATCTTTGTGCTCAGAAATAAAAATACTCTCGATCCTGAAAAAGTGTGGAGCTTACACACAAACACACAAATATTAAGACACTTAATGAAAGTAAACCATTTCGTGCCACTCCCTCACTCCTTTGTATGGAAAAGCGAGTGTTGAATTGTAAGGATGCATTGGTTTGTTACAATATGAGCGCTGTACTGCATGTAGGAGTGCTTACATTGACAAACACGTGGCCAGAAAGATCCCGTACTAATCCTTTTCATATAAACTTATATGTATGGGCTGTGAGATTGTAAACAACAAATGTTGAATGGAAAAGATGTGATTCGTTATTGAATGTGGGGGTTGGATTGTATTAAAAAAATATGTTATTGACCGTTGTTTTCATACTTTATATCTTGGTTTGCATGTGTTACTGTGTTAGTTTGCTCACTAATTGGTTATTGGACTATCATTAGATTTGTGTCCGTCTACCTTTATGTTATTCACATAGATTCTGTTGACATCCGGCTTGTGCAGATTTCAACGGAAGCCTTATTCTGACCAAAGATATTATTATCCCATAAGCCCCATGTCGTCCCAAAACATGGGCAAATGTTTTACCCTTTGTGTCATAAACATAATGTTAAATTCCCACCACGTCCATGTTGTATTCAATATATACTGGTCTTAACCTACTGCACCTATTCGAGTGAATTAAATTAGCAGAAGATAATTTACAACCTTGGAGATCAGGGCCTTCAGTTATTCTCTTTAGCAATGTCGTAAATGTGTTCAGTTTTTAATGCTTACTGGAGTGAACTTTTCTTCCTCGCACATCCAGTTCACAAACTGTTGAATGTTGATGTCGTTGTACTCGAACATAATGGAACGTGTATTGCTGTCCAACAGAAGGAAGAAATGGCAACTGTTTTGTTGACTTGCCTCTCTTTCATGATACGTATTATGCGCGACCATGTAATCTACGTTGGAGTAAATATCGCTTGGTGAACAGGATGTTCTAAAATAGTTCAGATTTAAAATAGTTTAATTTATCTTGAAAATTAGATGAGTATGCGTTCGCATTAATAGGTAATATGACGATCAGATTTTAAACAGAAACATCGACTTATACAAATGCTCCAAGCGACGAGGCCAATTTAGTTTCTTGGAAAAGGATAATGGGTAAAATAATTGAAAGAGAATTTTTGTAAAGCATTTTTGACTTGACCAGGATTTATATACGTTAAGAGTGAATTCAACACATAACCGTGACCATGTCGACAATTGGTACCTAGTCACTAAGTCTGTTACGAAATGCCCGATATGGCATGGATGATACACCATACTCCTCTAGGCTATATTTTAAGCATTAATTTTGTTATATAATGTGTGTGTCGTCGTTCTGTACTTCATGAAATATTATTTTTTAGCTCGTTACGCAATATCCGATATGGCGTAGAGGGAACACCATACTCCTCAACGTGAGTTGTCCTATACAGCGAGTTGCACGTGCCGCGCGGATAATTCACGCGAATTACTTTTCATAAGACTACTATATAGGTACAGTGCAGGGTCTTTTTAAGACACGGTGGACATTAGAGCAGACCTCTAAACGTTGGCATTTCTGACATTACGATCCAACGCTCCAGTCTTGTCGGAAACGCTTCCATCCTTAAAAGGAGCAATCTAATGGAAACTACAGAAACTATATGATGGAATCAAAAAACTAGAGGATACTAAAAAGATAAAAGAAATATACAAATGAAAAGACAGGAGAGAAGGATATTTACAAATAATAGATAAGTGAGAAAGGAAACGAATAACCAGAACAAGCACGCATTGCACGTGGAAAAATGGCGGCTTCACGGAGGACTATGCTGAACCTGCAAAAATATTTTAGAACTAGACGAGTAACAAGAACTGATGGAGACTATATAGAATGCAGATATAAAGAGGGAACACAGCAGTTAAAATTTCCGGACAGACAAGGGCAAAATTTACCAACGTCAACAGCAGTTCTAACATGTCTACAAATGTTAGATGCAGAAATAATGAAGAAAATCTATTCTATAAATTATACCAAAGATGGCTACAACATAAGGTATAAAGGTAACACACCTGCCTTAGAGTATGGACAAGAAATTTTTATATTGGGAAATAATGTAATTGTTCAAAAACCGGAACCTATCATGAGGAAAATAAAAAAACGGACAGGTGAATTACATATAGAAGGCATCCCAATGGAAATACCGATAGAAGATGTAGTTGAATGGACAGAAGAAAAGTTTGGGATAAAAGTGGAAAACTACCGCCTAGGGAAAGTTAAGGGGTTTGAAATCTTCAATGAAACAAGGATAATGGAAATTGAAAAATCAAAAATGAAGATGATAAAGCGAGCTTGCTTTTTACATGGTTTTCTCATTAAAACATGGTATAAAGGGTGTATTTATGACAGGAAATGCAGTAAATGTGGATCATTTGGACATACACCCAGAAAATGTCCAGGAAGTGAGCATCTACTTGTTGAAGAGATGATTTTGGAAGTACAGACCATAAATGAAACACAAGAACAATTTGAGGAAAGTAGGATAGATAACATAGAAAGCAAAACAAATGAACAACAAGTAGAGAAACAAGAAACAAGAGAAAACAGAAGAACTACAACTAGAAGAGATACAACAGCAACAACAGAAACAAGCAACAAAGACAAAGAAAAAGAAAAAGACAAAAGCATCCAAAAAAGCGATAAATCAACAAGAACAAGATTATGGAAAACAAGAGTACAAATACCCAGAAAGAACAAGAACAGGATGTACTAGAAGCCGTTACAACTACTCGGCAAAAACAACAACAACAACAACAAACACAAATAACAACAAAAGTCACGCAACCAATGAAAAAGAGGAAAATAAGAGAGTAGCCAGGAAGAAATACAGACAAAAGAACTAGTACAAACAAAATCAGAACAATTCGGGAAGAAAACAAATCTAGAAGAAAGTGTACCTTTCTATGAAATAGAAAGATTAACACCAACACCTGAAGATTATGAGGAGGCTCAAAAATATTTTGAAAATATGGACAGTGATGACCCAGAAAGAACACAAAGTGAGATAGAAAAGGAAAAAAAAAGAATATCAAGAATATATGGCAAGGTTGAACAAAAATACCCCAGATAGGAAAGGCAGAAGGAAGGAAAAAAGAAAACTGGACAGAAAGGAACAACTAGAAAGGAGAAAGGATCTGAAATCAGATGAATGTCTTTAAATTTATATAAATATATATAGATATTTATACTTACATATACAAAAAAAAAAAAAAAAAAAAAAATATAATAAAAATTTAAAAAAAAAAAAAAATATATATATATATATATATATATATATATATATGAATAATATAAAAAAAAACAAAAAAAAAACCTATACTATAGCACACATTTCAAACGAAAACAGGAGGGCCTTTCCCTCAAATGGTCTGCAAAGATCAGAGGAAAGACGACCCCTCCAAAAAAAAAAAAAAAAACATTTGTCAGATATTAGAGCCAAAAAGTTGGGTAATACATTCTTTTTGGTTTAATGTTTCAGTTGAATGTTCAGTTTCGGAATAGCACGTTCGTTTTATGTATTGTGTAAATTCATTTTTTATTATTTCGAAAATTGTCGATTTTTATATTCAGCTCGCCGGTCGTGTGAATAGATGAGTATTCAAGACCAATGATAACCGGTGGAATGGAGACGGACAATGAACTACTGTCGCACCGGAGGGAAGTGAAATGTTAACACTCGTAGTTTGGTTATTGACTACTTCATGTAAAACACGAATAGCGTGTTTGTAGTCAAGAGAACCTTACGTTCGCTTTATTGACTATTATGTAAAACACGAATAGCGTGTTAAGTCAATTGAATAATATTGTTTGGTTTTTATTGATTATATTTTGTGTGTGTGACAAGCAGCAGAGAGGGTGAATCCTACAACGTTTTTAGACAAATTTTGATTGAAATCTTAAAACGAGCCGTCCTATAATCTCATTTTAACCAAAAAAAGGGCGAACCCTACAACGTTTTGAAACAAAATTCGATTGAAATCTTAATGAGCCTTCCCTACGAAATCTCATTTTAACTAAAAAAATGAAAACGAAGATTTTTACGATTTTTTAATTAATTTTGGTCGCAACTTGTTGTCATCCACCCTCTCTGCTGCTATGGGTTAATAATTATTTTACGATTTCAACCGAATATTTGATCCAGTCCGATACGATATCGTGTCCGAGGATCATGCAAATTTATTGTTGCGAATCCGTGCGGAGTCGACTGAGCATGACTAAAGAAATCTCGAAATTGATTGAAGTCCATATCAGAACACCATGTCTGCCATATATTTCTAAGAGTATGAGTATCAACACCGTTGAATACAGAAAGAATATTGCAATTATCTCTGATGACTTTTGGAACCTGAGTGTAGCGTTGAGTGACATATATCACGTCAGTGTTTTTGTGACGCCCCCGGGAAAAGATCCTAGCAGGATTTTTTTGTTTATCCAACATTATATCGTCGTATACGACTAAATTGTTAATATCTCCATCAATATCATCAATACTCGGTGCTTCATCGATATCGGTTATAAAATCAATGGCGTTCTCACCGCTAATTTCTGATGCATTCTCGTTAAAATCTTTTAGCACTTCATAACATCGTTGATCATCTACGCTAGGAGCAATTAAATACAACTTATCCCACTTCATCCATCTCATTATTAAATTGAGCAACAATTGCGTTTTACCGGATCCAGATGGCCCGATTATAATCATCCGGATAGAGTTTGGTAGCGCTGCATGATGCTTAATTGGTTCTCTTGTTTTAGTCGCTGAAAAATCAATTATATCCATATTTCTATACATAAATTATGGATCTATATTGTGTGAAGTGCAAAACGCGTACTGGCACAGATGATGTGACGACAGTTACAACTAAAAATAACCGATCAGCGCTTTCTGGTAAATGCATGCAATGTGGTACAAAGAAATTTAGATTTGTGTCTATGAAATCTGATTTAAAAAAAAACGAGGAGGTGATATCGCAGCCAAATTGGCAAAGCTCCCTGGAACCCCATGGGCAAAGTACCCGGGAGAAAAGCACCTTCCCGGATATAGCTACTGTGGACCGGGAACCAGACTTGATATCAGACTCAATAATCAAAATCAACCCAACCTCGGTGAAGAACCAATAAACGCCATTGATAAGGCCTGTCACCTTCATGATGTTGCTTATAAAAGCAGCAATCTGCAACACAGGCATCTAGCAGATGTGAAATTAATTCATGCGTTAAATGCTATTCCTGATAAATCCTTCAAAGAAAAATTGGCTTCATTTTTAATAAAATCGGCTATGAAAAGTAAATTGATGTTAGGTGCCGGTAATTAATAATATGGAATCAATTTATTATTCCCCAAGAGGATACTGGAGGGGTAAATCAGCAGTCCATAAACTCGCTAGCGCTGCAAAAGTGAAAAAAACCACTGCGGCTAATTGGTTATCCAAACAGGCACTATGGCAAATTTATCTACCACCGCCTAAACAAATTCAATTCTCGCATTTTGATGTGACCGCTCCTAATGAAGTTCATCAGGCTGATATATTATTTCTGCCACATGATCGTGGTTACAAATACGCTTTAACCGTAGTTGATATTGCAAGTCGATACAAAGAAGCAGAACCGTTAAAAACAAAATCAGCCACTGAAGTCGCTTCTGCATTTGAAAGGATTTATCGACGAGGTCCTCTGCACTGGCCAAATCTATTGCAGGTTGATCCTGGCAAGGAATTTCAGGGTGCAGTATTATCTACAATGAAACATCATAATGTCACCATACGACGAGGGCATACTGCGCTACATCGCGATCAGGCCATTGTCGAACGATTTAATCGGACGATTGCTGAGCGGTTATTTGGATATCAATACGCAAAAGAATTCATCCAAGAAAAAAGATCCCGTGAATGGGTTAAAAGATTACCATCTGTGATTACTGCACTGAATAACGAGATTACTAGAACAATCAACATGAAACCTATCAACGCGATTAAAAAGAAGTCAATACCCGTACAACCACAAAAAGATTTCAAAGAACCAATTCTTCATAGTAATGTCACTGTTAGGTACTTATACGAACCAGGAGAGCTTGAAGGGGGTAGAAAAAGGGCTACTGATCCTATTTGGAGCGTCACTACGCATAAGATATCTAGTATAACACGATCTACGGGTAGACCTCCAGTCTATAAACTGGATTCAACTGCCCCTCAGCGGGGTTTTACTCGACAACAACTACAGGTAATTCCCGAGGATACTCAATTGCCACCGCATGGTCTTAACTAGCACCGTTGCGTCTATTGCACTCAAGACAAGTCAACATCACATTATTTCTGACATGACCGAGATTGTTATTTTTTCTGTCTACGGTGAATTGGCGAGGATCCTTATCCGAATACTGCCAACGCATTATACAATTGCAACTCGCGCAGTGATTATTCTGTTGTTTCTTCAGCGTAATTATTGATTCAGCATCAATATCAAATTCTCGTTGTTTTTTTTTGTCCTGTTGTTTGTAACCGGAGAGTTTTTTATTAATGATGCTAACATCAATATCATTTATTGTGGTGTCATTATCATCGAAAACAATTCTTCGAAGCTGATTTATTCTTCGTACTCTGGATACTGCGAGATAGACTAAATTCGACCATTCGATGTGATTATCCACCATCCAAACAATTGTATCCGATATAGTCAATCCCTGTGAAGAGTGTATTGTTGCTGCGTATCCTAGAGTCCACGGGGATTTATTAGCACGCAATGCATCTTCAACGACATTGATATCAACCAGCACAATATCATTTAATACGAGAATTTGTTTTTCACTCTGTCCTGGAATATCAACTTCAATATTCTGTTTTCGTGTATCCGATGGCCTATAACAAAGGGGTACTGGAAGCGTTGCAAATTTTTCTTTATGCAATTCAAATAACTTCATCTGAAGTGTATCCCTGACTATTTTTCTACTTGCAATTATCAAATCATTTGGTCTCCATGTTTCCCAGAAATCATTCATTGGAGTTTCTGAAATCACTTCACGCGCTATTTCGCACTGGATTCTATCCGGTTGTAATCTAATTAGTTTCTTAAATTCTCGTAATCGTTCATCAAGTGATCTATAATCAGTGGTGATTTCTTCATAGTAGTCTACAAAACCCCTTAGCCATTCATGTGGAGATGCACCGACAAATGGTGGTGGTTGGCCGTGATCACCGCACATGACGACTTTTGTGTTTTTGTTTAACAACCACTCGAGAAATATTTGTAATACATCTAATGACACTGTGCATATTTCATCCCAAATTATGATTTCAGGAATGAATTTATCACCCATACGCTCAGGAGTCCATTTGTCACCCTTCCATCGAAAGAAACTATGGTAAGTACAGGCATTTACCCCTCGCTGTATCATCTCTCTGGCGAGTCTGTGAGTCGGTGTTAGCACAATCATGGTTGACCGACGAAATAATTCAATTGCACGAGTTGTCTTTCCTGACCCACCACAACCGTTTAAATAAACTGTTTTATATCTACAGATTGGATCAGATACCGGTGGTGCATTAGAAAATTCTGATTGAATTTCAATACGGTTACAACAAAGATATTTATCATCCATGGCAACGTCTGCGGATTCACAATACTCATGTAGCATCCCCTTTTTAAATCGCCAACGCCCCCAATTTTCTTCGGGATCTGTGAATTTAGCTACAGCTGATTTGTACTTATTGTGTATATACATCGAATCAGTGGCCACTCTAACCGCGGTATTAGGAAATCTATTTATCATCGAAAATAGATTAATAGAAGCATAGGCTAGCATTGAACTTCTCAAATGTGTGTACTGGGATTTATATCCATCACAGTAGGTAACAACCGTACCCATTTTCTCACCATTGGATAGAAAAGCATCCTTACGGGATACAAGTTTTCCCTGCTTCATTAAATCCGCTACAATAAAATCGTATTCAGCGACATCTATGATCAACCGCGAAGAGTATTTTGCGTTGTCGTATCGTCCACCTTGAGTGAATTTACCGATTATTCTTCGTCCGAGATCCTTTGCTTGTTCTTTTTTAATTTCAAATAACTTCTTAGACCAATTTATGATTTCTTCTTCACTGAAATCAGGGAATTGTTTTCGCTGTTCGCTGATTATTCTATCTAGATCGGGTTGTGGTAGCCAAACTTCTTTCTGAGCTCGATAGCATATAACCGCTTCACCTATGATCAACGATATTAGCATACCACAATCAATCATATATCTCAATAGCACTATTGGCATCCAGGCCTTTTCAGATAGATGTCTACCGAGCCAAACATAACTACACGGATGTAACCCTGTAGCTAATTCAAATGATATCACACGAGCGAATCCGGTTAAATCAAAATCAGGCAATGGTCCATTAATCGCAACACGAGTCATTTCATGCGTGGGGTGTCCAAATCGTTTGAAGTACTCAGCGCATTCCCCATATCCGAGAAAACTTCCGGGGTAACACGCGGATATATCAATTGAAATCATACCATCACGATGGTATTTCGTATTCCACAGTCCTCCATGACCAAATTCGACGCAACTCAATTTAACATCCTCGAGAAAATCACTTCGTGTTGGACGCCATGAGTTTTTTTCTCTTGCGAAGTGAGCTACCACTGATGGAATAGTAAAACTATCCGTGAGTAGTTTTTCATGGAAACTCTCCGGTGAAAAATCACTAGCGATTTTTCTCATTCTATTATCTAATTCTTCAACGCGATATAATTCACCATTTGGTTTTACAAATTGATCGAATCCTATTTCGGGATCTTCATCACTTCTAAGTAACCACACTGACACAGGATCATCCTTACACAACGCATGAATAGCATCAAATAATCTCTCTTCATAGAAAACATCCCCGACGAATTTCCCGGAAAATTCCGGGGGGATATATTTCACGGTTCGTTCTCGTGGAAATACTGTTACCGCAGGTGTCCACGCGTGTTTGTTATGATCAATAATCTGTATTGGTGCTCCATTTTTGTTATATTTCGGTTCGTATAAAACCTCTCCGGTTATCGTCATAACTGTTATTGGAAATCTTAATGATGTTTCTAACTTAGCTATATCAGAAATCTTTGCACCATGCTGTTTCACTGTCAGTTCCCACTCGGTTATTTTCCTACGTCGCAGATCAGTTAGTTTATTTCCTCGGGATGCATTTGTGAAGTGCTCCATTACCCGTGTTGCTACACAATTAAGCCCTGACGAATATTTCATAGGAGCTAGTTTTGCGATATCGGGTTTATCATTTAACAGATATATCCCATAAACCATTGCTGTTACGGGATAAGATCTTTCGTAGTATGGTTTGTCAATGCCGGTTAGAATTCCTGGTTTGGAATCTCTACTCACAATGACAGCTTTTTTATTCTTGAGGATTGGTTCAAATTTATCCCTAATAATCCATTTGCCATCGACTTCGATAATGAATTTGATTCGGAAAAAATACCGTTTTTCCCCAACACGTGAAATTATCACTGCTGCTTTTTCATCATTCATGGTAGCGTCAACAACACCATCAATTCGAAGTGTTGACCAACAATAGGATGCTCCATCACGCTTAAATTCATTGAAACAATCTCTGATTTTACTAATCATAGCTTTATCAAGAATTGTATTCTTGGGTGTATTAGAAACTATATCGAGATTGAATTGAGCATCCTTCCAGGGTAATCTCTTGGACGTTTTTTTGGGTCTATCGATATTAAATTTAGGATTGATTTTCAATAATCTCTTAAACTCTTTCATATTTCCGTCTCTTGGACGTTTGTTACGTTTTTTGGGTCTATCGAGATTAAATTTAGGATTAATTTTGTTACGTTTTTTGGGTCTATCGAGATTAAATCTAGGATTGATTTTCAATAATCTCTTAAACTCTTTTATGTTTCCGTCTATTGGACGTTTTTTGGGTTTTTTGGGTCTATCGAGATTAAATCTAGGATTGATTTTCAATAATCTCTTAAACTCTTTTATGTTTCCGTCTATTGGACGTTTTTTGGGTTTTTTGGGTCTATCGAGATTAAATCTAGGATTGATATTCAACAATCTCTTAAACTCCTTATCAACATTGAATTCAGCATTTTTCGAAGGCGTTCTCCTTAATTCCTTCATGCTATAATTAAAACAAGCATTTAAATGAAAGATTTTTATATAATGAATCACTGTAAGTGGCTTATGATTGGATCAGTAACCCCGTGTAACAAATCATGCAGAAATGAGTTTTGTGGGTATCATATGCAAAGCTTTCGACGTGGAAGCCTTGGTCCGTTACCCTGTATTCTATGTGGAGTTGGGGTTAGGGGAAAATCACGGTTGTGTTTGAATTGTGGTGGAAAGCGATACAGGGAGTTGAAGCGTTATTATGATAAAAGAATAAAAAATGGACAATCAATCAGAAATTATGACCCTGACGCTGACAAAGTCAGTATCCTTGACGCTGACAAAGTCAGTATCCTTGACGCTGACAAAGTCAGTATCCTTGACAAAGTCAGGGATAAAATCATAAGAACTCCTCAAGACTACATCGAAAGATTTATCATTAAACCAAACAATGAATTAGACAAACAATAGTATAATATATAAATGAACCAAGAATTCAGACCACACCCTGTGATCACAAATTATGAAGCATCCAGTGATGGTGTTGTAAGAAACCGCAGACTGAAGAAACCAGTTGGTGATGTGAATAATCATGGATATTTGATGTTTGGTGCTGGAAAGAAGAAATATCTCAATCATCGTTTCGTGTACGAGTGTTTCCATGGATTGATCGAGGATGATTTTGTTATTGATCATATCGATTCTAATCCGAAAAACAATTCTTTATCAAATCTGCAGGCTGTTACACAGAGTGAGAATTCCAAACGAGGGGAGACTGGAAAATACTCGAAAAAAGCGAGACCTGTGAAATCTTTGAATACAATAACTAATGAAGAAAAAATATTTTCATCTATGAATGAAGCCGGTAAATTTTTCGATATCTGTGGACCCTCAGTACGAAAAGTTGCAGAGGGAATAACCAAGACGGCTATTTCAAAAAAGACAGGACAGAAAATTCGATTTAGTTACGTCTAATACGTCATATTTTTCATTTAGAAATATATCATTATTATAGAATAATGAATTCTGAAAACATGAATAGCATCATATCCGAGATTTCAAAATTGAAAGGTTGGGATATTGAACTATCAGATGGGTTAAATCCTGATCAAATCATGTCTGATTTTCAGGATATAGAATACGGAGTTAACAACAATAAATATATGCTACCAAAGAAGTATGCGCTCATCAAAAGAATTCAGAATTCTATTAAGGACTCTCTCGCATTTTCCAGTGACGTAAGTGTGTTCGCTCCGTTGTATACCATCGTAGAACGAATACGAAAAGAATTGGGGTACGAATACGAATTGAAAAAAGAAGTCAACTCTAAAGTTAGAAACCTACGAGCGTTAATTCAAGAAAATGAACAATTTTGATTGACCATTTATCATTATTTGATTGTGACTGACCCTCAAAGAGAGATTTCATTTTTTTTTTAGCATTTTTTGATTAAAAATGTCAAAATCAGTGATGGGCCGTTAATGGATGATCAAAATAGAATGAGGGAACTATCAATATTATTTATTTTTATAGCAATTATGATACTTCCCTCATCACTGATAACGCCCTTAACACTTTCATGATGCCGTTAGGTCGGGATTGAAAAATTGTTTTGCAATTGAAACATTGTTTCTGATTTCAAATAATGGTCAATGAAGCATTAACAACCCGATTAGCTCGTGAACGATTAGATGCAATTAAGAGATTTGTACCAATTCGTGACTCTGTACGGAATAAACTGCAACAACGACAGAGTTTTCAGACTGATTTTGCTGCGGGATCTGAAGAATTGTTTAAACCAGTAACCACAGCAACGAAGGAGATAGAGCGTGCTATACGGGGGGATGTTCCCGAGACAGGGAAATCTGTTATTGGTGAACTCGAAAAAATAGCAGCGAAAACTGAACAAACAGAACAGGCTGTACAAAAAATAGAATCAAAAAGAACAGTAGATGATTTACTCGTGAGATTTAACGAAGAAGGGTTAGCAGAAATTGATAAGACTGATCCAGCAGAAATTCCTGCGCTTGTTGTTACGTCCTATGAAAACAGAAAAAAATGGTTGAAACCAGAACATCATAAATATGTTAGAAATATAACTCACTGGGCTGATATATTCTATAAAATCAAAACTGAAAAAGGTCTGATTAAGAAAGATAGTGCATCATATATTGATTATATCAATAAGGTGGATCACGTGTATAATCAATACGAAGAGTTTAAACAACAACAAAAACCGCAAAAAACGCAAAGGCGGCGACAGCAACCTGCAAAGAAAATATCTTTTTCACCTAAAAAACAACAAATACCACGTGATGATGATGATGATAGTTATTTACAAGAAACGGATTTAGAAAAACAGGATGAAGCAACTGGTTATAGCGGAAGTGGATTAAGAGATTCCAGTGTTTCATGTCCTGGTAGTGTTCTCAGTGATATATCACGATTAGAAGTTCTTGTAGGAGGGTTCCGAGCTGGAAATAACTCACCGGAAATAATTAATGAAGCAGCTGATATCTGTAGACGATTATTTCAGGGTGGTATCATGGATATCAGCACATATCGAGATTTCATTGGCGAGTTAGTGGAAAGTGGGTATCATAGTGACTGAATTGATAAATTGTTTTACAATTGAAAAATTGTTTCTGATTTCAAATAATGATCATACACTACAATCATGATAAACCAACCCCCGTCTACGTAGTTAATTCACGGTTTCCGGTTTATAGAGCATACTACGGAGATGGTTTAGGTAATACCATTTTAGGGTTATTTGCGAGAATGGCTCCAAAAGTGATGCCGTTGGCTAAACAATTAGGAATGAAAGCAATTGATGTTATTCGTGATAAGGGTATTGGTGCTGTTGGAGATCTTGCTGGAAAAGCGTTTTCAACTGCGAAGAATAAATTAACATCATTAGTGAAATCACGGATGAAATCTAAAGGATTTTCAAAACCGTTACCGTCTACAGCGGAAATGCCTGCAAGTGTTAGTAGAATTATAAATAACGCAGTAGATGAAAAATTAGCGTCGATGGTTTTAACCCCCGACCAAAGCAATATTGCAAACATGATAGCAGGAAGTGGCTTTAAAAAACTACGACGATGAAATGGGAAATCGCGATTTAGACTCTGATAAATAGAATAAAATGTTCAAACAGTCACGTGATCCAGCATTTGATATAGACGCCCCAGTTGGCAAGGATGATTCTGTACGCGATTATCAATATTACGCCTATCATGCCATAGACTCAAATAGTCGAGCAAAAATTGATCTTCAAGTCCATGATACCAGTAAATACTTTCTACCCTGTGAAGCGTTTATTGAAGTAGAAGGAGAACTTGTAACAGCTGCTGATACTCCTGCTGTACCAGCACCGTATCCAGCTGGTACTCAAGTCGGTTTTGTCAATAATGGTATTATGGCGTTATTTGAGAGTGCAAAATATCTCATTGATGGAAAAGAAATCGAGTCGATAGATCGCGATGTTGATGTGGCTACAACAATAATCGGGTTAGCGAGATATTCCGATGATTATACAAGATCAGCAGGACCTTCTATGATGTTTGCAAAAGATGGTAAGAATACCGCTGGAGGAAATCCATTTGTTGTAAGACGACCAAAGAATAATGCTGGCACCGCTAATATTGATGCCGAGGATATGATTATAAACAACGATGCTAATTTCAATCTAGGAGCTGCAACACGAAACTCAATGTTGGGAGTAGGGCGTAAATCATTTTCATGCGCGATTCCACTGCATCATATATTTGGATTCTGTAGAAACGTCAGAAAAGTTATCTATGGAGCGAAGCATACAGTATCGCTTGTACGAAAGAGTGATGATAATGACGCAATCTGGAGGATTCCAGCAGACAATGCAAATCCAAATACTGATGCCGGTAAAGTCAATTTAACAAAAATATCATTGTGGATGCCAGTGTTGACTCCAGCAATCACCGCAGAAGAACGATTGCTATCATTTATGGACCAAGGAGGAAAGTCGTTGTTGAGTTGGCTAATCGTGAGTACAGATGTGAAGCAATCAAATATCAACGGGTTATTCACGTGGAATCTAGCATCAAAACAAGGTGTTTCTGCGCCACGTCATATATTTATTGCGTTACAGGATAACTCACGAGTTGGCAATCAACTCTTCAGCCATATGATATTTGATCAATTAGGTGTGAAAGACGTCTCACTGAGAATAAACGGCCAACAGGAACCATCCGAGGATATACAACTTAATTACACAGAAAATCATATCGCACGAGTTTATCATCGTCTGTTGTCATTTATGGCACGCGACCAAAATGTGGATACTGGTTTGCAAATATCACAATACGACTTTAAAAATCTGTATCCGATCTATTACTTCTCACTGGAACATCTCGATTTGATGAGACAATCTGTCGTTGATATACATTTTAGAGCTAATGTGACTCGTGGTGCTATTGCTGATTATAGAGCGGTTGCTGTCATTCTCAGTGATAAATCAATGCTACTTGAAGGTGTTGGTGGAAGAATGAGAGTGGTAGATGCCCCAGTAGAAAATCTTTGATTTTCAAAAACATGTAATTGAAATCGTAAACGATTTTCTCGATTTAGAATCAATCTATTATGTATAATGTCATATAGTGTTATTAGTGTTGCGTTAACTCCCGGTCAATTAAAAAAATTGCAATCGGAATCAGCTAAAAAATGTGGAACCACAATCACGTTGAAACCCAACCAAATGACTGGTGGTGCAAATAAACTATCGCTGACAACTCGTCAGGTGAAACATTTCAATGATGCACTTGCAGCCAAAAAAGGTGTTCAGATTACTCTCTCTGCGGCTGCTATCAAAAATATGATTAAAACAGGCGGTATATTCCCGTTGTTAGCTGCAATACCAGCATTGATTGCAGCGGCTGCCCCAGCGGTGGCTAAAGCGGCAGCGTTAGGAGCCGTTGGTACTGCAGCAGGAATGGCACTAAAGAAGGCAACTGGGAAAGGATATAAAAAAAAGGGACGATCCGTTCACGGATTGGGTCTAAGACTACCAGGAACCCCGTATTCGTGGTACAGCGGAAAGGGTCTAAGACTACCAGGAACGATTTATTAATTGAGGAACCTATGGTTCCCATGTCCAATTTTGATTTAATGGATGCTGCTAAAAAACTCGCGATTAAAAACTTCAGAGGTGTCTTTATGAAAGATCAATTACCACATCAACCAAACAGCGTTGAAACCGGTATTATTAATTTAGATAACAGCACCGGACCTGGAACTCACTGGGTTGCATACGCTATTGATCCACGTGGGATTGTCTATTTTGATTCATATGGATTAGCCCCACCAAAAGAGTTTTTGCGTTATATAAAAACCCTTCCAATGAAGACTTGGTATTCTACGCTACCAACACAACAAATGAATGACCCACCAATATGTGGCAGCGAAGTATTAAATGTCCTTAACGCTATTTCTAACTCCTTGAGTAACCCAAGCGGAAAACCACCACATGTTGTCGTGAATGAATACACTAGTAATCGCTTTTTAGAGAGAGAAAGAGTTTTACAATAACATGATTGATATTTGGGGGAGATCTTTGAAACCCAAACCCTATGGCACTGCACCCCCTGATTCTATCAAGGATGTAAAAAAACTAATCAAAGATGAAATAGCTGAGACGTTGAACTTAACAAGTGTTGACCCGAACGAAATAGTTGTATTTCAAGACAAACAGGGTAAATTGAAAACCAGTAATATTTCTCTGGATGATATTTTGGTTAAACAACAAAACGCAATCGAGAACACCGTTGCGTTATTTTCCGATCAGGGTAAACTCAAACCGGGTGTAATCGTTTCGACGATTACAGATCGATTAAAAACTATCAACGATGAGTTAAACAATTCTCTGTTTGTACTAACAACACTTGAATCTAGAATTGAAGAAAACGGAAAACAGTTTTCAGTTTTTCGTAGAAATATCATTGATAAATTTATTGGAACCCAGTTGGATAAAATAGAAATAAAACTCCCTGATATTAAAAAATCCATCGATGAGACGAAAAACTTCATCGAAGCCGTCAAAGGTGATTTTTCGAGGATGATAACAATCATTGAAAAAACAAAAATTCCTCATGAGAAAACCAACAACGTAGTATATACAATCCAACACGGATCATTTGAGTGGACACCTGCAAACAACAAATTAGATATCACTGCAACCGTTAAGGGTATTTATCGATTAACACTAGTGACACCATTGAGTCAATTTAATATTTCATCGTCCAGTTCATCCGGGGTTAATAATACGATTTCAACGATCATCGACAAGAATACAACTGAAAAGTTCACAATCACAGCTACTGATAAAAATTTGATTGGGGTTTCAGTAACCTGGTATGTTGAATTCGTAGCGGATTTAAGTAAATAACTAAATTGAAAGGATTTCACAATTGAAAACGCTAGCTTTTTTAAAATAACAATGATTTCATCAACGCAATGTCGCTATGATCAGGTCAGAGAATTTCAGAATAGACTCAAAACCCTCGCCGAGGAGTATCAAATAAAAATAAAAAAATACCGACGAAAAATCACTGCAATTGATGTTATTATATACTCGGTGTCAAGCGTTCTCACTGGCGCCGGAATAATACTTGCATCGGTTACAATGATTGCCCCGGTCGTAGTTCCAATTTGCATTTCTGCGGTGGCTACAATCGGGGGTATATCAACCGGGATAGCAAAAAAGATATCATCATGCAGCCAGAGTAAACTGCAGAATTACTTACTTCAATTTCATATTGCATCAACCGCATATTCGCAGTTATCCCTGATGATATCGTCGTCACTCGATAATACAATTATATCAGATAGTGAATTCTCAGAGATGGTCAGTATTTTTGATTCCGCGATATCGAAATTAGAGCGACAACATGAATATAATAACAATGACAACATCGATGGAATTAGAAAACACGAACCCAAAAAACAAAATGATCTCAATAATATCAACCATACCAGATTGTGAGTTCTCAGTGATGGTCAGTATTTATGATTCCTCGATACCAAAATTAGAAATAAATCATGAGTATAATAACAATGACAACACCGCAGGAATTACTTCAACGAATAGTGGAGAACACGAACCCAGTACAAACAAGCATGATATCAATAACATCAACGAATCCAGAATTCAGTGTGAATTTCCCTAGCCCAGTCCCCGTGAAGGAGATAGCGCTAGCAAAATTACGAGTGTATCACAGTTGGCCTAATATCAGATCAAAATCATTTGGTGGTCAACAACCAAATAATTCACTGGTATTTGCAAATAAGAATAAAGATGACGGGACTCCAGACTGGAACGTTGTTTCCATACCAACCGGATCATACCAAATCGAACAAATCAATAATGAATTCGCGCGTAGAATAAAATCGATTACTGGAGTAGAGTCAAAAATCGCTATAACAGTTCATGAGCCGACGCTATCATCCGCAATTGAGATAAACTCAGAAGAATACGTCGTAGATATCTATCAGAGTTCTATTAGAACCGTATTAGGATGGCCTGAATTACCACCAGGGGGAAAAACCGTTGATTTACCAGAACCACAAAAAACTGATTATATCACCGACAGAATAAAATCTGATAATCCAATAAAGAGTTATCAAGATCGCACAATCACTAGAGATTTTTTTAAGATCTTTCACGATAATGTTGGGGGAGGGAAATTTCTTGTTGCTGACGATCTTAAAATCGATGAAAATTTCACAGCAATGAATAATGATTTTTCGCTGTTGTTAATATCTCTCAAATCCGGCTCTCTAACCCGAGATGAATTTATCAGCGTCGTAGAAACATGCAATAAAATTATCAACGATATGGAAACATTTAAACTAAAAATTATTCAGGATATATTAGATGACGATAATCCCTTATCGAGAACAGAATTTGCACTGATCTATAAAATCCCCGTCAAAGATATTCGTGAGTTTAAACTACCAGGATATAATATCTCAGAACTACAAAAATCTCTCAGTGATGCCATCGATGTTGGTTTTAAAATAATTCATGATGCATGGAAAAAAACATCATCACCGGAAATAAAAATCCTCAAACACAATAATGACCCAGACGGTGGCGGTAGGCATATCGCTCCGTTCAACGTAAATATATCCTCAGTGATTGCACTCAATTTAGTATGTGATGTTATTGAAGGAAGCTATCAAATTAATCTCGAACGATCAAATCAAGCTCAGCAAGGATATATTCTTTATTCGTTTGCACCAACAGCTCCTCCAGGATTTTTAATTATTGAAAACCCAATTAATCCTGTCTACATGCGATGCCATAATGATTCATTAACAAGAATTAATTTCAAACTCACAGACCAATCTAATAATCTAATTGATCTACAAGAGGAGGTGTTAGTGATTAGTTTGTTTGTGAAATCCTAAAAGGATTTTCATCGTAAAATAATTATTAACCCATAGCAGCAGAGAGGGTGAATGACAACAAGTTGCGACCAAAATTAATTAAAAAATCGTAAAAATCTTCGTTTTCATTTTTTTAGTTAAAATGAGATTTCGTAGGGAAGGCTCATTAAGATTTCAATCGAATTTTGTTTCAAAACGTTGTAGGGTTCGCCCTTTTTTTGGTTAAAATGAGATTATAGGACGGCTCGTTTTAAGATTTCAATCAAAATTTGTCTAAAAACGTTGTAGGATTCACCCTCTCTGCTGCTTGACACGAATAGTATGGTCATAGTCAATTAAACCTTATGATTTGAATTACTGACTATGTTGTGTGGGGTACGAATATCGTATCAATAGTCAATATCATGCTACGTTTTGTAGAGACATAATACAGTAGTGTATGACTAGATATAATACAGTAGTGTATGACTAGATATAATGCAGTAGTGTATGACTAGATATAATACAGTAGTGTATAACTAGAGATATATACAGTAGTGTATGACTAGAGAGATAATACAGTAGTGTATGACAATAGATATAATACAGTAGAGTATGACTATAGATATAATACAGCAGTGTATGACTACATATATAGTACAGTAGTGTATGTATACCGTCATAAAGTAGGGTAGTAGATCCATTTGTGTGTGTATTGTGTGCTCATCATATATATATATACCTATCATGATGATTTTTTTTTTATAATATAAGTTTTATTTAACAAACGTGTTTGTTATTTCTTCAAAACCCTACCTAATCTCAAAGGGTCGGCTCGACTACGTTACAAAGTCTTTATTTATCTTTGGGTGTACAAATCATACATTTAGGAAAATTATATATTTGTAGAGAGATCCATCAGATATGACATTCTTACATACTAGAAAAATACGTCAATGTTTAATTGTATAGGATAATAATGCAGCTCAGAGTTTTATACAGTAACTCTGCTAGCTTCTCTGATGGTTTAGTGGTAAGAGCTTACTCCCCGGATGCGGGAGGTTGCTGGTTCGAACGCCGACTGAGCAATACTAAATGTATAAATATGTTGCATACAACTGGAAGTTGTGAAGGGAAGTTGGGCACTTTAGCGTCAATGGATTTTTAAGTTAAATGGGGTATAATCTACACTATCATCCATTAGAATTGAACATGGGGAATTTTAACATGGGTGGGTCTTCCTATCGTCATGGGATTGGAACGGTCTTGAGACAATTTTATTGACCCTGTTAAGCGTCAAGATAAATATAGCAAGTGTAATGTCACGGTACTGGTCACTCATAGGAACGTTGCAATTGGCTGATCTAAATTGGACATAACAGAGTGGCAAAGGGTTTACCTAAATCCACGCTACTCTAACTATTGACAAATACAACAGAGACAGAGACAGATATGTTCTAAAACAAACCCGAAATTTATATATAAAGCATTACCTTGACTTGAAATTATGTTGGCAGAGTTCGTAAATGTACAGAATTATAATTAGGTTTTAAACAGTGAAGACCAATGAAAATACTAACGGTAGGATTATCCCAGAATGTTACGGAGACTAGATATAAACCTGAACATTAGGTTACGATCGGTTGGACTAAAATGGTAACTTTTCAAGTATCAACTTGCTTAACGATCGTAGTAAAGCACCAATGTATATATGTACCGCTACAACCTGTTTAAATTCCCATTGCTAAATCCCAAACCTATTTGTATAGCCTAAACGTTTCTAGCTTCAATGACGTCACTGTATTAGACAGTATGGAAACAATTGCAACAGTGTTGCAAGTGGCTAACCTGAATACGCGTTTCTCTAGGACGGTAAGTAGGTGAAATCAATGTGATAAATATAATGGGACTTTTAAAAGGAAAATGACCAATACACACATTAACGAACGTTAGCACACATACAAACATACAAACAAACAATCGAACGAACACATACACACAACGGCGAGTTTACTTATCGCTGTTGTTCCATCCTCGTATCATCTTGGACAATAATAAATCTACAACTTGATAACTGCCTATGATCATTGCTTGAAAAACATGCCCCAGCTTCCAAATGCAGAATATCAATAAAAGTGTTATCCATGGTATATCAGTGTTAGAGACATCACTGCTGCTTGAGTGCGTAGACCCAATATTACCTTCACTAACTGATGTTATTAATCTCTCTCTCTCTCTCTCTCTCTCTCTCTCTCTCTCTCTCTCTCTCTCTCTCTCTCTCTCATCGATGGAATTCACATCAGTTTTCAAAGCTGCCATCGTAAAGCCTTTGCTGTGGAATCCAACACTTTAGCATAATAATTTAAAGAACATCCGCCCAGCTTCTAATCTCCCACTCATATCAAAACGTTTAGAAAAGGTTGTTCTTACCCAACTTGTATCTCATTTGAATTTTTCCAGTCTTTTTAACAATGTACAGTGTGCATATCACCTTTGTCAGAGTACGGAAACTACTCTTCTGAAAGTATTTAATGAAGTTCTCACTGCTTTGGATAGTGGAAAGATTACAGTCATCACTCTCCTGGATTTATCTGCAGCATTTTACACAATAGACCATGATATATTACTTCACCGTCACCAGCATGTATTCAACATTCAGAATAATGCCTTACAATGGTTCAAGTCCTACTTAGTCAACAGGACACAAAATATATCTGCAAATGTAATACATTCCAGCCCAGTTGACGTATATTGTGGTGTTCCATAGGGATCTGTTCGTGGACCTATTCTCTTCATTCTATACACTCAGCCGCTCTCAAGAGTCATTGATCATCACCTAGGGTCGCACCAATTGTACGCTGATGACACCCAAATATGCAAGTCTAGATATCCAACTGAAGTTGATGATACCATTCACGCAGTAGAGAGGTGCATTTCTGATGTTAAATCATGGATGACATGTAACAAGCTGCAGATGAATGAAGATAAAACTCAGGCTCTTCTGATCACAACACAAAGACTTTTTCATTCACTCCCTTTACCTCAGACAATAAATATCAGCAACACCAACATTAATTTCTCACTGTCAGTACAAAACCTAGGCGTTACTCTTGACAGTACTCTCACTTTGCACCAACATGTCATGAACATATGCATATATTGAGCTGAGACGCATCAGTTCCATTCGTAAATATCTTTCATTTTATGCCACTAAAACACTTATGTATTCATTAATACTTTCAAGACTAGACTAATGTAACTCAATTCTGTCTGGTTAATCACAATATTTACTCCAGAAACTTCAAACAGTTCAAATCACAGCTGCACGGATCATCTATAGATGACCTCGATCAGAGCACACCTCACCACTGCTCTGTACTCCCACTGGTTATCAGTTCGATACAGAATCAAACACAAAATGTGTTCTCTCTTCTATGTTTCACTGACAGACTCCAGTCCAACATACCTATCCAGACTCATTAATGTGAATACACTAGCTGCATACTTACGCTCTTCTTCTGACAATCGTATACTCATTGTTCCCACTGAGCAAACGATGTCATATGGACAACGTTCCTTTGCATACCAGGGCCCGGCGATGTGGAATGAATTGCCCATTGAAATTAGACACAAAGATACAGTGGTTCCTTTTATGAGTGCTCTTAAACCTCACCTGTTTCGACTGCAGGGATAAACTTAGAGACCAAATATTATTTTGTATGTTATATGTTTTCAGCAATATTTTATGTTTTCCAATATCATTGTTTTTTTCATTTCTTTTTCTGCAGTGTAGTCTGATCATTATAAATGGAGTATAGCGCTTAGAGCTTCGAAAGATTAGGCGCTATACAAAGTCTTCATTATTATTATTATTATTATTATTATTATTATTATTATTATTATTATTATTATTATCGGACAATTGATTTCCTGCCACCACAGTTAAATTACCGCTAATAGCCGAATTCATGAACCAGTTAGTAAGGAGTTCTTGCATGTTTTTTTATTTTATATCGACTTTAACATATGAATCAACTTGACATCCGCGATATATCGCTGTTGAAGTTCATTTTTTTTAATACACGGAACCGTGGGCATGAAATACGTCTGATTTGGATTGATTTTGGTTGCATTTTTGCGTCTAGTCTGATATCAAGTTCTGTTCCATGACGACGGCAATTATATCACGGAAGATATTTGTCACATGGGTACATAGCCCAAAGTGTTCACATACTTTTATTTTTGTACCGTATTTTACACACTTGCCTGTAATTGCTCGCATGTTCGCATGTTCTTCATCGCTTTTGGTCTTAGTGATGTTGTATTGGTGACCGCTATGCATGGACACAATATAAACTGATGATTCTAATAAATACATGTTCCTACAATATGAAAATGATTGACTTTTCAGCGACACGCTCGCAAGCATCCAGCAAGTATCATTCAGCATTGCCAAACTGTATTCGAGCATTAATCTTTAGTCCATGTGCGTCGGTATTACCAGATGTTAATCAATCGCATAATGAGATGACTCAAATGGGACAAATCTTATTTAATACCGACATTCGCAGACGACCAAAGATGTTATGCTGTACTCCCTTTATTCAGTGATGTTACAGACGTCTCCTTGAATATATATTGATGAATTTATCAGCGACATCAACGATGCACCGTCCGTCAATAATCTAGTTGGTATTATTAATAATGTTGTGGTTTACGACGATATCATGCATGACAAACAAATCTAGCTAGAATATGTTCACGAGGCATACGTAGAAATACCTGACGTTTATGTCACGCATTTCTAGGTCTAGATCCCAAAGTAATTCGAGATAACTAAAATATGTTGGCATCACAAAAGATTCATCAGACTTAGTGTCCCGGACACATGGACATGAATAAGATCAGAAACGTCTTTGCACATGGTCAAGGGACTCAACATGGATTTATTACAATCAGTGTACACGATCCAGAAACATGTTAAAATGTTTGGCTAAAGTAAAGGCGTGTCTCCTTTTATTCAAGAAATATATTTACTATATAATGAAGCATGAAAATATTAACAAAATAATCTCTGAGAGTGAGAAATTAAAACAAGTCGGTCTATCGGTTCCACTTGATTTTGGAAATATCAACAACGGTTTTGAAACAAAACAGCAGTGACGGAAAGTGGTTACATATACACTAGTGGCAGAATATATATTGTTCAAATTTCTTCAACGCGAAATAGAAAATTATCCCTTTCTGGGTTACCCGCCATTGTCAACAATGATAACAAGAGTGCTAAGTTTATTCCACTGACAAGCGGGTATGAGAAAATTAGATCAGAGCTTTCTCGCACATATGAAACTCGAGCGGCAGTGTGTGTACATGTTAGGCAGCTGCTGAAACTTGTGATACATTGCTTAGATTCTGAATCCAGATCGTTTTATGCTGAATCAATACGTCACCAACACGATGGGTATAACAAAAAGTACAGATGTACTGATACATTGCAAATAAAAGAAAGATACGTTCTATTTTTGAGTATTGGCGACGGAATGTGATATTTTTGTCGGACCATTTATGGTCTATCACGCAATGACAAACCAACAGTCAAAACCTCCCCGCAGATGTCACACAGATGACTTACTCTGTCAGAGAAAATGTATTCGTGACAACAATAGAGCATGAAAACCTACATAAACATGATTAGTGGGCACCGATACAATCCATTTAATTGGGCTACCTCGGACCATTGCTGTATAAATCATATCCTTGACGGGCATAAAATTAAATACTTTAAGCTTGTCATTCTTGGTTATCTAGCTGTATGTTTGATGGTGTAATTTCGATTTTTGATCCAGAACCTACTTCGTATACCAGGTTGATGAACAGAGGCGACTGAAGTACACCAACCACAACCACGTTGATCTTTTTCGTCCGTATCAGCGAACATAGCGAGGCGACCATTAGATTTCCAAAAACTCAGTAGCATTTATATTTATGTTTCGACGAAATGAATTTCAATCTTTTGTATCAATCCCGCGCTATAACTGGTTACGGCTAATGTCATTAACAAGAGCAACAACAACATCAATACTACTACTACTAATAATAATACTACTACTAATAATAATAATGCTGATGCCTACAGTCGCTGTTTAAGAGAAGGTCGATCATTATTTATTTCAACTAAAAATAGAGCAAAAATATATTTAAAATGCAAACTATTGTTACTTGTTTAATTTAACATAACAGCAATTTGTGTGATCGCAAACCTTAGTATTCTTAAAATTCACCTATTTCGAGTGCAAGAACAAACGAACAGACCTCATAATGTTTACTAAGTTAAATATTTTCAGCATGTGTTATGTTTTTTAATTTCTTGGTGGTGTTCTGGTAATCAAATCATTATGTGTGGTTTTCTTGTTATAGGTGTTTTCTAATGTTTTAAAGAGTTTAGAGCTTCTAGATATTAAACGCTATGCAAAGTCCTCATGAGTATTATTATTATTATTATTATTATTATTATTATTATTATTATTATTATTGATATTATTGGTTGCCGACAATATGCATTAACAAAGGAAATGACCCTTACAGAACAGCTGCAAAAACGCTTACGTGTTGCTTCCCTTTACTCATATCAATCCAAACAAGGATTACTACGAGCATGGGTGCGAAATATAATGCCCACTCGCTAGATCAGGCCCGTGTCTGGTTTTGATTCATTAATTTAAATGTATATGGCCCGCGCTTTAGAGGAAGAACAAGAAGAAATTTAGAAACATATATCGGTGCTTTCACACTAATTCAGAGCATCACTTGGTCATCGCAACAATTTCACTCAAGCGGCATCTTACAGAAACAATTGAATATCATATACTAACAGTGTCAATAAATTTGACACATTTACGACCATAACCAGTGAGAAAGTTAATGATTGCATCTTATTTCTAAATATGAATTTGCGGTTTATATGAAATGAAAGTGCAAAGAAGGATAGATTTAAAGACAAACCAAGAAAAGATGCACAAATAATGAGAACATTGCAAAATTGATAAGGTCTCAGATGTTGCGCAAGCTCGATAAAGACGTTTGCAGTTCACTGACAAAACTGCAAGTGTAGTCACCCTAGAAATCGTTTTCTTATAGGTGCTTATTTTGAGAATATATTGCTTTTTATGAAGCTCTAATAAGGCGTATCTATCGTATTCTCTCAACAAATTGAAAAACACGTACAAAATAATGAGTACTTTTCGGTTAGTTCATGCGATACTCCTGGCAGTGCAGGTGCTTCAGATGTGTTTTTATGTAACATGAAAAGCATGTATACTTTTTTTCTCTGAAATAAAATGGTTTCTATGGTATTTGTTCAAATATAGTTTCTGTGATATTCAGTCAAAAATGGTTTCTATGGTATTCAGTCAAATATGGTTTATATGGTACTCAATGTATGTATGTATGTATGTATGTATGTATGTATGTATGTATGTATGTATGTATGTATGTATGTATGTATGTATGTATGTATGTATGTATGTATGTATGTATGTAATGAATAGTGGCCTTATATCTCAATGTTAATTCCTTAGCTCTGTGTGTGTGTGTGTGTGTGTGTGCGTGTGTAAGTGTGTGTGTGTGTGTGTGTGTGTGTGTGTTTACGTTGATCGTAAATGCATAAAGACCATTCCCTTTGTGGTCTGATCAAGTACATGTAAAAATTAAAGTCTTTATTCATTGTTCTGTTTGATGCCGTATACAACGTAGGACTCTACATTTCAATTTATTTTAAGTATAATTTTATATCAGCTTCTCTAAGGTTGAAATACTGCTCTCGTCCATTACGCATAATTTACCAAGTTAACATTTTCTCAATATATCAAGCACATGTGAACAGTGTGCTGCAAAGGTTTTTTGATGGAGCAGTTCTAAAGTTTGTCAAACAGGAATCGAAAACGTCGCACCAATATTCGTTTGTTAATAAAATATAAAAATGAAAGAGACCATGACATATTATCAATATTGTCACGTTATAAGAATTATCCAGATTTTAACATGTATATGTTAGACCCTGAGGCTATACGTTCGTGCCGTCAATATGTATGAAGGTCAATTCTGCGAACAAATGGAGTCAAGCCAGGTAAATGACATAGTCATAACTGGTGACGCGCGCTTTTTTTATTTTCCCAAAGCCAGTTACGTAATACTGTTCACAGGTAGGTAGTGGAATTCTTTGCTCGGAACAAAGGAGTATCGAAATGGTTCGTAAATCCATCCGTGACAGACTGATGGGAGGAGGCAGTGTCTGTTCTGATAATTATTTGAAACATTCCCACGGAATTGAGCAAGGCGTGGCTAATATGAGAAGCGCAAGTTTAAATATAGTATTTTGAGAGCTAAACGGTAGTAGTCGAAAACATAATTGCGGGAGTTAAGGGAAAATAAGCTACTCCAACGTCATTCGATATTGGCGGGAAACTTGTATATTCCAGTACGTGTCAATGATTATGTGCTCGATTGTTGTTATATATTACTGCAAAGTAAGTGTATTTTAAATATTGCCGTATGTATACCTTAGTACATAGAATTACAATTTGAAGGGTGATTCATTCGTAGTGTTTGAAATGCATGAGATTTGATTAATGTTTATGTAAAGAATGAATATTGTAATTCGCTGTTTGGTTAATTCGTATTTACTTCGTGTATTTATTCATTTGATATTCTAGATTTGCAAATGTTGAACTGAAATATAAACCTTGCATAATGGTTGCAGTGTGCAACATTAGTATAGGGATAAGCCTATTTGTGTATACTTTGTAGTCGTATCATGTGTAAGGATATATAAGCGCTAGGATAAGTGCAAATCGGCGTACACTTTGTAGAAGTGCAATGTACATAATGTGTCTGATAATATGATATTATTCTATATAATAAGATTGAGAATATATATATATATATATATATATATATATATATATATATATATATATATGCTGTGTACACTTGTGAGGTAAAATGTGTACTTCGATGGGCACGAATGCGTGACCAAACACGGTTATGGCTTATCTGATGACATTAATGTTTATTGTGAGTTTACTTAGCATGGTGAATATACTATGCTAATGTCCTTATGTGTTAATGCAGGAAGCTTTTAGGAACCAGAGGGAATTGCCCCAATGCAGTTGGTCCGAGTCCCTTGGAGACAAAAGAGAAGGAAGAACGGAAGGAGAAGTTAGATGGAAGCTTTCAGGGACCAGAGGTAATTACCCCAGTGCACTGTATCTTGGAGACAAAGGAGAAGAAAAGGAAGAACGGAGGACGAGGTTAGAAGAGCTGGCGGGAGTTGGATTACCAGTCCATAAAGATACAGATGAGTATGAACACATGACAGGAGGAAAATCTATCGCGATGTGGATTTTAATTTTAATTATGTTTTAGAGATGACTGTTGTTGAATAATATTAAACTGTTGTTCGTTGAATTTCACATTTTGACTAATTTAACTGTAAGCATTGCTAACTTGCGTCTCAGAGCTTCTCATCTCTCCATCACTACTTCAATTTCTGAAGGAAAAAAACGAGCCAAGGTGGGTCTTCTGTATTGATTTAAATAATATTGGGAGTACCCCATCCCAACCTAAATAAGGCCAACCTCTACAAATATCTAGTTGTTTATTTCAACTTTTCCGAGTAATAATTTATAATTTGTTTCTTCAAGTTTTCCAAAGGGCAGATACAATAACAAATAAAAATAACATAATGTATATTACCATAGTAACGACGTAGACAAAACAAGACAATAATTTAACGAGGTTATCTTCCTTCAACAAATTAATTCATCATACAGTTGTATGTGTTAGTATTTCATTTTCCGGATTGTTTCTGTGTCAGTTTTTGTATCCTTACTGATGATTCTACCATGAAACAGAGAATTTAACAAATACTTTTGTTTCGCCATCAGAATAGTGTTTAAACAGTTTCTTTCCATTCCAAGAAAATAAATTGCATTGTAATTTACATTAAATATACATCTATCCTTCATATTTAAACATTTAAAGGTCTTCCTGGAGTGCATAATGCCTTTTTGTCTACCCAATTAATTGAATTATTATTGATTATATATATATATATATATATATATATATATATATATATATATATATATATATATATATATATATATATATATATATTGATTATATATATATATATATATATATATATATAACACAATGGTCTTGGATAAAAAGAATAGTATTAATCAAGCTAACAACGAAATGAAGGAAATCTTGACAAAACAACAATACAAGTACTATACAAGGTCTATATTGTGTTTGCAGTAAAGAAGTACAATTTTATTTTATTCTATTCTATTCTAGTCTAGTCTATTATATTGTATTGTATTGTATTGTATTGTATTGTATTGTATTGTATTGTATTGTATTGTATTGTATTGTATTGTATCGTATCGTATCGTATCGTATCGTATCGTTTCATATCATATCATATCATATCATATCATATCATATCATATCATATCATATCATATCATATATCATATCATATCATATCATATCATATCATATCATATCATATCATATCATATCATATCATATCATATCATATCATATCATATCATATCATATCATATCATACCATATTATATTGCCCTGTTCGTATATATGATGCATGATTGTCTTTGTATGTAACGGCATTAAAGCGTGTAAGAAAAACTTTTACTCTGATGGCAAAGATTTTCAAGCGAAAATTAATAAACTCTAACTTTACTAAAAGAATTCGAATTGTAAAAGACAGGACAAACAGTTATTTTCAGACAAGATGCACACAAACCAGGAAGAAAAAAGTAAATACAACAGAACAAATATAAAGATAGAAACTATTGTGCTCTGGAAAAATAGTGCATACGATAGCTTGCGAATTTAACAACTTTCTTACTTGATATACGTTAGAAACGATAACAACAATGTGAAAAACGTAAATACGTTTATGTGCCGATTTAAATATTATTCATTGGACAGAAAATTAATAATATTTATATCATACCATCCTCTCTCTCTCTCTCTTTCTCTCTCTCTCTCTCTCTCTCTCTCTCTCTCTCTCTATATATATATATATATATATATATATATATATATATATATATATATATATATATATATATAAAGAGAGAGAGAGAGAGAGAGAGAGAGAGAGAGAGAGAGAGAGAGAGAGAGAGAGTGATACCGCTGTAAAAGAAATCCTAATAGTCGTTGTGATATTTAACCATCGGTGCATCTTTGAATCTTTCTGTAAGCACAAAGACCATACCGTGTCAATCTTGTCTGAAACAAGCTAAAATAATATTCAGCAATCTTTTACTACATGACATCAAAATGTCTCAATTATCTACAAAAAATGTTTTTCATTGCATGCAGATAGTAATGCTGACTTTATACTAGAAAGGTATAGTTTGTAGGAAAATTAATAAATAAAATAAGGGCCAATGTATATCTGCGAACAATATGTATTTGGATTAAATGTGCAAATGTAGGCATATTTGAAGTTATTGGTGTCATTAATTGCGTCATTTAAACCTTTCGATGAATGACGTTAGCATCTTATTTCATGTTAACATGCAGTTCAAAAAGCGAAAGCTGCTGTAATACTTTCTGCTCGAAGTGATTCTGACGATAAGTTGTAAAACACATTAAAACAAATTCGTTTAGATGAAAATAACTAACCAAGCAAACTGTTACTTACGAATTGTAGTTTTAACATTTTTGTTTGTTTAGCTCTTGCTTATTATGTAGTTTTTTAATTATGTATGAAAAATTGTAAATTGCAGAACAAAATCTCTAATATTATCTTAGCAGGAATGAAAGTGCAGATGTTAAACATGCTGTAACCCTAATGATACACGTTACACTTCTTTACAAAATCAAACCATACGCATAAACTGTGAAACTAAATATAAATCTACAGTTAGAGTCATGCGACGGATGTAATTTGAAACTGAAAGCACAGTTATAACAAACCACAAGAAACTTTTAATATAACAAATAACAGGAATGAAAGTAGTTATTAATATATAAAAGCTGAAGCTGATATAAAAAATTGCTCTTTCAATTAATATATCACCTCACTATATACCAAATAGAGGCTAGACAGCTAGATATAATATGATGAAGAAAACAAACATATAAAATATATGCCCGGACTCTCATTGAAACATATATATCGAGCTCCGTTCTCAATGTTTAGCTTGGCATTCGTGTGTCCAAAGTATTATATATTTATATGGTCAATGATACTACCAAACATTATGGCTCATACAAAATAATGCTTCCATCTGCGGATTTCACTGACGCGTTCTTTCCTTATCACCTCAATTGTACAGGGATGAGAAGATGATTAGCCAGGTTTCGAATACTGAGTGAAAATCCGATGGCTGATAGGTTTGGAGTGAGGATATTTTAGAATTAAATGTCACATTCTTAAAACCAACCAAGCCTTTCGATGTCGGGTTCTATAGTCTGAGTCTATATCCCCGTTTGTTTGCACACCCCCTGCCGATTTCAGTAACGAAACGAATAAAGCAGATAAAAAAAATAATAAATCTTACTCAATTCATTCATTGATTTATAATTTCTAACCCGATTGCGACCAGTGTGTCCATAACACCTTTATCGTCTGCGCGTCTGATACTGTTCAGCACTAATATTAAATAATACCACCTTCCTCAATTCGGTTATCACTTGTGTAAAACTATTGTAAACGGGATAAGGACAATATCTGTTGAATGTTGTGTAAGATTTTTGCGACTAAATCAAGGCAGTGATTCATAAATCAAGAGACGCACTCTTGTTAGATACATTTACTCTCCTCCCCGCACACACACACACACGATTAAGCTCATCTGTGTTGGGTCATTTAAATACTTTCAGTTTATTCGTCATATTTTGTATTGTATTTTGCCGCTTTAAACGTTTATGCTATATTTATCTAGTTAACAATAATCATTAAAACAGTGACATTATTTTGATTTCTTTCTACAGTATGATTGCTTGCTCTGTGATTTCGTCCTCTGCAAGCAGCACACACACATAGTATTTCACACTTTCTTATTCTTGTCTTAATATGACTACGTCGTCTGTAGATTGCTCCATTACTAACAAATACCACCGCTCTGTCCGTGTAAACTGATGATAACAAAGTTGCATTATTAAGCACTTAGAAATTCTTCACAGAACGCAAAATAAACATTGATACAATTTGTAGAGTATGTAAATCGTTTGCACGCACGAAGGGTCATCAATTTCGTTGTATCGCTATAATTTTGTCAATTTTTCCTGAACGTATGACTTCCACGCATACATACTGTATATCTGTATTAACCAGCAACCAGCTGTCATCACGTTTGCTGAGGGTTCGGGAGTTTACTCTAAATTATACAGATCACTGATAAGGTTAATCGTTGTATGACACTAGTTTATTTCTTTTCATGTTTATCAGTATAGTCTCAAACAAGCGTAACTGTCCTGGTTGTTGGGGAGCATTTAAAAAGTAAATGGTTTTGTTAAAAGTTTGATTCACACTGCGAATCATCACCACCAATGAAACATTCCATCTTCGTGATAAATGAAATTAATTTAATTCTGAAATTATGCTATTGTTATCGAAATCATTCATGACCTAGTAAATTGTGAGTTGACTTTATTAGGCCATATGTGTTTACTCCAACATTGTAGATGAGGATAACAATTCAATTGAACAACTGGCTTTTGACCAACGGATATATGATGAGTGTTGTATTAAATACACAATGGCTTGAATTTGTATACAATCCAACCCCAGTGTCCCCGAGTTGCCAAGTGGTCTAAAGTGCTTACCGATACGGATCACTGCCGTCTCAACTTTGTCAATGAATGGTTCGGGTCTCGGGCTCGAGAATGTGGATATGTGAGAAAATTGCCAGTAGCTTTTCTGGGGAGCGCAGGTTCTTTCTGGGGTTTTCCCGGGTTCTTCCTCCACTATTTATGCTGGCCGCCATGCAGAGACTGTCTTGTACTGACAAATGGCGGTAAACTCTAAAACAAAAACACCAATCCAGCTCCCAACCTTGCTTTCAAACACAGAACTTAACATCCAGCAAACTTTGTTTTAAAATCTGACAGCCACACATACAAACCCATATCTAAAGTAGTATTACAATAAGATGTCCGTACAATTAACGCCCACACATTTAATCCAGCACCCATTTGTTTGTGCTAATTTTACATTCCAAAAAAGGAGCCTTACAATGCAACATATAATTCATCAGCACATAAATGTACAAGTATTAACATAATAACATATTCGTAACATCCCTTATCCTGTATGTCATACAACAAAAGTGTGTCAGTAGAGTGTGTTTGTATATATTATAACCCTTTTCTCTGATTATCATTAGACTCTACAAGTACAAGATGGTCAATGATTTGGTAAAACTCGGTCAGATTTTGTGTTGTTTAGTACGCTAGGGAATTAATCAGTAATGGCTGGATTTTGGCTGGTCAAAAGGGATGTTAATTGGTACCATTTGATTAAAATTACATTATAGATTGGCGCCATAGAGACTTTGGATACGTTAACATTATAATTCCCCTTGTCCTCTTAGTACCATGTTTAAACCATTCAAACTACAATACTGTTCTTAATGATATATATTGCCAGTCGCATTGATTTTAATATTAAATATGTCCTTTTAGTGCTATTTTACTATTAATTGAAATTTAAATGTAACTTTCTGTGTATGGCCATTTTAACCATAATATCAACCCCATTGTCCGTATCGGATCAAATGCTGCCACATATCACCCCACTATATAACCAGTGAATCCTAGACAGCGAGATATAATATGAGGAAAATAACAAACATATAAAATATATGATCGGACTCTCATTGAAACATATATATCGAGCTCCGTTCTCGTTGTATAGTTTCGCATTCGTGTGTCCAACGTATTCTCTATTTATATGGTCAATGATACTACCAAACATTATGGCTCAGGCCAAATAATGTTTCCGTTTGCGGATTTCACTGACGCGTTCTTTCCTTATCACCTCAATTTTCATTTTGGTCTCACCTACATGTTATTTCCTCACATTTTATTTTGTTGGATGTCAGCTATCTTTTTAAACGTATATTTGTCATTTTGGAATAAAGAGAATGGTTAGTAAGTATCAGACATCTTGCATTTGGGCGTTCGTTAACCGTGTAATTCTGTTTCTTTTTCGCTTTTGACGACTTCTCTTATTATGTCTATTTCACATGCCGCAAATGATACGTAGGGCACAAACGAATGGAATGTTTGGAAACGCCAATAACACCCTAGACTGTTCGATCAAAGTTTGACATCTATGTTGCAGATTTCTGGAGTCCATGTATTTTATGTTATAGAAGTGATTACATTGTTCACAAGTAGTATTCGATGCTTTCCACTGTAAATGAAACATTTAAAGTGCAAATAATTGCATAATACTTACGAATAATGTAACGACATCTATAACTGCCTAAAACGTTTACTGAACAATACCACCAGTACAATATACAATTTAACTGATAACACATATAATCTAAAATATAAGCTGCTATTCCCGTTTTAACTTGTCTTATTCGGTATTGAATTTTAGTAAATGTAACGATCTAATAATGTTCTAATTTTTTACCTTTAGTATTGATTTCTCAAAGGTCGAACCGGTTTGGATTTTGATACGACAAATATTCTATCTAATTTGTTGAATAGACGCAAGTGGCATAAACAAACAATAAAATTAAGAACACGTATTAAACTGGAAAATTGATCTTTATTGTGAGTTTGTTTCATTTATCAGGATATATTTAGCCTTTTAATTAGTAGATGGTTCTTAAAAGCCTGGTTGACGTTGTAGGGTGGATTGAGTTTTTGAATGGATTACATTTTAGAATTTATTCAAATTCATACTGAGCATGCCTGTCATTGTATCACCTGTTTCAAGAACTCGATCACTGATATTATCTAATACAGTTTGTAAAAGAACACTTCATGTAATCTTGCCAGATGAATCAAATAGCGCTATAGAATTTTCATTTACTCCATCAAGTCGAACGATGAGATCATTCAATGAAAGATTACTCACTCATTCTTAATTTCCCCCGTTTGTCTTGAAATATAATTTTTTCGTTTGGATTAACATTTGCAAGATTTAAAGATTCTAATATTTCATCCTAGATAAAACAAAATTATATATTTGGTTGCCCATATTTCGCCGGTGTGTTTGTTTGTTGAGAGAGATCTCCCGTAAATATCAATCATTATATTTTACGATCTCTCTAAAATGTGATTACTCGTGTATTCGTGTACGGTCTTATGGGGTGGATTGGTTGATTTTGATATAGCATCAAGGATATTTATTACTTGCTGGCTGTGGCTGCATATTGCTGGGTCGGTTATTGTCTGTGTTGGTAGCATTGAGTACCAGATTGGATGTTTTAATTGGTGATTATAAAACGCATAAATTCTTTAGTTGGCGCTAACCGGTGAGAATCAAAATAAACAATTCCGCGTGGATTTATCGCTTATGCAACCCAGGTAGTTGCAGGTCCAGTGCTGTTATCGAGATTAATTATACCGGTTTCAATTATGTTTGGTTGTTGTGGTAATCGCGTCAATCAATGCTGGTATAGCCGCGACTAGTGGAGATATACCACCTGATTTAATTGTGTATTTGATCGCGCCCACAGAGAAAGTAACCAGAACACATTTTTGTATCTATTTTGCATTGCTTAAAGTGATGCGCTGTCACTGATAGTTTATTCTGACCACCAGTGATCTTATTGTTTTAATCCGATTGCAACTTTTTAATCTGACCATGAGTCAGAGTAACACTAAAGTGACTATAAGGTATTTATAATAATACAAGTTATCTAATTGTGTTACATGTTTTCAACTGGTGCATCAACTACCCTCATTCGTCCACCAACACCTTCGAGTAACATCGATTTGTCGCTGAGTATGACGGTAATTGCTCTGTAATTAGGGATCAGTAGGGCTGTAGCAACCGGACAAGTTACACAAGCTCGAAAGTGTATATCAGCAAAAGTATGTCTGGTTAACTCAAGATATTCCAGTCAAAATTAATAAATCGGATATCGAATTCTAAAATCTAATTGTGATATCTGCAGACCATTATCTACATTCAGATCACGTTTCATAAATGTCAACAAAGGCTGATATGCGCGTGCTATTTGATTTTGTCCATAATTAAGTAAAATATCTTCAGATGGTTCTTATTGGCCGTTTATCCTTAAGGAGACTATGTTAACTCTGGGTTGGTGAAATATCATATGACTACGCGTTTGTGTATTTAATCGAGGAATATCCTGTAGCGCAACAAACACCTTTCTATGATGCCATGTGCCATGTAAATATACCGTCAATGGTACTTTGAATAATATCTGTCGTTGTTGTTAACCAAGATAACAATGATTTACCACCTGTATCCATTAACGAAGGCAATTTTTCCTCTGCGGAGATCGATTGAGTGATTACTGGCATCCACAGTGAAAGTTTTGTTATATTTACTTTACCATCAGCGACTCTAGCTGCTGCAGGGCCTGCTTCTTGCCAGACTTCACCATTAAGATCACCCTTTCGCACCAGGACTAATATGGGCTTCGCTCCAAAGATAACCTTTCGTACATTTCTTCAAAATCCAAAAATATGAGAAAACGGAATCGCACATGCAAATAATATACGCGGTCCGTGCAACATTGATACACGTGTTGCAAATCCTAAGTTGAAATAAGTATTAACACTTCTTATAATATCAAAAGAATCACCTGGTCTATCTACATATCCATCTGGCTGTGGATAAGATGCAGTAGCTCGTGGTGTCCATAATTTGACATAATGAACATGTTCAGCATTAGCAGTAATATCCTTGGAAAACATCTTTGATGGACCCGCAGATCTTGCATAATCATCAGAATATCTCGTTAAAACTAATATTGTTCTATCAACATCAACATCCTTCTAGAGATTCAAACTTTCTTCCATCAATCATATATGTAGCACTACTAAATAATGCCATAATACCGCTATTGAGAAAACCAACTCGCACATTTGGGTCATATTGTGTATTAGCAGCAACATTAGTTACATGTTCCTACTTCAATAAATGCTTCAGCGGATAAGAAATATCTACTTGTATCCCATTTGTATCCTAAAATTGAAGTTCAATCCTTGATGGACTATTTATTGCGTTATCAGAATAAAACTGATAATCACGTACAGATTCAACTTTGAGGACTGGCTCGTCTAAATCAAATGCTGGGTCGGGTGAAAATTTGAACATTTGATTATATATTTATCGATCTAAATCGCGATCTCAAACCACTTCCTACTATTCAATTTGCAGTAATATTTCCCTGTGCATCAGATCCTTGATTCATCAATGCTGCTGTTTTTTTTTTAATCTGCGGCTTGTTTTATTATTTTACCGACATTCGCGTTCATAATTTCCGTTGATGGTAATTTTACTGACGGCGATTTTCGTCTCATTAAACGTGTTAGTCTTTATTTAGCTGCAGAAAACGCCTTGCTGCCAATATTACCAATAGCACCAGGAGTTTTTTCAACAATAACATTAATAGCCTTCATCAATAATTGTTTTGCGATTGGTGCTATTTTTTGAAGCCATCCTTGCAAATAACCCTAGAATAACATCACCAAGACCATCTCCATAAATCGTTCTGTAACGGGAAATCGTGAGTTAACTATGTAGGCCATGATTGGTTTATTATGGTGATAGTGTATGATAATCGTATTAATTATCGTTTTATCTAATCGTGGTGATAACCATCAACGAGTTTATCGATAAATTATCGATATACACCGATATCCATGATACCTCCTTGCAATAATCGTCTACATATATCAGCGGCTTCATTAATTATTTCCAGCTCGTTCACCCCCTATGAGAATTTCTAATCGTGATATATATCTGAGATAATATGATTAGGACAGGCAACAAAACCACTCCCTAAAAACGACTACCAGTGCCACCAGGAGCATCGTGAAATTCTTAAAAGTCTTCTTCTGTTGTTGTTTTTTTTTCTCTTGATGAGTTCGAGGAAGTTGATATGAAGACTCTTGCTTTGAAGATTTTTTTCTTTCTTTTGTTGTTTTTCTATTTGTGGCTGAGGTCGAGGAAGTTGATAAGACTCGTGCTCAGGTGGTGAACACGGAGGTTGTGGTTGAGGCTGTGATCTGTATTTCTTTGATCAAGTTATTGTAATTCCGTTACACATTTAACGAATTTTGGATCATTATTTTTGGCTTGTGTTTTGTTGTAGTATGCATGATATATCCACCTGATAAAATTAAGATCATTCACGGCAACATGTTTTTTGTTTCAAAATGTTATCTTTTTAAACGAAACTTGCTAATGTTGAACTGTGAAATTAAAATTCAACCTGTCAAACGACGGTTTTAGACATCCGTCGGTATTGACAATACAATCTATTTACAAACACACAATGAAAATAAAAAACAAGAACGTATATGGTGTCAGGACATCCTGAAATCGAAAGAATTATGTCTTGATGAAAATCACAAATACAGCAACAACAATATAATTTCAGGATTGAATTCACTATAAATCTCACATAATGTCTCTGTCCAAGAATATTATTTTGTTTAAAGGCACTTATATTTCCAGAACAATGTCAGTACATTTGAATACTTTGATGTCCAGCCCAAATAAACTCCTGAACATAACATTAATTGTGTTGATTTTACAGGATCATAAAACACGAATAATAGACCTTCAGTAAAAGCCAAACACACCATTTATATGATAAACCAGGACGCAAAACAAAACCCCGTATGTGATCTAAAGTTTATTGTTCTACAAGGAATAGAAACGTTGTTATTTTTAAAAACAACCGCAAGTCAAATAACAGATGGCAAATCGAAACCTTGAGAAAACAAATGATGCAAGATTCCCAACACCTAAGGAACTAAACCCATTTTCCAGCACAGTCACAGATGACAACCTTAAAATTCACATCTATACTACAAGGTGCAACACAGAAAAATGTGATCTGTTTCATCACATATATACAGCTTCTAATATGTTGGAGAAACGCAGAATTTAAACATGAAAACGAATCTCCATAGATCCGACACACAAGTCAATAAAATGGACAAAGCCCAGCGATGGACCATTTTTCCGTCGAAACCTGCACTGATATAATCCTGACTAGGATCACCAATATTTCAAAATGAAGCACATAAAATCCGTAATCTAAAAAGTTTATTTGATTTGTCGTATGCGTATGTTGAACTCCATTGGATTAAAAAGAAGAACTCAAAAGGGCATTTCTCAATATGCAGGTGACAAGGTTACCAAAAAAACATTTTCCTGCCATTTATTGGAATTTCAAACAGATGCTATTAATTGCAGTTTTAATATATAACTGTCTCAAAAATGTTTATTAATTTATTACAAAGAGTTTCGAACATTATTCAATATAATAAAATTAATGATGCCATTTATTATAGAATATATATTCATGAAATATTTATCACACTGCCATCTTAGTGAAATATTAGATCCAGGATGGAAATATTACCTGCGGAATGTAAAATGTTGTAGACAGTGTAAACACTGAATTGCATACCTACTACCGCCTTCGGTTGGGGTCAGTTTTGACGAGGTCAATTTTGTTTCGTGGAAAAGGATAATGGGTAAAATAATTGAAAGAGAATTTTGGTGCAACATTTTTGACTTGACCAGATTTGTATACGCTAAGAGTACATTCAACACATAACCGTAACTATGTCGACAAATGGTACCTAGTCGATAAGTCTTTACTCATCATTGGTTGTACAAGTCATACATTTAGGAAACTTTATATATTTGTATAGAGATCTATCACATATGATATTCTTACATACTTACAGATATACTATAAGAAAAATAAGTCATTGTTTATTTGTGTAGGATAATAATGCAGCAATATACTGTATATTGAACTCCATCGGCTTAAAAAGAACTCAAAAGGGCATATCTCAATATGCAGGTGACAATGTTACCAAAAGCACATTTTCCTGCCTTTTATTGGATTCTCAAACACATGGTGGTAATTGTCGTTTTAATCTATAACTGTCTCTAAAATGTTTATTAATTTATTACAAAGCGTTTAGTACACTATTATATATAACAAAATTAATGATGCCATTTATTCTAAATTATATATTCATGAAATATTTATCACACTGCCATCTCAGTGAATTATTAGATCCAGGATGGAAATATTACCTGCCGAATGTAAAATGTTGTAGACAGTGTAAACACTGAATTGCATACCTACTACTGCCTTCGGTTGGGGTCAGTTTTTAAATTACCATCCTAGCACCACAAAGTGAAAACATTCAACATCGTGCAACCTTAGTTTTAATTATTTGTAACTATCAACAACTAACAAAATATAGTCTTTGCACACTACCCTGGTGCTTATCCTGGTTATATTTTGTCGTTTTATCTTGTCGTGTTTTGTAAATTATCGCTCACAATCAGTGTATCAAATATCACCCCATATGACGCTATGAAAGAACATATCTTGCTTGTGATCCGAATACACAGAATAATATGCTAATCAAAATGTATAGCTCTATGGGTATTTTGTATATGGTTATTTTCTTTTTCGTTATTTTAAAGTACTAAGAACATTTGTTAATAGTGCTGGACCAATTTACTGATTCTATGACAAAAAGTCTTGAACATAGTTTCAGTTGATACATGTAGTGAAGGCTAATTGGAATGATTTTCATGAACACAAATATTATTCGTCATCAGTTGAAAATGTATATGCTCATATGCATACATTTTGTTATGACTGACATGTCCCGTCATAATATCATTATATAGTTCACAAGCTCATTTATTTAACCAACACGAAATAAATGAATGTCTATTGTGACTGCAAAGATAATGTCACATACGATATTGTTTTGGTATATGTTGTGCTCAGACATAAAAATACCTTCGACCCTGATAAATGGTGGAGCTTTTACACAAACACACAAATATCTCCTAAGCCCCATGTCGTCATATAACTTAGGCAATTGTTTTGCCCTTAGTGTCATATACATAACGTTAAATTCCTACCACGTCCATGTTGTATTCAATATATACTGGTCTTATCCAACTGAACCTATTCGAGTGAATTAAATTAGCAGAAGATAATTTACAACCTTGCAGCTCAGAGCCATCAGTTATTCTCTTTAGCAATGTCGCAAATATGTTTAGTTTGTAATGCTTACTGGAGACAATATATCTACCTCGCACATCCAGTTCACACACTGTTGAATGTTGATGTTGTTTCACTCGAACTTAATGGAACGTGTGATTTTGTCAAACAGACGGAGGAAAGGACAGCTGTTTTTTTGACTTGTCTCATGTTCATGATGCGTAATATGCGTGACCATGTAATCTTGAATGCCACGTTCGAGTAAATATCGCCTGGTAAACAGGATGTAATTAAAATATTCAGATTTAAAATAGTTTAATCTATCTTGAAAATCAGATGAGTATGTGTTCGTATCAATAGGTACTATGACGATCCAATTTTAAACAGATACATACATACATACATACATACATACATACATACATACATACATACATACATACATACATACATACATACATACATATGTGCGAAAATAGACTGTGAAAATGAAATTCAACCTGTCAAACGACGATTTTAGACATCCGTCGGTGTTGACAATACAATCTATTTACAAACACACACAATACAAATAATAACAAGAACGTATAAGGTGTCCGGAGATCCTGAAATCCAACATGATGAAAGAAACAATTGCATGTGATATGGATATATGCATTTACATTAAGTAACAGAAAAGAGTGAAAATAAGCAACCGTTGAAATTAAAACAAATATTTTTTTTTCTCACATTTTAAACAGAAACACCGACTTAAAAAAAAATAATCCAAGCTACGAGATCAATTTAGTTTCTTGAAAAAGGATACTGGATAAAATACTTGAAAGAGAATTTTCGTAGATTTTTTTTTGCCTTGAACAGGATTTGTATACGTTAAGAGTAAATTCAACACATAACCAGTCTTCTAAATTCCTATCTGACAATTAATTTATTGTTTTCACATAGTCCCTATGTGGTCTATTTTATTTTATATTTTAAGTAAAATGTTTCAGATAATTCAGGTGACGTTACACACACACACACACACACACACACACACACACACACACACACATACATACATACATACATACATACATACATACATACATACATACATACATACATACATACATGGAGGCCATTGATATTGGTGGAGGAAAAACCGGGAAAACCCCCTGAAAGAACCACCAACCCTCGAGAAGCTACTGGCAAGCTTTCTCACATAACTACATTTGCCGAATCTTAGAGTCGAATCCACGCATACAGAGGTGAGATGGCACTGATCTGTAACGGAAAGCGCGGTAAACTACTCGGCCACTCGAGGCCCTTCACATACATACATGCATAGATAACTATACATACATACATACATACATACATACATACATACATACATACATACATACATACATACATACATACATTGCTAAACAAACGAGTATTTGTTCGAACTGAGATAATATTACAATTTGGAGGCTATTATTTAACAAGGACCATTAGAGGAAAAAGAACATGTAATCCATTTAAACTAGAGATATAAATTTCGGAGCAAGAATTATATTTTGTACATGCTAATCCGCATTCAAGGAACATATTTTAAGCTATATGCTTGGTAATTGGTATTGACGAAGAAATGTATTAAAGATGGTTGGTAATTGGTATTGACTAAGAAATGTATTCAAGATGGTTGGTAATTGGTATTGACGAAGAAATGTATTAAAGATGGTTGGTAATTGGTATTGACGAACAAATGTATTAAAGATGGTTGGTAATTGGTATTGACTAAGAAATGTATTCAAGATGGTTGGTAATTGGTATTGACGAAGAAATGTATTCAAGATGGTCGGTAATTGGTATTGACGAAGAAATGTATTAAAGATGGTTGGTAATTGGTATTGACGAACAAATGTATTAAAGATGGTTGGTAATTGGTATTGACGAACAAATGTATTAAAGATGGTTGGTAATTGGTATTGACGAAGAAATGTATTAAAGATGTCGATAGTTCATATTTATTTTCTTTCTTACATGTTTTGAAGCATATACCATGTATATGTACTATGTATCCGCCACGTAATATTCATAGTAAATGCACAAAGGTTGTCGAACAATATTATTACTGTTATAGTGATGTTATACATACAATGTTATTCCTATTATAGTGACGTTATACATTAAGGTTTTATATTGACACTTTTAACATACGTAGCTCATCGTGTCATAATTGCAATCCAAGTTGCTGGTAGTGGAAAATAATATTTCCTTTGGTCAGAATGTTACCACGTGATCAAAATGAATTGCGTTCATTTCAGTATGAACTGTGAGGAGAATTACTTTTCTAAGAATACACACGTCTATAAATAGAGTCAAGTGTAGATCAGACGATAAACACTGCTAGCGAAGGTAGACACGAAGTGAACATTAAAGGAAAAGAACAATTTTACAATTTCTTTTAAAAATATTTGAATAAATTTAATCTGAAAGATTAAAGCAACATATAGTTCGCATCTTTTATGAATAAAATCATTGTTTCTTTGTTGAAATATGTGAAAAGCATAGATAAAAATGTTTTAAGTGCTCTATCTCAAGGTCACCGGTATTATGTCTATCCAATGTTGAAACTAAAATGTCAGAATTTGGAGATGTTTCGCTAATCAGATTATCAGATAGATTTTACGCATGATGATGTTGAAAACTTTGACCTACCTATACTTGACGAGCCTTTCGAAGTGGAAGAAGTATTAAAAACTGAGTTATGATTTAGTTTCAATGAACCAACACCAGTCCAGTTCCCTGTTGATAACCAGGATGACCACAAACCAAAAACGCTTCAAATCACTTAATGAGGAAGATCTCTTAAACATATCAGAACAGTGGTACTCTAAATCTACCAAGAAAAACACTAAATGGGCGACAAAACCTTCACAGGTAGATTCATTCATTCATTCATTCATTCATTCATTCATTCATTCATTCATTCATTCATTCATTCATTCATTCATTCAATAATCATAATAAATTAACTATAATAATAATAATGGCCAGTATATTGGACTGTTCGTTGATATAAGCATAAGTAATATTGCTTGATACTTAATTTGTTCTTAGCTATTATTTTTGTAAATTATATATTATGAAAAGGCAATATACTGTTTTTTTGTATGCTAAAAGATGGGAAACATCATTCATGTCATTTTTAGTTTTAAAAAAATGAGACTTAACTTGCTTTTAAGTGAATAAAATGGAGTTTATCTTTAATTTAATATGTGTGACAGCATACAAAATGTAACAAATTTGTTATATAAATACAAATTATGGAAAGGAGATATGCATGAATGGTTCTTCTCAAAGATCTAAATATTTCAAATGTTATAAAATAGTTTCTACCAAGCTGAACAATATTAATTTCTAAATGACACAAAAGAGAAGAATATAGAGGTTTATCTAAACGCAGCTGAGTCTTCACATTTGGCCCAAATGTTAACATTATGTTATGCCGAAGCAGCCCCTAAGGTCATCTCAACATGAAAGAGGATGCTCCATTATGCCCGAGCTAAGAAATACCATAAAAACTTAACAATGTCAGGGCTAATATTAATTGCTATATTCAGGTTGAATGTGGCCATTCAATTAATATTGTTACAGACCTGTGTTTAAAAAATAAAATGACATGTTAAATGGAAAACTAAAGTTGAACACAAAGAATGGCTTATCAAAATCAACTAAACACAAACCAATTATTCCTCCATCAGACATGTATGCAATCAATCAGTACCTGATGCAAGATAATCCTATCACACTCAGATCCAGGGTTAGGTTTTACCTCTCCGTCCATTATATTACACGTGGATTAGACTTCCACAGCCAATTGATACCCACAAGTCGAAAGCACATTTGATAAAACAGGGTCTTAATATGTCCTTTTGACCCATCAAACTATGCAAACAAATCATCATGGAGACTTAAATTCTAAGGAGGAACATTCTGACAAGAGAATGTATGCAACTGGAGGTCAAAACCGCCCAGCCAGGTCAGTAAAATCCTACCTCACACGCATTAATCTAAAAGCTGAATCACTGTTTTGTCACATATGATTGATAAAAATGCTTTTAAAAATCCCAATTTTTTCCAAATATGGTACACCACAAGATGTGCTGGACAGAGCAGTTTTATGCTAGACATATGTAGAAAGGCCCATATATCTACCAGATATTATGCTCACTCTCTTTGTGCCAAAGCTTTGGATGCAATGATCGACACCAACCTTCCTGCTAGGTACAATATGTATCTGTCTGACCATTCCAATTAACAATCATTGAAACCATACACAAGGCCCAGCACTCAACATAAATAACAAATGAGTAACATTCTTTCCAATTTAAGTTCAAATGTAGCATTGTCTGCTCAAGAATGTTCTGCAGTACTATTTCATGCAACTATAAATGTGCAAATGACCTCAACAAACGCATGCAGTCCTACTCAAGAAAATGTTTAAATGAACCCTACAAACCCAAGCAGTACATATCAAGTAATTTTTACTGAATCTGCTCAATATCTATATCAAACACTATATGATAATACAATGAACTCTATGACAGGTTTCATTAACCAATCCACCTATCATTTCAATAAATTTACCTTCCAGTTTAGTTGCAACAAAACAAAATAAGTGCAAACAAGTTGAGGAAAGACATGATGTTCAAGTTAAGTGTCAACTATTCAGGCTAGAATAATAGTTTACAAAAAAATCATGTATAACTCCTGGTACTTTTATATAGCAATTTCAAATGAATAATTTTTGACAAATGTTCTACACTGATGTCCCAAACTTAATGAGAAGGATCAGGTTATAAACCCTTGACATTGTCACTAAACAAATCATGGAATAAATATAGAGATAAAATAAGTACTCAATTATTTTAGAACTGTGTATGTCTGAACCAACAAACCTTCGGGCGTTATTTGCTGTGTGAGTCGGCAGCCAGTTTATACCATGATAAACGCAGAGAAAACAACGTTCAGCTCTTCAATAATGACGTTATAAAGAGGATGTAATTCGTGTTATTGTGACATTATTCATGCGCCGTTGACCTTATGGTCATCTGACGGTCATCCTGCTATGGTGACTTCATGCACACATTGCAATACATACATACATACATACATACATACATACATACATACATACATACATACATACATACATACATACATACATACATACATACATATGTACGAAAATAAACTGTGAAAATGAAATTCAACCTGTCAAACGACGGTTTTAGACATCCGTCGGTGTTGACAATACAATCTATTTACAAACACACACAATACAAATACTAACAAGAACGTATAAGGTGTCCGGAGATCCTGAAATCCAACATGATGAAAAAAACAATTGCATGTGATATGGATATATGCATTTACATTAAGTAACAGAAAAGAGTGAAAATGAACAACCGTTGAAATTAAAACAAATATTTTTTTTCTCACATTTTAAACAGAAGCAGCGACTTATAAAAATACTCCAAGCTACGAGGTCAATTTTGTTTCTTGGAAAAGGATAATGGGTAAAATAATTGAAAGAGAATTTTCGTAGAATTGTTTTGCCTTGAACAGGATTTGTATACGTTAAGAGTAATTTCAACACATAACCGTAACCATGTCGACAAATGGTACCTAGTCAATATGTCGATATTTATCTTGGGGTGTACAAGCCATGCATTTAGGACAATTATGTTTTTATAGAGAGTTCCATCACATACGATATTCTTACATACTTACCTATATCTTTACGAAAATTAAGTCAATGTTTATTTGTGTAGGATAATAATGCAGCTCGGCGCTATATATTGTAACTCTGATAGCTTCGCTGATGGTTTTGTGGTAAGAGCATACTCCTTGGTTGCGGGAGGTTGCTGGTTTGAACCCCGACTGAGCAATACTAAAAGTATAAACATGAAACATACAGCTGCCAGTAGTGAAGGGAAGGTTGACACTTTAGCGTTAATGGACTTATACGTTAAAAAGGGTATAATGTACCCTATGGTCGAGGGGAAGTTAACATGGGAATATTTTAACATGGGCGGGCCTATAGAGCGTCATGGGATTAGAATGGTCTAGCGACAAGTGATTGAGCCTGTTAAGAGTCAAAATAAATATAACAAGGGTAATGTCACGGTACTTGTCACTGGAAGGAACGTTTCAACTGGCTGAACTAAATCGGGCCGAACAGTGTGGCAAGGGGTTGAGCTAAATACACGCTACTCTAGCTTGGGACAAATACTACAGCGACATAGACAGACATATTCTTATACAAACAGTGAGGACCAATGAAAAGACTAACGCCAGAATGTTCCCAGAATTTTACGGAGACTAGACAAAAAGCTGAACATTAGGTTACATTCGGTTAGACTAAAATGGTAACTTATTTATAGCATCAACTTGCGTAACGATCGTAGAAAAGCATCCATGTATATATGCACAGCTACAACCTGTTTAAATTCCCAAGCCTACATTTATAGCCTAAAAGGTTCCAGCTTCAATGACGTCACTGTACTAGACAGTAGGGGAACAATTGTAGCAGTGTTGCAAGTGGCTAACCTGAATACGCGTTTCTCTAGGACGGTAAGTAGGTGAAATGAATGTGATAGAGATATTGGGACTTGTAAGGGACAATGACCAATACACACATTAACGTACGTGTGCACACATACACACAAACAAAGAAACAATCGAACGAACGCACATATATACACACAAATGTACGCAAGCTCTCAAAACACACACATATACACAAGTGCACACTTGTATAGGGTCACATGAGCATTTATTTCACCATTTCCAGACTGCCCACAACATCTTGCATTACATCTTTGTCTTGTCCGTATGGTATTTTGTCATGGTTAAATTGTTCAATGTTAAATGGCGCCATTGATTAACGCTATACTTTATATACATCAAACACGGAAGTAAAGGAAAACATCCCTTACAATAACTTGACATTGTATCTACTATCAACACAAAGAGGAAACATTCGCCAATTATCAACTATCAACATTAGGGACTTTCTACGCGTATTTGCATGCGCTCAAGCGTCTTTGTTGTTCATGTTTGCTTGATGTACTTCTGACGTCATGTGGTAAAAACGAAAAATTCACAGAACGATCCTCGTTGGGAGTGCTGTCGTCAAGACATCTATGTTTATGTCGGCGTCTGATACATTTAACATATTGCCTCTCGCGCCAAACAATCGGCATCGGCGAGTTTGCTTATCGCTGCTGTTCCATCCTGGTAACCTCTTGGACAATAATAAATCTACAACTTGATAACTGCGTGCGTTCATTGCTTGAAAAACATGCCCCAGCTTCCGAATGCAGATTATAAATAAAAAGTGTTCTCCATAGCATAGCAGTGTTAGGGATCAGCTGCGCATTGCTAAAGGACATCGCTGAAAACCAGAGAGGCTTTGGCATTCAACCAGACTCACTATTCATACAAAAATCGATGGAGAACGTCACAAACATAGTTTTTTTAGCCATATTATGTTCCAGCTGCAAACAGCTCTTTAAGATAACTAACAAACTAATGTCGAGGAACAAATGTACACAACTTCCAACAAACTTCTCTCCAGTAGACCATACGGGCCGATTTGCAAATTTCTTCCCTGACAAAGTACAAACCAGCAGAGATTCACTTGACCGAACAATTTTAATTGACTCTCCAGCATACAGTTATGATACAGAATTTTAGAGACAACCATTAGGAGCATTTGAACCTGTTTTCATTGATTTAGTATGGACAATCCTTATGAAAAGTGCACCAAAGTCTTGTGAACTTGATCCAATTTCGACATCACTTCTGCTTGAGTGCTTAGACCCACTATTGACCTTATTAACTGATGTTATTGATATCTCTCATCGGGGGAATTCAGATCATTTTTCAAAACTGCCATCGCAAAGCCTCTGCTGAAGAAACCAACACTGGACAATAACGATTTAAAGAACTACCGCCGAGTTTCTAATCTCCCTTTCATATCAAAACTCTTAGAAAAGGTTGTTCTAACCCAATTTGTATCCCATTTGAATTCAAACATTATTTTTAGCAACGTATTGTCTGCATATCGCCCTTGCCACAGTACGGAAACTACACTTTTGAAAGTATTTAATGAAATTCTCACTGCTTTGGATAGTGGAAAGATAACAGTGCTCAATCTCCTGGATTTCTCTGCAGCATTCTACACAATAGACCATGATATATTACTTCACCATCTCCAGCATGTATTCGGCATTCAGAATATTGCCTTACAGTGGATCCTACTTAGTCAACAGGATACAAACTATACTTCCAAATGGAACACATTCCAGCTCAGTTGACGTATGTTGTGGTGTTCCTTAGGGATCGGTTCTTTGACCTGTTTTCTTCATTCTATACACTCAGCCGCTCTCAAGAGTCATTGATCATCACCCAGTGTCGCATCAATTGTACGCTGATGACACCCAATTATACAAGTCAACCCAACGGAAGTTGATGATACCATCCATGCAGCAGAGGGGTGCATTTCTGATGTGAAATCATTTATGACATGTAACAAGCTGCAGATGAATGATGATAAAACTGAGGCTATTATGATCACAACACAAATACTTTCTCATTCACACACGTTACATCACACAATACATATCAGTAACACCAACATTAAATTATCACAGTCAATACGAAACCTTGGTGTTACTCTTGACAGTACTCTCACATTGCACCGACATGTCATGAACATATTCAAGGCTGCATATCTTGAACTGAGACACATCAGTTCCATTCGTAAATATCTTTCAGTTTATGCCACTAAAACACGTATGTATTCATTAGTACTTACAAGACTGGACTATTATAACTTAATTATGTCTGCTTCATCACAATATTTACTCCAGAAACTTCAAAAAGTTCAAAACACAGATTCACGGATCATCTAAAGAATACCTTGCTCAGTTCACACCTCACCACTGCTCTGTACCATACACTGGCTATCAATTCGATACAGAATCAAACACAAAATGTGTGCTCTGTTCTATGTTGCACTGACATACTCCAGTCCAAGATGCCAATCCAGCCTCACCCATGTGTATACACCAGCTAGATACTTACGCTCTTCTTCTAACAATCGTATACTCATTGTTCCAACTGTGAAAACAAAGTCATATGGACAACGTTCTTTTGCATACCAAGGCCCGGCGATGTAGAATGAATTGCCCATTGAAATTAGACACAATGACACAATGGTCCCTTTCAAGAGTGCTCTTAAAACGCACCTGTTTTGACTGCAAAGACGAACTTGTACACCTAATAATGTTTTGTATCTTATATTTTTTCAGCTTGTGTCTATGTTTTCCGGTTTCATTGATTTTTTTCATTTGTTTTTTCTGTAGTGTAGTCATAGCATTTTTGATGGTATAAAGCTCTTAGAGCTTCTAAAGATTAGGCGCAATACAAAGTCCTCATTATTATTATTATTATTATTATTATTATTATTATTATTATTATTATTATTAGTGTTATTATTATTATTATTATTATTATTATTATTATTATTATTATTATTATTATCGGACAATTGATTACATGCCACCACAGCTAAATTAGCGCTCATAGCCGATTTTATCATGCAGTTAGTATGGAGTTCTTGCATGTTTTTTTATTTTATATCGACTTTAACATATGAATCAACTTGACATCCGCAATATGTCGCTGTTGAAGATCTTTATTTTTATACGCGGAACCATGAGCATGAATTTCGTCTGATTTGGGTTGATTTTCTGCATCCAGTCTGATATCATGTCCTGTTCCATGACGACGGCAATTATATCACGAAAGATATTTGTCACATGGGTACATAGCTCAAGGCGTTTACATACTTCTATTTTTATACCGTATTTTACACAATTGCCTGTAAGTGCTCACATGTTACTCTTCGTCATTTTTCATCTTAGTGATGTTGCATTGATGACCGCTATGCATGGACACAATATAAACTGATGATTCTAAAAAATACATATTCCTACTGTATCAACATGATTGACTTTTCAGCGAAACGCTATCATGCATCCGTCAAACATCATTCAGCATTGCTAAACTGTATCCGAGCAATAATCTTTAGTCCATCTATGTCGGTAAAACCAGTTGTTAATAAATCGCATAATGAGATGGCTCAAATGGGACAAATATTATTCAATACAGATATTCGAAGACTACCAAAGATGTTATGCTGTACTCCCTGTATTCGGTGATGTTACAGACGACACCTTGGATACATATGTTGATGAATTTATCACCGACATCAATGATGTACCGTCTGTCAATGATCTCGATGGTATTATTAATAATATTGTGGTTTCAGACGATATCATGCATGACAAACAAATCCAGAAAAAATATGTTCATGAGGTATACGTAAATATATCTTACATTTATGACACGCATTTATAAGTCCAGAACTCGAAATAAATAGAGATAACTATAATATTTTGGAAACCTTTAATGGCGTTTTTACACATACACCGCAAAAGATTCACCAGACTTATTGTTGTCCGGGCCACATGGACATTAATAAGATCAGACACGTCTTTGCACATGCGCAAATGACTCAACATGGACTTATTACAATCAATGTACACGATCCAGAAACATGATAAAATGTTTGGCGAAAGTAAAGGCGTGTCTCCTTTTATTCAAAATATATATTTACTATATAATGAAGCAAGAAAATATTAATAAAATAATATCTGAGAGTGGGAAATTACAAGTCGGTCTATCGGTTCAACTTGATTTTGGAAATATCAACAACGGTTTTGAAAGGATACAGCAGTGACGGAAAATGTGTAAATATACACTAGTGGCAGAATATATATTGTTCAAATTACTCCAACGCAAAATATAAAATTATCCCTGGCTGGGTTACCAGTGATTGTCAACAATGATAATAAGAGTGCTAAGTTTATTCCACTGACAAGCGGGTATGAGAAAATTAGATCGAGCTTTCTCGCACATATGAAACTCGAGCGGCTGTATGTGTACATGTTAGGCAGATGATGAAACTTGTGATACATTGCTTAGGTTCTGAATCCAGATCGTCCAATGATGAATCAATACGTCACCAACACTATGGGTATAACAAAAAGTACAGATGTACTGATACACTGCAAATACAAGAAAGATAAGTTATATATTTTATTATTGGCGACGGAATGTGATATTTTTGTCGGACCATTTATGGTCTATCACGCACTCACAAACCAATAGTCAAAACCTCCCCGCAGTTGTCATCCAGATGACTTAATCTGTCAGAGAAAATATATTCATAACAACAAATAGATCACGAAAACCTTCATAAACAGGATTACTGGGCAGCGATACAATCCATTTAATTGGGTTATCTCTGGACCAAAGCTGTATAAAACATATCCCTGACGGGCATAAAATTAAACACGCTAAGCCTGTACATCCTGGTTATCTCAGCTGTATGTTTGATGGTGTAATTTCGTTTTCTGACTCATAACCCACTATGTATACCAGGTTGATGACTAGAGGCGACTGAATTACACCAACGTCAGCCACATTGATGTTTTCGTTCGTGTCAGCGAACCTAACAAGGCAGCCATTGGATTTCCAAAAACTCAGCAGAATTTCAGTTGCTACCCATGTTGTCCACGTATTCCATCATTGCGGGGGCCCCGAGTGGCCGAGTGGTCTGAAGCCGTGTCCGTTACTGATCACTACCATCTCACCTCTGTCTGCGTGGGTTCGAATCTAAGATTCGGCTAATGTAGTTATGTGAGAAAGCTTGCCCGTAGCTTCTCGTTGGTCGGTGGTTCTTTCCGGGGGGTTTCTGGGTTCTTCCTCCACCAATAATGCTATCCGGCATGTATAGCCTATCGTGTGCTTAAAACCAAATAACAACGATTAGCCATTAATACTGGCCGTCATGTATAGCCTATATTGTGCTTAAAAATGGCCTTAAACCATAAAAATTCATCATTTCAGTGTCATATTCATAGCATCCACTTCATTGATTTCGGTAAATGTATTGCCGTTTTGTCTTCAACCAATAAAATTTATAGTGAATAATTATCAGCGATGATTTTAGTGACCCCAAGTTTATCGTAAATCGCTGATGAGGTTTTTCACGACAACGATCGCAAAGCCATTTCCGGCTGCTCAATCAGGTGATGATTCATCTTCTGCTTTTGTTGATGTTTCCGATCCAGGTGACCGCCAGATTATCTTCTTCTTTGTGACACTTTTTCATGTTTGTCTTACCTTTTATATTGAATAATTTTAGCATATTCCTTCACTGCCGTTACAAAGATTTCAAAATTATTAATATCTTCCTCAGACCTAATCTGCTGAGTATTAGTGGCAACGCGATATAAATCATTTATTCAATCGTCAGCTTTTACGATTTTAATATATTCGGGTTTTACATATTGTTCTCCTCTACCTTATTCAAAAGTGACAGAAATCATGTATTTAAACTGTATCCTAATTAGCTTAAATACCTTATCAGTAAATGTATATATTATGTTAGTTAGTACTTGTAATGGTGATTCAAGAGGTGGTTGATCGCAATATGGCTGAACAAGTTGCTGGTTTGGTGGTTGAGGACGATTAGACATATCCGCTGGTAATGTCTTGAAAGATTATGTGTTGCATTAGCTGTTGTAACAATTATTTTAGGTTGGTTCAACAATTGGTTAAAATAACTGTTATGGACATTTTATAGATTCTACTTGATGTTTCTGACGTTGTTGTAGTTGCTGTTTGATATAATCATGGACGGAAAGATAATACTTAATTGCAGCGGTAATCATTATTACTATTAGTATAACAACGATTTAAATATACTGGGTGAACGGATAAACAAAGATACACAATAAACTCAGTAAAATCAGAGACATGCGAAACCATTAATTTTTCTTTCAACATGAGATCGCATCTGGACCTTTTCGTGCTTCAGTGAAGGATTTCATATTACCAACCAGACTTACATGGCTCAGATTGACTTTTGGAAATTAAGAGATCAACATTTTCCAGGTTAGAGGTAACTTTGGATGTGGCTGAGTATCATAACCCCACCCATATACGTACAGATAAAACGGTCAGAAAATAACCTTATCACACCAGAATAAAGAAGCAATCAACGAAAATGTGGATAGCATCTGTTTTTTTAACCTGGGAAAAAGTATATATGCTATGCTTTTTCTTACTATAAGAGAAAGTATTATCTGAGTAAAGTTTCGACACTCCTGTGAATTACAGAAATTTAGATCCTCCACCCACAACCCCACCGCCGGACACATTATCTCTTGAAATATATCAGCCAAATGTCAAGAACGAATGGTAGTTTGAAAAATGTGAATTACTTCGTATGTCGTTGGATTATGTTACAATGCATAATGTCGGATTTACAGCTAGAAGTTCTTGAAACTATGGAGCTTTTCATACCCTGTATGCCTTATTGCTTTGTCACAAATCATTCAAAGAAATTTGGAGTATTGATTCTAACGATTTCCAGTTTCGTAGCTGGGAAAGAAACACATACATATGAAAAGACACGCAGAATCGTGTTCTCCGCCATATGTGTTGTTCCATCAACGTAGCAGGAATTATTCAAACAGAAATATTGTTTAAACTCAGGAGTCGTGAAACATCGTTTTAATTATACGAGCTTCGTAGCACATAGCGGGTTTTATGGTGTTGCGGCATTCGAATTGTTTAGGTGCTGTTATGCATAACGTCACCTATCTTGTATTTAACTTGTATACCATACATGACATAAGTCATTAGTCCTGCATCACCAGCTGGTTTCGGGAAATGTCGAAATTGCTGGTGGATACCTATGAATATCATTTTGTTTCCAAACATATTCGTCCAGCATGCTATCAAAAAGAATATATATTTTATAACTCGATATTACTGTTAACATATCCATTGACCAATTCAATTTCTGATAATGTCTAATAATGTTTTGAAAGGGTCAGATCACATCATGGCCATATTTATCAAGGACCATGAAATCGAGCATATGGTAATATATAAGAGTCAACATGTAAAGCACGTTCATGTGTTTGTTTCCCATTGCTTTTAGTAACTGAGAGACGTTGACATTTAAACTTGATTGTACGCAATTTATAACTTTTCACAGGAACACCACGAGTTGTTTAAAGAGTCGTGGATTCATAAGTACTTTCATGCTTGTGCTTTTGGGCCCATTCTCATCTACAATACTGGCGCCACCCCTCCATCACAGTTGGTTACAGATGCATTAAATTAACTCTCGCAAATAAGCTCATGTTGTTGGACGGCACAGGTGGCAGAATGCAGGTCATGGAAATAGCATCAAATCTTCAAGGTGATTTAAACTTTGTGCAACATTTACGTCAGGTTCTCAACATTGGGACAGTATTTGCCATCATACAAATATTCGTCTCGGTATTTAAGCAATATCAAAATACCTTCATTTGCATAACCTGGAATATACTGGTGTCTTTTTGATCCATTATTTTCTGCAATCGTTTTGATTGAAACTGTAAATTAAATGAATATTAAGAAAAAAAAAAAAATAGGCAAAGTAAAATAAAATACTGAGAGAAAAGCAAGGACTAAAAAATAATACAAAGTAACACAAGTAGAAAATATAAAACCGGAAAATTAATAACCGCAACTAATCATATTTTTCATTTATCTTAATAACTTTTTTCCCTGTCATGTCTCTGTGTAAACTGCAGTAAAGACGTTCCTCTATAAAGTTATTCTTTAGAACGTTTGTCTCCCTAATATTTTCCCTATCAATACGTTTTAAGAGCTGTTTTCCAACTAATACAGATCGAGGGTGAATGATATTTACTGAATGCACCATATCCGTCCCACTCGCAGAGAAAGGGAATTCGTAACTATTTTATATGTGAAATACTCGAATCAGCCCTTGAGATAGGGTGGGTGAAGGTCGCAAACTTTTACGAAATCTTCCCTTAATACTTATGTTTCGATTCAAGAGGAGTATTAATATTTGTACTTCTGTTTTACAGGGATGAGAAGATGATTAGTCAGGTTTCGATATTGAGTGATAATCCGATAGCTGGTAAGTTTGGAGTGAGGATATTTTAGAATTGAATGTCACATTCTTAAAACCAACCAAGCCTTTCGATGTCGGGTTCTAGTATTTATTTGATTTTGTTGTGAGACAATATATTTATAACACCTGGGAACGGATGTCCTAGAAACCAACTTTCCACAAAAGAATAAATTATAAACTGTTATTATTATTTGGGGAAGTTGTATTGATGGGAAGAATAGGTTATGTGACATTGATCTTCAAAAATCACTTTAAATGTTTTAAAATTTTAAAATATATAAATAAATAATTTACAATAATTGTGTAGATACAGAACAGTTTCTTTCTATATATCTAAATGTTTAAAAACAGCAATGCAGTAAATATTATAAAATTGATTTCTTTGGATACAAATGTAACTCATATCTGAAATTTATCGGTATGAATTCAGTCAACATAAAATACATGTAAAAGTAGGCCACTAACATTTCACAATACAACCGCACTTGTTTCGGTAAGACTTTTGTGAAACTTTGTGATGGTATATATATAAACAAATGGACGTCTTTGTAGAAACAAGATATCTTAAATGTTGAATATATACATATTTTAGTATACAAAAAGAAGATATTCTGTATCTTTGTTCTCGATGAACATTCATGTTTTAAAATGTAGACAGCACAATATATAATACATTGTGATACCTATCCTGCGATAAACAATACGCGGTCACAAAAGCGATTCTTTTTTTAGATTGAACAAGCTCAAATTAACATGTCGTAAAGGATAAATAATCATTGTGCTGGATGCATTTTAAAAGGCAACGATATGCGGTATTTGATCCAAACTTGTTATCTGTAAGAGAGCATGCTAAATCATTTTTTAAACTAAGATTTTATCAGTTTAATCAACCATGAATGCAGGTAGATGTTTGGCACTAATGTTAAACAATGCCACCTTATTCAATTCGGTTTTCTTTTGTTTAAAACTATTGCCAACTGCATAAGGACAATATATATTCAATGTTGTATAACACTTTTGCGACTAAAAATCAAAGCAGTGATTTATAAATCAGTAGACACACTCTTGTTAGATACAATTACTTCCCTCCCCACCCCACCACCCCACCCCCCGATTAAGCTCAGCTGTGTGGTGTCATTCAAATACTTTCTGTTATCAGTTTATTCATCCTGTTTTGTATTGTATTTTGTCTCTTTAAACGTTTATGATTTGAATAACTGTTCTGTATCTTCTACAAAATCAACTTGAGATTCTTGTCGATCCTGTCATTTTTGTCTGACGGAATCACGAAAGAGTATAAATTTCTTAATCACCGTTTAATCTTTCTCGTGCCAGTCTAGTTGTTAATGATTCTTCTTCCATTATTGTTATATGATATGATTTAATTTGTAGCAGTAGAGGGAGTGCGACTTTGAATATGCGTCAAAAAGTAAACAATCACATCCGTAATAATTTTAAAAAATGACCTAAATAAGAGAATTACGGTTAGACAGAAGCTTTGGTTTTGTGTGTTGACAATATTTATATTGTATTTTCGTAGGAGGCCTTACTTTAACAAATGAACGCCTCTAAGGTTTGGTCTGTTCGCCCTCTCCTTATTTCTGTTTTTTATTAACACCTTTTTTCGGTTTTGTAGGAGGCCTTTTATTGCAAAAAAGATATCTCTATAGTTTGGTCTGTTCACCTTCTTCCTATTTCTGTTTTTTGACACTATTTTCTTTTTCGGTTTCGAAGGAGGCCTTAGTTTGACAAATTGACGAGGTCTGTTCACCCCCTCTGCTGCTCTTTTAGATAATTTCTGACTATGGCTGGAAGTCTTGACCCGTGCTTCGGTGTGTACACAAAGTTCCCAGCTTGTGATACGAGTAAGCAGACAATCGCCATCAAGGATGAAGGACATGCAAAAGGAGCCCCAGGAGATGACTACTATGTCTTTCAAAAACTTGAACACAAAAATGCATCATTTAAACTCTTCGCTCAAGGTTTTCTCTTGCACATGACATATCTGGGTTTTTTTACATTCGGCAACTATCTTGTTTTATTCGTTGGCCTGCGTGTTTAATAACGATTATAATTTTACCATGTACACAATTCTATTAATTTTCCAACAAAACAGTCCACACACCATTTATTTCATAATGTGACCATTTTACTTGCACAAATTATATGAACTCCAGACACCTGTTTTAAACTGCAAAAAGAAAGCCCTACTTTTGAAACAATTTTTAACAACTCAACAAGTCATTGTATAATATGTATTGTATTACCTGTGGTATGCCAGTCTATTGTTTACCTTCATTCCAAACGATCCGGTTGCTTGGGAGAAAAACTTTAAGAACAGGTATCACCTGTACCTCCTCCGTTTAATCTTTACTTTACTCACTTCCTCCTGTCCTTTGACATTCACGCGTGTTTCTCATAACTATTTTTGTGAATCCTGTGGATGACCAGACAAGAATTCAAAAATCCAGAACCTTGTGTTCTTAGAAATGTTGAAAATAAAATCAAGGGTTGACCCACAATAGAAATAGTTTTGCTTATCATGTTCTTTACAACGTTTTAAATGAAACTGTATTATGATTTGAGATTTCAAAATGAAGTTATATGATTGTTTAGGACTTACTGAAAAGCTGAGCCAAAGTGTTCCCTATCAATATGTTTAACTGATAAACAACATTAACAGCACTGCCAAATTCAACAGTATTACTTTTCTATACTTTTATATATTATTCAGTCTCTCATTAAAAATTAAAGTTCAAATGATTGAACGGTATCTTCGATTAGCTTTCTCGAGAGTTGAGATGATGACGAGTGTATATTTTATGTCCCCAATGGCTTACCATAGATATACAATTCTCGAAATACTCTTCTGGCGTCAGTATTAGATCGTTATGTTCTCTTCCAAAGAAGTCCTAGTGTATGTTTGCCTTTGAGTGCTTTGGTTATTTCATGTTCTTTTTTTTAATGCTTTTTTTCAATATATAGTGCTGTAGTTTATAACCCTTTTTTCACTGTTCACCACAGCTAAAAAATGAATTCAATTTTGTTGTATAACTCCCGTCCTAGAACTGCTAACAGCTAATATCAACCACAACCACAATAACAACAACTACTACTACTACTACTACTACTACTACTAATACAACTACTACTACTAATAATAATAATAATACTTGTTGTGATCGCAAACCCTATTGCTCTTAAAATTCACCTATTTCGACTGACTGCAATAACAAAACTTAAACACCTCATAATGTTTACTACGTTAAATATTTTCAGCATGTGTTATGTTTTCCAATTTCAAGGTGGTGTTTTGATAATCACATCATTGTGTGGTTTTTTCGTTATAGGTGTTTTCTAATGTTTTAAAGCGCTTAAAGCTTCTAGATGTTACGCGCTATGCAAAGTCCTCATTATTATTATTATTATTATTATTATTATTATTATTATTATTTGTTGCCGACACTATGCATTATCAAGGGAAATGACTCTTACAGTAACGGCTGCAAAAACGCTTACGTGCTGCTTCCCTTTACTCATATCGACCCAAACAAGGATTGCTACCAGCAGGGGTGCGAAATATAATGCCCACTCGCTGGATCATGCCCGTGTCTTGTTTTGATTCATTAATTTAAATGTATACGACCCGTGCTTTGGAGGACGTTCTACACATTGATAGAGGCAACATATCATAGGACCAGATTATTGACGATATAAACAACAACAGTAAAATAAATTCAGTTAAACATATCAGCGAGTAGTTTATCACATGAACAGGAAGAAATCGAAAAACATATATCGGTGCTTCCACACTAATTCAGAGCATCACTTGATCAGCGCAACAATATCACTCAACCGGCGCCTTACAGAAACAATTAAATACCTTAAACTAACAGTGTCAATAAATTTGACATTTTTACGACAATAGCAAGATGGTTAGAGAAACACTATAAAGCTCACTCAGCATCAATAATTTGAACGTTGGCACTGCAAGCATGGATGCACTGCAAACAACTTTAGGGTGACAACAAACATCTTGACAAAATATCCTCCAAGTCCACATTCAAATTCTTTGACTTCGCTGTCCAAGAATTCAATTATGTAACGTCTATCAGCTTTTAGTTTACAGTAGAACCTGTTTTGAAAGACCTCCCCTTCTGCCATAAATGTATTGTCTCTCAAGACAGGTCGTCTCTCATTACAGTTCAAAACACTATATAATCATTAATTTTCTGCATTGAGAATATGGCCTCTCAAGACAGGTAATCTCACATAATAGTGGTCTTTCAAGACAGCTTTTACTGTATTTTTTGTATATCTTCTCTCGCTCCAGTTAACTACCTTGGGCTAGGTAAATGTAGTATATAAACAGTGAGAAAGTTAATGATTGCATCTTATTTCTAAATATGACTTTGCGGGATTAATGAACTGAAAGTGCAAAGAAGGATAGATTAAAAGAAAAACCAAGAAAAGATAACAAACGATGAGAAAATTGCAAACTTGTCAAGGTCTCAGATGTTGCGAAAGCTAGATAAAGACTCTTCGCTCAAGGTTTTCTCTTGGAAATTAAATATCTTATTTTACAACAGGCAACTATCTTGTTTAAATCGTTGGCGTGCGTATTTAATAACTATTATAATTTTACCATGTACACAATTCTATTAATTTTCCACCAACAGTCCCCACCCCATTTATTTCATAATGTGATCAGTTTACTTGCACAAATTATATGTATTCCAAACACCTGTTTTAAACTGCAAAAAACAAAGACCTGCTTTTGAAACATTTTTTACCAACTCAACAACAATTATCTGTGGTATGCTAGTCCACTGTTCACGCAGAAACCTTTGTTCCAAACGTGCCGGTTGCTTAGGGGAAAGGTATCACCTGTACTCCCTCCGTCTAATCTTTATTTTATTCGCTTCCTCTCGTCCTTTTATATTCACAGGTGTTTCCCATAGCTATTTTCGTGAATCCTGTGGATGACCAGACAAGAATTCAAAAATCCAGAACCTTGTATTCGTAGAAATTTTGAAAATAAAATCAAGAGTTGACCCACAATAGAAACGTTTATCATGTTCTTTACAACTCTTTAAATGAAACTATTATTATTTATCTTACGATAGCTGTATAATTCTCGAAATACACTTCTGGCATCAGTATTAGATCTGATATTCTCTTAAAATCAATTCCTATTGCATGCTTGCCTTTGAGTTCTTTGGTAATTTCATGGTCTTTAATAATTTTTATTTTGTTCAATTTATAATGCTGTAGTTTATAACCTTTTTCCAATGTTCACCACAGCTACAAAATGAATTCAATCTTTTGTATCAATCCGGTCCTATAACTTGTAACGGCTAATGTCAACAACAAGAACAACAACAACAAGATCAATAATAATAATAATAATAATAATAATAATAATAATAATAATAATAATGCTGATGACTACAGTCGCTGTTTAAGAGAAGGTCGATCATTATTTATTTCAACTAAATATAGAGCAAAAATAAATTTAAAATGCAAACTGTTGTTACTTGTTTAATTTAACATAACATAGCAATTTGTGTGATCGGAAACCTTAGTGTTCTTAAAATTCACCTATTTCGACTGACTGCAAGAACAAACTTAAAGATCTCATAATGTTTACTACGTTAAATATTTTCAGCATGTGTTATGTTTTCTAATTTCTTGGTGGTATTTTGGGAATCAAATCATTTTGTGGTTTTCTTGTATAGGTGTTTTCTATTGTTTTAAAGCGCTTAGAGCTTCTAGATATCAAACGCTATGCAAAGTCTTCATTATTATTATTATTATTATTATTATTATTGGTTGCCGACACTATGCAATAACAAAGGAAATGACTCTTACAGTAACGGTTGCAAAAACGCTTACGTGTTGCTTCCCTTTACTCATTTTGATCCAAACAAGGATTTGCTACCAGCAGGGGGGCGAAATATAATGCCCACTCGCTGGATCAAGCCAGTGTCTGGTTTTGATTCATTAATTTAAATGTATACGGCCCGCACTTTAGAGGAAGAAGAAGAAGAAGAAATCGAAAAACATATATCGGTGCTTCCACAGCAATTCAGATCATCACTTGATCAGCGCAACGATTTCACTCAAGCGGCGAATTACAGAAACAATTGAATATCATAAAGTAACAGTCTCAATAAATTTGAGACATTTACGACAATAACCAGTGAGAAAGTTAATGATTTTTAATAATAATGCATCTTATTTCTGTATATGACTTTGCGGTTTATATGAAATGAAAGTGCAAAGAAGGAGAGATTAAAAGAAAAACCAAGAAAAGATTTACAAATGATGGGAACATTGCAAAATTGCCGAGGTCTCAGATGTTGTGCAAGCTCGATAAAGAAGTCTGCAGTTCATTGACAAAACTGCAAGTGTAGTCACCCTGGAAATCGTTTTCTTATTGGTGCTTGTTGTGAGTGTATATTGCTTTTTATGAAGCTCTAATAAGGTTTATCTATCGTATTCTCTCAACAAATTTGAGAAACACGTACAAAACCAAAGAGTACTTTTTGCTTAGTTTATGAGATACTCATGACAGTGCAGGTGCTTCAGATGTGTTATTATGTACCATGAAAAGCGTGTATAATTGTTTGCTCTGAAATAAAATGGTTTATATGGTATTTGGTCAAATATGGTGTCTGTGATATTCAGTCAAAAATGGTTTCTTTGGTATTCAGTCAAATATGGTTTATATGGTACTCAATGTATGTATGTATGTATGTATGTATGTATGTATGTATGTATGTATGTATGTATGTATGTATGTATGTATGTAATGAATAGTGGCCTTATCTCTCAAAGTTAATTCCGTAGTTCTATGTGTGTGTGTCTGTGTCTGTGTGTGTGTGTGTGTGTGTGTGTGTGTGTGTGTGTAAGTGCATGTATAAATGTGTGTGTGTTTACGTTGATCTTAAATGCATAAAGACCATTCCCTTTGTGGTCTGATCAAGTACATGTGAAAATTAAAGTCTTTATTCATTGTTCTGTTTTATGCCGTATAAAACGTAGGACTCTACATTTCAATTTATTTTAAGTATAATTTTATATCAGCTTATCTTAGGCTGAAATACTGCTCTCGTCCATTAAGCATAATTTACCAAGTTAACATTTTCTCAATCTATCAAGCACATGTGAGCAGTGTGCTGCAATGGTTTTGTGATGGAGTTGCACCAATATTCGTTTGTTAATAAAATATAAAAGTGAAAGAGTCCATGAAATATTATCAATATTGTCACGTTTGTAAGAATTATCCAGATTTCAACATGTATATGTTAGACCCTGGGGCATTACTTTCGTGCCGTCAATATGTATGAAGTCAAGCCAGTTAATTGACATATTCGTAACTGGTGACGCGCGCTTTTTTATTTTGCCAAAGCCAGTTACGTAATACTGTTCACAGGTAGGTTGTTGAATTCTTTATTCGGAACAAAGGAGCATCAAGGTGGGTCGTAAATCCATCCGTGACAGACTGATAGGAGGAGGCAGTGTCTGATCTGATAATTATTTGAAACAACATCCCCACGGAATTGAGCAAGGCGTGGCTAATATTAGAATCGCAAGTTTAAATATAGTATTTTGAGAGCTAAACGATAGTAGTCGAAAAACACAATTGCGGGAGTTAAGGGAAAATAATCTACTCCAACGTCATTCAACATTGGCGGGAAATTTGTATATTCCAGGAATAACAAGGATCTTCAGTACGTGTCAATGATTATGTGATCGATTGTTGTTAAATATTACTGCAAAGTAAGTGTATTTTAAATATTGCCGTATGTATACCTTAGTACGTAGAATTACCATTTGAAGGGTGATTCATTCGTAGTGTTTGAAATGCATGCATATTTTGAGATTTGATTAATGTTTATGTAAAGAATGAATATTGTAATTCGCTGTTTGGTTAATTCGTATTTACCTCGTGAATTTATTCATTTGATATTCTAGATTTGAAAATGTTGAACTGAAATATAAACCTTGCATAATGGTTGCAGTGTGCAACATTAGTATAGGGATTTGCCTATTTGTGTATACTTTGTAATCGTATCATGTGTAAGGATATATAAGCGCTAGGATATGTGCAAATCGGCGTACACTTTGTAGAAGTGCAATGTACATAATGCGTCTGATTATATGATAGTGTTCTATATAATAAGATTGAGAATATATATATATATATATATATATATATATATATATATATATATATATATATATATATATATATATATATATATATATATATATATATCAACATCATCATCATCATCATCATCATTCAGGCGAAGACTGCGGATCGAGTAGGACGGCTTTTCTGGAGCTGGTGACCTGGTGATGTCACAATGGGAGTGCGAAAGCATGATGAAATCCCGGGCTATCACAGCTAAGGACGTATATTGTGATGTTATCCCGTCACAACTACATAAAGAAAAATCGACTTGTACAGCGGTGGAGTATGCAGTAAACCCAAAATAGATATTTCATAAGTCCCGAACCAGCTTCGTGGCAGAAATGGAAATAGCGGGAAACCTGTATAGCGGCAGCGACCTCGACCTTCTTGAAGTGGATTCTACATAAGTCCCGAACTTGTTTAGCGATCTCTACTTCTTCCAAACTACGACTAGAAGAGAAATGGCTTCTATAGATGTTGATATGCTGCTGTATCATGCTGCTGGAACCATATTGCAACCAGCCATGGAAATCTAAGCAATATGGCGGACCTGGGGCGCGCTGACTGGTGATGTCAGAATATGAGTGAGATTGTCCCACAGGACTACATGATGATATAAGATGATATTACCACGTCAGCGAAATACTACCCCAGATAACCAGGAGTGTGATAGAAATCCAGCTGTCATACAGACATGGTCGCCACCACCGGACTATGAGGAAAAGCCGTACAATGAAAAGATTTTTCATTGCCATATTTCTTTTGCCTGAATAAAAGGGGACTCATTTGGTTACGAGCACCCCTCTTTGAACAACTATACGTGGCCCTAAAAAGACTAATTTGGCCTTATTGGTGCCGCCTCCAGTAAAATTTATGACCAAAACAAACTACCATTGACTACACTATTATATGTCGCTTAGACATTTTAATTTCTAAATTTGTTAGGGACTTATTTTATGTACACTTATGTACTAGAAAGTTTTAGAACGATAGGATGATAAATAACAATTCTTCGACTTAGATATTTGACTAATTGAACAGGTGGCTAACACATTATTGGATGTTAAGTTGTCCATTAGTATAACTGGACTGAATTTGATGTAAGTGCGACCTTTTCGTTTCAGGTGTGGACTGCGTCCGTGGCCTTGCTGTCTTTCTCTTTGTGTGCTACTGTGCTGCTGGCGACTCCTGGACCTGGGCCTTTTCCACCTTTTCCTCTGCCGGCTCATCTACATTACTAGCGAAATGAGAAAACATTTTCCCTCGCTACCATGCTTCGGATTGGTTGATAGGGGTGGGTGTGTGTGCGTACTATTCCTACCCACCCCACGGGCCTTCATTTCTTCCGATAGTTACTATTTAGTAATTCGGAAGAACGCCCTGTAGTAATTAATAGTGCAAATAAGCACTTAAAAACCTGAGGGGGGGGGAGTAGCGACCCCTCCCCAAGGGGTTAAATGGCTACCGACATGGTAGCTATACAAGTGCCCATATGTCCCTTAGTGGACGGTGGCAACTATAAAAATCCAACTACTACTACTACATATATATATATATATATATATATATATATATATATATATATATATATATATATATATATATATATATATATATATATATATATATATATATATATATACATATGCCGTGTACACTTATCAGGTAGAATGTGTACTTCGATGGGCACGAATTGTGAGCCCAAACACGGTTATGGCTTATCTGATGACATTATTGTTTATTGTGAGTTTACTTAGCATGGGGAATATGATGTGCTAATGTCCTTGTGTGTTAATGCAGGAAGCTTTTAGGAACCAGAGGGAATTGCCCTAATGCAGTTGGTCCGAGTCCCTTGGAGACAAAAGAGAAGGAAGAACGGAAGGAGAAGTTAGAAGGAAGCTTTTAGGGACCAGAGGTAATTACCCCAATGCACTTGGTCCGAGTATCTTGGAGACAAAGGAAAAGAAAAGGAAGAACAGAGGACGAGGTTAGAAGAGCTGGAAGGAGTTGAATTACCAATCAATAAAGATACAGATGAGTATGAACACTTGACAGGAGGAAAATCTATCACACTAAGTTCAGATGATGAAATAGGCCGTGACTTGGTCGAGTGAAAGACGAGCGATGTGGATTTTAATTTTAATTGTGTTTAAGAGAAGACTGTTATTGAATGATATTAAACTGTTGTTCGTTGAATTTCACATTTTGACTAATTTAACTGTAAGCACCGCTAACTGGCGGCTCGAAGCTTCGCATTTCTCTATCACTACTTCAATTTCTGAAGGAAAAAAACGAGCCAAGGTGGGTCTTCTGTATTGATTTAAATACTAATGGGAGTACCCCATCCCAACCTAAATAAGGCCAACCTCTACAAATATCTAGTTGTTTATTTCAACTTTTCCGAGTAATACTTTATAATTTGCTTCTTCAACATAATGTATATTACCATAGGAACGACTTAGACAAAACAAGACAATAATTTAATGAGGTTATCTTCCTTCAACAAATTAATTCAGCATATGTGTTAGTATTTCATTTTCCGGATTGTTTCTGTGTCTGTATCCTTATTGATGATTCTACCATGCATGTGGGTGAACGAAACAGAATTGAACAAATACTTTTGTTTTGCCATCAGAATAGTGTTGAAACAGTTTCTTTCAATTCCAAGAAAAGAAATTTCATTGTAATTTACATTAAATATACATCTATCTTCTAAACATGATTTTCCTTCATATTTAAACATTTAAATGTCTTCCTGGAGTGCATAATGTCTTTTTTGTCTACCCAATTAATTGAAATATTATTGATCGGATATATATATATATATATATATATATATATATATATATATATATATATATATATATATATATATATATATATATATATATATTTATATATAACAATGGTCTTGGATAAAAAGAATAGTATTAATCACGCTGAAAACGAAATGAAGGAAATCTTGACAAAACAACAATGCAAGTACTATACAAGGTCTATATTGTGTTTGCAGTAAATAAGTACAATTCTAGTCTAGTCTAGTCTAATCTAGTCTAGTCTAGTCTAGTCTAGTCTAGTCCAGTCCAGTCCAGTCCATTCCATTCCATTCCATTCCATTCTATTCTATTCTATTCTATTCTATTCTATTCTATTCTATTACATTACATTCTTATATATTCTATTCTATTACATTACATTACATTACATTACATTACATTACATTACATTACATTACATTATATATATTATATTATATTATATTATATTATATTATATTATATTATATTATATTATATTATATTATATTATATTATATTATATTATATTATATTATATTATATTATATTGCCCTGTTCGTATATATGATGCATGTTTGTCTTTGTATGTAACGGCATTAAAGCGTGTAAGAAAAACTTCTAGTCTGATGTCAAATATTTTCAAGCGAAAATAAATAATTTCTAACTTTACTAAAAGAGTTCGAATTGTAAAAGATACTTTCAGACAAGATGCACCCAAACCAGGAAGAAAAAAGTAAATACACCAGAACAAATATAAAGATAGAAACTATTGTGCTCTGGAAAAATAGTGCTTATGGTAGCTTGCGACTTTAACAACTTTCATACTTGATATTAGTTAGAAACATAACAACAATGTGAAAAACGTAAATACGTTTATGTGCCGATTTAAATATTATTTATTCGACAGAAAATTAGTAATATTTATATTATACCATCCTCTCTCTCTCTCTCTCTCTCTCTCTCTCTCTCTCTCTGTATACATACATATATATATATATATATATATATATATATATATATATATATATATATATATGAGAGGTAGTAAAATAAATACTAATACTCGTTGTGATATTTAACAATCGGTGCATCTTTGAATCTTTCTGTATGCACAAAGTCCATACCTTGTCAGTCTTGTCTGAAACAAGCTAAAATAATATTCATCAATCTTTTACTACATTACATCAAAATGTCTCAATTATCTACAAAATTTTTTTTTAATTGCCTGTAGATAGTAATGTTGACTGCACAAGAATTATACAAGAAAGGTAAAGTTTGTAGGAAAGTTAATAAATAAAATAAGGGCCAGTATATATATATATCTGCGAACAATATATATTTGGATTAAATGTGCAAATGTAGGCATATTTGAAATTATTGGTGTTATTAATTGCATCATTTAAACCTTTCGATGAATGACGTTAGTATCTTATTTCATGTTAACATGCAGTTAAAAAAGCGAAACCTGCTGTAATGCTTTCTGCTCGAAGTGATTATGACGATAAGTTGTAAAACACATTAAAACATATTCGTTTAGATGAAAATAACTAACCAGGCAAACTATTAGCTTAGATGAAAGAAGAACTAACCAGGCAAATTATTACGAATTGTAGTTTTAACATTTTTGTTTCTTTAGCTCTTGCTTGTTATGTTTTTTTTTAATTATGTATGAAAAATTGTAAATTGCAGAACAAAATCACTAATATTGTCTTAGCAGGAATGAAAGTGCAGATGTTAAACATGCTGTAACCCTAATGATATTCGTTACACTTCTTTACAAAATCAAACTATACGCATAAACTATGAAACTAAATATATACCTACAGTTCCAGTCACGCAACTGACGTATTTGAAACTGAAAGCACAGTTATAACAAACCACAGGAAACTTTTAATATAACAAATAACAGGAATGAAAGTAGTTATTAATATATAAATGCTGAAACTCATTTAAAAAATTGTTCTTTTCAATTAATATTCAATAAGCGCTAAATCTGCTTATGTTAAAATGATATTAGAAATCTACACATTCTTACATTGCTTTTGTCTTTCTGTTGCAAAACATGAAATTAATTGCAACTAGTCGCAAACTAAATTATTTTATAATGAACCAGTTTTAAAATGCAAAGGTTATCAAAGTATGTAATAGAAATCATTGTTCTATTGTTCTGCGTGCTAACAAAAAGTATTTTCTGAGATTCTTTTTAAGTATTCAGAAGATCTGGAATTTGTGTTATGATCATAGAATTATAGACTTTTAGGGTCTTTCAAATATCATGTAATAAAAAAAAACAATTTTTTTTGTAAAATCTAGCAAAAAATTTTGTCTGATTCCCACCAAGCCATACCATTTGGACTGTTTTCCTCCAATCCATACCATTTGGACTTTTCCTCCAAGCCATACCATTTGGACTGTTTTCCGCCAAGCCATACCATTTGGACTTTTCCTCCAAGCCATACCATTTGGACTGTTTTCCGCCAAGCCATACCATTTGGACTTTTCCTCCAAACCATACCATTTGGACTGTTTTCCGCCAAGCCATACCATTTTGTCTTTTTTTTCCACCACGGCATACATTTTTACTTTTGTTTGTCACTACACCATATAATTTGGTGTATTTCCACTACGCCATACAATTTGGTGTATTTCCATTACGCCATACAATTTGATGTATTTCCACTACGCCATACAATTTGGTGTATTTCCACTACACCATACAAACTGGTGTATTTCCACTACGCCGTACCATCTGGTTTGTTTTCTACCACCCCATACCATTTGTTTATTTTTTTACCACGCCATACTATTTGGCTTACCGCTTTACTTGATTAAAATGGGCTTTCAGCTACTTTCATTCTGAGGGAGTATGACACACCTAACCAAATAAACGTATAATTATTATTTCAGGATAAACGTTTACTTATACCCAAAACAAATGTAGTGTTCGTCAACATAATAGTGATAAAATACATCATATTATTGACCCTTTGACACCGCATATTCTCGATCATAAAGAGTAATACAGCAAACAACGTAGGCTCTGATCTGCCTTTGTATCACCAGCTCTTTGTCTCGGCAGTTTGTTAAGAGTAATCAATAGACCCTGGTTTGTAGTTGCATGTACTGGCAGATCATGATCAGTGTTGTTTTGATATTGATCTCGACTTATAATATAGGTATCATTACCTTGATATTGATATCGACCTATAATATAGGTATCATTACCATGATATTGATATCGACCTATAATATAGGTATCATTACCATGATATTGATATCGACCTATAATATAGGTATCATTGCCTTGATTTGTTTCTCTTTGATCTCGACCTATAATATAGGTATCATTACCATGATATTGATCTCGACTTATAATATAGGTATCATTGCCTTGATTTGTTTCTCTTTGATCTCGACCTATAATATAGGTATCATTACCATGATATTGATATCGACCTATAATATAGGTATCATTGCCTTGATTTGTTTCTCTTTGATCTCGACCTATAATATAGGTATCATTACCTTGATATCGATCTCGACCTATAATATAGGTATCATTACCTTGATTCTTTTCTCTCTTCCGTCACGCCCATTCACCTGTTGACATCAAGATGCCTCAATACCCAATGTTCAGATAACATCAAAACTTCACAGTTGTTCGTACTTTCCCTCAATTAGGGATAAAATGGCCCACAGATAAGTACAAATCACTTTAATTAAATAATATTATAAGGTTGTCTGTTGTATTGATTGCCCATATATGTTACTGAGATCGACCCCAATAAGACCCTTAAGGGTTTTCATTATTGCCCGTATCTAATAAGTGTCGATAAAGAGATTTAGAGATTATTGAATCATCCATCATGATAGAATGATAACAAAATAAAGTTTGACCGTTCCTTGGGATATTTCAGACTTACCAATGCTGGCAAAAAAGGGATTATGGTTGATAAGAAATCCATTGGGACATATGAACAAGTTCCCTACTTCGTGGTCATTTAAATACTGATTCATAAAATTAAGTTCAATTTATGATCACACATTTATGATCCTGATATCACAAATTGTTTTTCCTATTATCACATCTTTCTGTTCCTAATATGACATATGTATGTTCCTGCTTTCACATTTTTGTGTTCCTGATATCATGTATTTATGTTCCTATTACCGCTCCGGTGGTCTAGTGGTTAGAGCGTCCGCCGCGGAAGGGAGAGGTCGTGGGTTCGATCACCGGCCAAGTCATACCAAAGACTTATGAAAACAAATTGTACTAACAGCTTTGTTTGGATAGTATCAAGATGTTTTGAGACGCTGTTGTGGGACTGATTTGTAGATTTAACGGCCATAATCCAATTTTGATCTTACTAATGCTCTGTATAGTCTCAACAGCGTTTCCTGATTGAAGCCCCATCAAGTTGTTCTGTTTGTGAACATTTTAAATTATCAGACACTTCCCATGGATAATTTCCTCAATTACTATTCAAAAATATATTCTTCAAAATTCAAAGTTTTGAAACAACAAATTTGAAAAGTCACATAATTTCACAACTGAAAGTATAACTGTTGACTTGGTCATTTCAAACTGCATCTACGCAAAATGCTTGTGGAAGTAAATCTCAGTCATCTTTGGATCATTGCGTGTAACTGATTCCTTAAACTTATGGTGGTATCATTTTTTAAAAAAAATATATTAAAACGTTTGCAGATAGTGATGGTAGCTATCACTATGTACAAGTTTTTTCACAGTTTACATAAATCAGTAAATAAAACATTTAGGATTTATATAGTAAAATATCAGTTAAAACCAATGTAATATTGTATGTACCTTCAATAACCATGCTTTAGTAATCAGTGACATAGTTCAGTAAAATATATCGAACACCAACGATCATTAGCATTACGAAAAAGAACACCATCAAATAGATTCGTCGACAGAAAAATCATTAAATATGCATTACTGATACATTTATGAAAAAAAATTTAGATATTTTCTCTTTAAATTTTGGAAAGTATTTTTTCTTAATAAATCAGGGGGGTCGGAGATTTCTAAATACAGCTGGTGTGAATGTGCTTTTGTTTTTGTAGGCGTATGTATGTGAGTGTTGCTGCTATTGTATGACTGTATGCGTGTCGTTGATATTGTTGTACGCGTGTGTTGTTTTAGACGTGTGTGCTGCTATATTTGCTTACGTCTATTTAGTGTTGTTATAAAAGTATGTATGTGTTGTTATTGTACTAGGTGTGTGTTGTTTTAGGAGTGGGTTTATGTTGGTATATGCGATTAATGTTGTAGCGGTTTACTTATGTGTTGTAGTTGTGGACGTCCATGTTGTTGTTGTAGTATTGTGTGTTGTTGTATTAAGCATTTGTGGTGTTGTAGGCGTGTGTGTAACCTTCGCGTGTTATTGTTGCAGATGTGCGTGTGTTGTTGTTTGTTGGCGTGTGTTGTTGATAAATGCACGTGTTGTTTTTGTTGAAGGCGTGTGTTCGTGTTGTAGCCGTGTTGGTTTTGTTGACATTTGTGTATATGTTGCTGTTGGCGTGTGTGCCTGGTGTTGTCGTAGGCGTGAGTGTGTGTCTTTTTTTTGTTAGGCGCGTGTGTCTGTCTGCCTGTTTTTATACCGTGTGTGTTATAATTGGGGTGCCTGTGTGGTGTTGTTATAGTAGCAGACGTCTGTGTTGTTGTAGGCGCATGTTTTTGTTGTTATAGGTGTGTTGTTGTAGGCGTGTGTGTTTCTTTTCTAGGCATGAATGCATGATGTAGATGTGTGTGTGTTGTTGTAGTTGTAGTCGTATGGGTTGTTGTTGTAGTAGCAGCATCTGTGTTGTTGTAGTCATCATTTATTCTGATTTCATTTGTCCCAAAAAGGGTCCTAATTAATGTCAATCTTATTAATGCAAATGTGATTGGTCCAAAAGGGCTCTGTCAATAAAAATTTGTATCCAAAATAGACCCTATCAAAATTGTAAAGTTGAAAATAGACCCTATGACTGATTGAGATTTGTTTACCAAAGGATCATAGAAATGTCAATTATTACTATTTGTGCTAAAAAAAATTCCCTATCAATGAGATTTCAATGATGCTTGTTTTGTTTCCAATAGGATCCTTATCGCGGTCATTAATATTTAATTTATGTGCAAAAAGGTCCACTGGCAAGTGAGATTTGTTTGAGGTGTCCAAATAGGACCCGATCATTGTGATATGAGTGCAAAACAGTCCATATCAATGATATTTATTAAGAATAGATTCGCATCCAAAAGGGTCATTATCAATGTAATTCACTGAGGTCCGAAAGGCTCCCTATACAATTCATTTGATATCTGCTTTGTATCCAAATGGGGCAAAATCAAGGTGAATCGTCTCAAAATAAAATAAAAGGGTCCCTATCAATTAACTTATGGAAATCTGGTTTGTCCAAAATGACACTATCAATAATACTTGTCCAAACGAGGTTATATCATTGTAAAAGGGTCCACATCAATGTCATTCATTGAATTTTAATTTGTATTTAAAAAGGGTCCCTATTAAATGTATTCATAAAATTGAATCACAAATAACCCCTCCTTTGATGTTTTGTTTAGCGTCCAAATGGGGCACAATCATTGCAATTAGAGTTCAAAATGGTCCCTATCAATGACAATAACTGAGATTTCATTTGTATCCCAAAGTGTCCCTATCCCAATTATGTCAAATTTGATTTGTCCAAATGAGTCCATTCAACGAGATTTGTGTTAAAAAGATTACATATCGCTGATCAGTGTCGTTCATTGATATTTGTGCCCAAAAAAGTTCCTTATCAATGAGATTTCATCAGATTTGTTTACTGTGTAAAAGAGTCCCTATCTAATTAATTCATGGAAATTTGGTTTGTCCAAAAGGACACTAGCAATACGATTTGTCTTAACGAGGCTGTAACATTGTAAATGGGTCCGCATCAATATTATGCAATGAGATTAGTGTCCAAAGAGCTCCTATTAATGTCATTCATTGAATTTTGATGCGTGTCCAAAAGAGTTCCTATTAAATGTATTCATGACATTGTATCTATTCAAAATGGCCCTATCAATAAGATCTCTGACCAAAAGAAGCCCTATCACTTATTGATTAGGATTTGTATCCAAAACGGTTCCTATCAGTGTCATCAATAGTTATAAAGCAGAACTTTATTGTTTTAAATTTATCTATAGATAGTGAGATCTCTACGTTGTAATAATATCTATAATTTCTCAACATGTAAAGGTCAAGTCATTGATGCAGCCAATATTGATAATTAGAGTCCCTTTATGCTCTCCAGGGATCGACCAGTGATCCATCACTTAGAAACTGTTAATACCCGACCCTAAAGTATGTATAATCTCTAACTTGGGATTGCAGTAGAAATTAATCCATTTAGTCCACATAACAGGTCTTTACCCAGCTACGAGGACCATGGAAACATTTCTGAGTCTTGCATTATGACCTGGATACATTTATATTGATTTGTCTGAGATCCTTTGCAGTATTTGAAATTGACAGCCATCTATGCCCTACTAGTGTCTATATAGAAGACAGTCAACAAGGCCATTTCTTGTGTAATGTGAAATTGACAGTCATCATTGGTCTACTAGTGTCTGTATAGAAGACAGTCAATATGGGTGGTGTATGTGAAATGCAAAAGCATTCAGGCCATAATAGTGTCTATATAGAAGATATTCAACATTGGTTAGGTATATGTGAAATTGACAGTCATCAATGGCCTACTAGTGTCTATATAGAAGACATTCAACATGGTCTGATGTCTGTGAAATTGACATGCATCCAGGCCCTGCTAATGTCTAATTAGTCTGCTTATGCAAATATTTTCAGCACTTTTTATGTTTTCCAATTTCATGGTGTTTGTTTTTGTTTATTTTAGTCATATCATTATAGATGTTGCAAAGCGCTTAGAGCTTTTAAAGATTAGATACTATAATTGTCATCATTACTATTATTATTATTATTATTATTATTATTATTATTATTATTATTATTATTATTAGCCACATTAATGATAAATGCATATACCCATTCATATCAATTGTATATACCTATTCATGATAATTGCACATATCCACATTCATGATAATTGTAGATACCCACATTTATGATAACTGCATATAACCACATTCATGGTAATTGCATATAACCACATTCTTCATAATGTGGAATTTATATTTGAATTCACATGCCAGTAAGGCAGCTGTACAGTAAAGGAAAATATTATTATTTGTGTATATATTCATTCATTTCATAACATATTGTACATGTTTGTTTCACAAACAAGATGTGATTTGTGCTGAAGAAAAAAATGACATGACTTGCAAACTGTATTTTGTTGTTTTATATAGTTCCTATGAAAATCTAAAACCTTGGCAGGTAATATTTAAAGCAAGGCTGAGAAAAACAAAGAAAATAATGAGCCTTAGCAGGAATAATAAAATATCCCACCTTGGCAGGAACATCCTAATGCCCAGCTTTGGCTTGCTGTTAGTTATCTCTCCATCAATTCATTCAGTCAGATCTTTCTTTATGCATCCTATTATTATTTCGCTATCGAATTATAAATCTCTGGAAGGCTTTATCCTATAAATATATGTGATTAAGTTTTCATCTTTAAATTTAATCATATGTTGTCACTGTATACTCACTGTTGTGCTGATATGCAGTAAAGAATTACATATATTCATACAAGCATCCAAACATATATACAATCATGCATACATACATACATACATACATACATACATACATACATACATACATACATACATACATACATACATACATACATACATGCAGGACTTGGGAACTTATTCAATACTTCTTGTAAAGTATCATGGAAACTCTAAATGAATCAAATTAGTTTCAGTTCTTTGGATTTGAAAAACTTATTTAGTACCTCTCGCTAAGTATGTTCAAGATATGGACTCTGGAATGAAAATGGACTTGGACCTAAGAATTTGGATCCAATATATATGGAACTCAAGATGTAGACCATATATACCATAGTGGACAAAATGTTGGCCTGTATAGATTTCAGTTCAGATTTTTTTGATTTCCCTACATTGGTCCTCTAACCAGCTTTTCTTTGCTCTTTTATCCTCCTGCTAATGTACACATATTCTTCTGCTTCATCAAACTCATTTTATTCCGTGCATCACAGTGGTATATGATATTTGCTGTGACTCATAGCTTTCTTATCATATGATGCTTGCCAAGTATCTCGTTATTACTGCCATGTTGAAGATGGTGATCAAAGATTCAGAGTTTATTTCTTCAGGACCAGAATTTAGAGTGGCACAAGGAGTGATGGTTTATTCTTATGACAGCTAATAATAACTTATGTGTTGTGATAATGCTGACACTAATGAATGGAAGTCTGCCAATATTCATCACTTTCAAAATTATTACTTAGGCATGAACTCCAAATCATCATTCAAATCTGTTTTCTTTCTTAATAAGTTTTCCAAACTGACCACAGTGCAATATTGCATGTGATGCTTCAACAAGGATAAGCCATTGAACATTTATTTCTTTTTTAAGTCATTCAATTAGATTGGGACGTGAATTTAGTCAACTGAATAACTTAAGAAGATCATCAAATGCAAACAAAGAGTTTTACTGGACGAACAATTACCAGTAAGAGCACCAGATCTTGAAAGTTTGGACATTTATACGCAAGAGACAAGTCAGTGAATGAAAAACTAAGAAAGTAATGCCCATTTAAAGCAATTAATTTATGATTTGGACTTGAAAAGAAAGTTGGATTGAGCCCGACATTATGAAGTGACAAATTATGCATCACGTAGACCAAAATAGAAAAACACCAACGAACATTGCAAACACTAATTGGCTTCAGACAGCATTCAACTATTACAGAAAAAAACCATAATGTCTCTTAAATGTTAAACACTTATACATGATCTTTGAAAATTGTGTCAATTCTTTTTAATAAAAATCAATAACTTTTTTTAAAAACCCAATTATCATATTAACCGTACTTTAAAAAAAATATTGATGTGTCCGATTCCCATGATATCTTGAAAAGCAGCAAGCTGGGATAATCTCCAAGTTTTTCTAGCTATACGGGTGTCTTAATTTGCATTTGATCTTGATAACGTTTAGAAAGTATGTAATTTTAAGTATGGTCTCAAAATTGGACAAACTTTTAACAATTATCCAATTTTACATTCTTTTACCTACAAGACTGTAAGACATACACCGATGTTTCGGTAATCAAAATGTTGATATTTTAAAAGGCTATATACAGAAAAATAAACATATGTAAAGCCAAATGTGACGAAGGTATGAGCAATAACAAAAATACTTAGTGACATGAAGTTTTAAATCAGTGATCTAGATTTTCTTGTACATTTCAATGAGGACAAGAAGCTAAGGTTTTTTTTTTAAATGAAAAATTCATCACAAATATTTGTCAAATAAGTGAACTAAACAAAACATAATACTTGATACTAATTGGCTAGTGAGAAAAATCCAATGCAGCTGCTATGGGAGATTGAGTAAATTCCATGCAAGTAACTTAGGCCGTATAGGATGCCATCTTGTCAGTTCTGCTTGATGCTACATTTGCATATATGTAAGGTTTTCAAAACGACAGAGATTCAACATGATGTTACATAAAAAATTGAATCGAACACTTGCTGAGAGGTTATATGGATATTAATACGCGACTGAATTCGTTCAAGACAAGTGATCTTGTGCATGGGTTGCAAGATTAGCAAGTGTGATAGATGGGCTAAATAATGAAATAACTAGAACAACTACGTTGAACCCTGTTAATTCAATCAAAAGCGCGAGTATAACGATACAACGAGGTGATTTTTAAAAACAACAAATACTTGGTAATAATATCACTGTGAGATATTTGTACAAACATGGTGATATTGAAAGTGGTAAATTAGATCGAATGATCCTATCTGGAGTATTACATTACATACAATTCCCAGCGTTGTAAGATCTATTGGTAGTCCAGCAATTTACAGGTTAGATTCAACTGCTCCTCAATGTGGATTTACACGTGTACATTACAAGCAATTCCCGAAGATACGCAGTTACCACCGCGTTCACTTAACTAAGATGCCAGCAACTCGACGTCGATTGCATTCGAGACAGGTCAACATCACATTTTCAAGTGTATGACCAAACTTACTATTTTTTTCTGTCTACGGTAAATTGTCTGGGATGTTTATTCGAATACTGCCATAACATTATACAATTACAACTTTGCGCAATGATTATTCTGCTGTTGTTTCAGAATCGTTATAAATTCAACATCAATATCAAAGTCACGATTTTTTTATCACTTTGTTTATAACCAGCAAGTTTTTTTTCTTATTATATCATCGCTGATACTTTCATTGTTGGTGTTCTCATTCGGCACTAAATAACATAGTTGTGTTTTTCTGCCGTAAGGCACCCAATTTAACTACACAAAACTAAGAAATCCATGCATGTATGCATCCATGCACCAATGATCAATGCATCCATGCATCCATGCATGCATCCATTCTCATATCCATCCATCCATCCATCCATCCATCCATCCATACAATAGTTACTCATGTATCTGGCATTGGTCTTGCATAACTCCAAACAACGAGTAAACGCTATGGATTTTAGTTGACTGAAAAGCAAAAGAAGCGTTGAACAAAGAAGTCATTTTGAGTTTTTTTTTTGTTTGTTATATATAAAAATCCGTTTTTATTCCAATATGTTTGCACTGATATGTACTGTCATCGTAACAAAGTGAGAACTATTCTGACATTTGATGTGCAATTGTTGTAAAATGGCATTAAAATACAGAATACATGGGTCTTATATAAATTCAATTGAGATTCCAGTACAGCATATCCATCAAACTATTTCAATATAACTAATATATAGACTTAAACTCTCCTTCGGTAGGATCTGCAGGGTACAAGATTGATGGTCTCACAAATTTCCCAAACTTGTTAAACTATAATACTAGAGACTAAGAAAATTTCAAATCAAAATGACATTTAAATTTCAAAAACAATTGAAATTGAAAATATTAAAAGGATTGAAATATTAAAATCTTAAAATATTCTAACCAAATTCATATCTCCAAAATTTTTAAAAAATTCAAATCCCAGAAATATTTAAAGGAATTTAAAATCTCTAGAAGCTTAAACTTCATAACAATAAAGAGCAATAATCAAAGAGTTTTGTATAATTAAACATTTTAATTTATGTTCCTATAATAAAAGAAAAGAAAGAAAGAAAAATAACTGATAGTTGTTATTGAATTTTAAAAATCCTTAAAAGACTATAAATTCGAATAGTTCCATGCAATCCAAATAATTTCCAAAGGTAGTCCAAATAATAGCTATAATGTCCTAATATAAATTTACTTGAGATGCCAGTACACTTTCTACACATGTCATTCTCTATTTTTGCCCATTTAAAAAGTCATCTTCCTCCCCAATTTTCCACCCTTCTAGTTTCGCATTATTTTCTTTTCAAACAGACATTCGGGACATATTTTATTACGAGTATCGTATTTAAAAGTGACCTGACCTGACCCTCAGGAGTGTGGATAACTAGAGCAAGGAAGAATTTTGTACTAAACTGGGTATAGCATGAATCATCTTGTATTACAGCATTGATTAATTAAGCGGTGTTGTTAATAACATTATATTCTATGCATTAACAAATGAAACTTTAATTCTGTATTTCATATTTTAATTGATTGTTTCGTTTAGTAAAAGTATTTGTAACAAAGTCGTTTTTAAAACCTCCAAAATTGGTTATAATCCATAATTGTATAGATTATTTAATTGGGAGTCAATCCGTATCTTTCCGATCTCTGTCAACCACCGTCAACCTGCTGCCTGAGTTCGGTCACCGAATAACACTTCCTTGTTGTATCATCCATATATTAATATAATACTTAGAAACATGTATACAAGGCTTAACATAGACAGGGTAGGTCATCATGGTAGATACCTGTACACGACTTTTTCGGAAGATCAAAACAGTAGGAAATAAAGGTATAAATAGCGACAAATTATTATTGCTTTTCACTTGCTATTCTATATTTTACAAATGTCATAAACTAATACATATGAATTAAAAACAATTTACATTTAAGATCAATATATATATTTCAAGGTCTGTATCTGAAACGATGAAACGATAGATAGGTTGATAGATAATTACAATGACAATGGTTAATCATGTTTGGTATTGGCTCCAACATTTAACTAAAGTTTGGGATCTTACTTGAATGAAAATCTACAATTGCTACTAAAGAAACGAAATATCCTTTAAATAACAGTACGTCCGTTACGCCCGTTCTAGTTTTAATGTAACATGTACAAAACTCATGAAACTATAATTTTCCTCTCCAAATGTGTGTTGTATATATATATATATATATATATATATATATATATATATATATATATATATATATATATATATATATATATATATATATATATATATTCGTACTAAAGAAACCAAATATCGTTTAATTAACAGTGTGCCCTTTCTATTTGTAATGCCGCATATAAAAACCTTCCAGGAACCAAAATTTCCCTCTTTTGGTGTGTTGTCAATAGAAAGCATTATCGTGTGTTATTAAACTTTGCTTGCAAATGTATTTTTAAAAAAATGACACTGATAAATTATTATACTGAAACATTACAAGCCGATAGTGACCAATGATAATTATTTCTGTTTTTTTTCTTCTAATATTTTAACCCTTTCGTTGTGCACCCCCACCAAAAGCCCACCCCTTCCTTTCTATCTTTCAAACTGTTATTTATTGATCGAAACGAAATTTCGGACACATTTTATCACGTCTATCGAATTTTAAGGTGACCTGACCTGATCTTAAACAGCATGGGTAGCGAGAACGAGGAAGACCTCTGCAGAAAATATGATACAACGTGCATCTTCACGTTGCTCAATATTTACCCAGGGAATTAAAGGGTGTTGTCAATATTAAGTTATCCTATGCATTACAAATACCACTTAAATTCGTATTTCACATTTGTATTAATCGTATCTTTCAATCTAAACAATTTGTAAATTATGTAGCTTTCCAAACACCACAATCATTAAAATCCATTGATTTGAAAACGATTTGTTGGTGATAGTCAACTCCTATATAACTATTCTGTATAAATCACTGCCAACGTGATTTTCAAGATGGGTTAATAACTTAAATGTCCTACTTCTATCATTTATTATATTACTAAATTACTTAATAAAGACATTCCAGGTTCAAAATAGGGTGGTTAATCACGGCACGCGCCTGCATACGATTGTTTCCAATAATTTAACTAATTAGCATGAAAGAAAGAAGTCAGTCGAGATTAACTGCAAATCTTTGTCTAAATTTAATCTCGTAGGTGAAATAATCCACAATATACGCTATTGTGCACAAGAGTATTGTCAACAGTACGTCATTGTGAAGTGTTATAAAATTTGGTTTGCAATATAGTAAGTTGGTATTAATAAAAAATTAAAAAAATAAAGCGTTTCGAAAAAGATAAATAACCCCACGAGTCTAATAAATTGATATAATATGCCAACTCGTTTTCGTCATTCTTATCTCTTGAACCTGCTTATCCCACATTTCACACCAACATCGACCGCTCCGGTGGCCTAAGTGGTTAGAGTGTCCGCCTTGGATGTGGGCTGGTTTGATCTCCATTTGAGTCATTAAAAAAAAAACATAAAAAAGGTACTAACAGTTGCCTTGCCATGCGCTCAGCATTAAGAGGTTAGTGTTAAGACTGGTTGACCTGGTGTCAGGATAATGGGACTGTTGACATGATGTTATATGTCTGCAGCTTGATCACCCGGTGCTAGACATCACTATTAACTGCCACACTGTAGTCGTTGATGCGATTTTGCTAAAAAATTGGTAAAGCCACGATAAAAATCCATATCGTACGCACGCACACACACGCACACACGCACTGTATTTATATTCTTTGAAATTGTTTTATTTTGTTATTATTCACACTTAAATAATCCGGACACATTTTATGGTGTATCATAGATTACGAGAACGAGGCTTTGAGCATTCTTGATGCAGCATGTATTATATTTTAAAAGTGTAGATTGAATAGTTAGTTTGAACAATGTTGTCATTGCTATCCTTGAGATCCCGTTACCACAAGAATATAGCTGCAATTAAGAACGGATATTTTGGGTTCCAGTGACGGCCGCATGGTATAACGGTACCAACTGCGTAAGTCCATGTGGGTGGAGCATTCATAAATAAACAACAATACTAACTATGATGGATTATGCAAGAGTTGTACTTTCTGTTAGTCTTCACTAAAACTTAAGCCTTTTGGTAACATGTAAATTTATGCTAATTCCTATATAGATCATATTTTGTATGTTTTTTAATCTTTTTTTTAAAAATGTGATACACATGGCTTGAAATAATAATGTTGTGACTAAATAAATCATACCCCTGTCTAGTTCCAGCAGAGTTATCTCTCTTATATCCAATGGAGTACCTGGTTTCGTCATTGTCAAATTGACAATCGAACATTGTTCTCTATGACAGTGTGTGACATGCATGCTGACGTAGGATAAAAAGTATATTTATTTCACAAAACATTAGCATTGAGGTCTATGGAAGAACAATTGGTACCGTGTTAGCACATAACTTCCAGCACCCACTGTCTGTAATAATCTTGGTGAAATGATGTTCAGCCACGTCAAGTGGCCAGGTCGGAAAGAGCATACATGTGTGTGGAACATTGTGACATTAAACGAGAGAATCCAGTGGAGGAGGAGGAGGAGGAGCAGGAGGAGGAGGAGGAGGACGAGGAGGAGAGAGAGAGAGAGAGAGAGAGAGAGAGAGAGAGAGAGAGAGAGAGAGAGAGAGAGAGAGAGAGAGAATTCTTGACTCCTTTAGCGTGTGGTGTTACTCTATCAAGGTAAATACAACATAGCTAGTATGTATATAGAGGTACTATAATCGAACTGGAAAAAAGATGTCAATAATCTGAAGTCTACATAAAAGTAATTCTTTATTAAAATTAAATAAATAATACACTAGATATAGACGAAAGATTTAAATCCAAATAAATTTCCAAAATAAATGTCCAATAGTGTAAAAAAAATTTAAGAATACGATATTACAAACTAATAACAATTTATTTTCAATCAAAGTATTTTATTAAATCTTTATTCTAAACATTAGAATATTACTTCCTGTAATTTCAAAGGTATGTTATTTCTAAAACAAACTTGTAGCAAACAATTTATACAAAAACTTAACTTAATAGTATAATTTAACACAAGTTATCATTGCATTTAAACCATCCGAGACACGCTATATTTAAAAGTTACTACTACTACTACAACTACTACCATTACTACTTCTACTACTACTACTAATAATAATAACAATAATAATAAGAAAAACAACAATAATAATACTCCATATAATAAGAACAATCACAACAACAACAACACAATAATAATAATAATAATAATAATAATAATAATTCAAAAAAATATAATGATGATGATGATGATGATGATAATAACAACATTAATAATTATAATAATAATAATAATGATGGTAACAACAACCATAATATCAATACTACTAATACTACTACTATAATAATAATAAAATAATAATAATAATAATAATAATAATAATAATAATAATAATATAAAAACATGCAACAAGTTCTTTAGATTTAGATGACAAAGATGTTAAACATGTAATTCCTCAATGCATTATGGACATAAGACATATATCTAACTAAAACTAATAATATTATTTTTAACTGGAAAAAGGAAGTCAAGAATCTAAGTCTGCTGGACAGCAGATCTTGTCCAAGCCGTGAAAGTGGGGATATATACAGTAATCCCAATCCCAGGATACGTTAGTTTAGCCATAATAATGGCATGACGTACCTCAGCATCGACTTTCTTTCTTTGGATTACCCGCGTTTTGCCTTTATCTGCTTCCAATGAAACTTTAGCAAGTAAAGAATTGTCTACATCTCCAGCTTAGATACTAAAGTTGTTTTGTCGCCAATGTCTGAGAATACTTTGTGAATCATTACATTTACTTTATATTTGTTTTGCAAAATACAGATGTTGTTTGACAATGCTGCTCTCATAGAAACCTAAAGATACAGCGAATGATAACATCTACTGAAGATATATTTTACAAGATCCAGGTTTAAGACTCATATACTATGTTAATAATACCATAGAAGAATCATACAATACAAACATTTTAACAATCATTTTCTTTATTAGAATCACACACTATACTTCTAACAGACGTTTTTTTTATCAAACAAGTTATATTTATTATTCAAATTTAACTTTGAATTCTGAACACCATTACACTTCCTAAACATTCCTCAAAAGAGAAATTTTAATAATTTCATAACATTTCCTTCTACCACTGTAACATCGCTAAAAAAACACTTAAATGTAAATAGTCTTTTTCATGCCAGAATTTAAAACAATCAATGCGTCAAGTTTATTTGATCAGTGATAGCAGTACTTAGAATTATTTTTTTCAGAGTGTTCCATTCCTAACTTCAGTTTACGGTAATTGTAACGTTTTAAAAATTCAATGGCTATTTTACATAGAAATATAATTGTATCTCTCTTAAACTCATGTTATGCCGGCACGAGTAACGTCATATAACTTATTATATTTGTATAACAGGGATGTTATTGATTTCTCAAAGATACTAAAGCACAAACCAGTCCAACATCATACATCACTGCCAAATTATATCAGAATTATAATAATAGGACCATATGGGTCTGATAAGTCACAATTGCTACTTAATTTGATAATAAGATGGAACAAATAGGATAAGATGTATTGATTAACCCAATCCTTAGATAATCAAAGATGCTACGATGTCCTTATCGACTTTAATGAAAATGCAAAATTGTTGGACGAGGACGGCAACGATTTTTTAAAAACTTTTCACTGATATTGATGAAGTTCCATCTGTAGATGAACTTAATGGATATAACAATAATTTTGTAGTTTATGAAAATGTGATACCGGTTAAACAGTCAAATCCAGCTAGAACATTTTCCAGAGGCAGCCGTATAAACACAAACGTGATGTATGTTACTCAGCAATATTCGCCAGACTTCGTGTAGCGGAGACATGGATAAAACTTCAGTTCGAAAACAGTAATCCCCATGGATTTATAACAATACATTAACATGATCCTCGATCATCATAATGTTTTGGACTTGATAAACGTTTGGATGAGAGACTTTTAATTCACATCAGCAATGAGGGTGCCACCACACATAAGTTTCAGGGGGATAAACGCGCGTGCATACGTTTACAAAATACAAAGACAAAATTAGATATACTTAAAAACTAACCCAATCAGAAAAACTCTCGGTTAGTTAGAGACATCGGTTTGGCGTTAATAACCTTAAAGTTTCATCTGTGTAGGAAGCTTTAGTTTCCCCAAACAAAGGACCTTCCAGAAATTGGTGGGTTTGCCCCGTCTACTGCTTCTATGCCTACCTGTAGTGAGAATATGCTGCTAACATTACAAAACGTTTCTCTCAAGATCTTCTACCAGAACATATGTTCTTAACTGTGAACAGTAGCTGTAGAATTCTGGAGAAAAAACACTGGGTCTTGTCAGAGAGTTGATGCTGTTTTGTATGCGTAGAAAAAGATATAGATGAAAATAAAGAATTGTTACTTGGGCTTTTTCATGAAATATAATAAGTCTACAAGGTTTGAAAACTCAGGTGTTTTGTTCAGTTCTTTACCCCTCAAAATAAAACTTAGCATTTATCTGATACATTTTAATGCAATATAACCAACAAATAAAAAACAAGATGTACCTGCAGTTAAAAGTGATGTTGAGTTACTGGACAGCAAACCAGCAATTTGGTATTCCTAACATATTACAATTATAGACCACGTACAATGTCATTATGTCCATTGTATGGCCAGGACACCCCGTAACTACTGTTCTGGCGGCGATGGATATAGTCAGTGATGTCATTGTTGCCTACGCATAAGGAGTTCACATTACGAAATGCGAACGTATGTTGAAAACTGAACATATGTCCAAATCACCATAAACAAGGACTAGGTTTTTCAGAAATGGTATCCCTAGGGAAGATTGGGGGTCGGGGGTTAACTCACGGTACCCTTAGTTGGTATCAAGAAACCCTGAAAACTTTAGATATCTTACATCATTTTCACATTCAACCTGCATGTTAAACCACGTGATATTTGGAACAGTGCTCACTAGACTTGTGAACAATGTGTTGAAAAGTCTTAGGACAGATATCAGATAGTATAAATATGCCACTATTTTTGTCAATAGCCATTCAGCTCATGAAGTGTGGGTACGTATACATAATGAACAGTACTCTACTGTGTTCTGGTATGATTAAATGTAACTGTTCCTTTATAATATCCTTATTCACCTACATGAGATGGTAATACTAACTTCCTAGTATTTATACTACGTTAATAATAACTCATGACGCCGTTTATGATCAATGTCTTTGGCTTCATACTGTATATGCGTTGTGTCTGATTTTCTGTAGATTCTGCAAGAAGATATATCAGATAACATGACACAATACCTCTGCCAATCCAGACAGTAATGATGGGAATCAGTCAGAATTTCATAATCGCTAATCGGTTACACATTGTTTGCTATAGTTTCATATTTGCTTAAGAGTTCACAATGTTAATAAATGCACAGGGGTAATCTTTGTTAATGACATGTATAATTTAACCTGCTAAAAGAGTTGGTTTCTAGGTTATTGTGTTATTTATGTTTATGTTTTTCAACTTTGTTAAATAAATGTAACTTTGTATGCCTGATCAGTCTCGTGTAACTGAAATACTGCTGCAATTCCGTATGATTTTATTGTTTTTAATTGTGAAGGCAATACAAATTCAGATCAACTATAGTAGATTGGGAGTCCTGTTTAACTTAGCATTTACATACTAGTTTTACTAACCCTTGTGTTTTGTATACAAACTAAAAGAGTTAGTTCCCTTTATGCACAAATGGTTTTTATGGAGTTTCGCAATCGATTATCTTATTGTTTCACTCAACCAAATGATGATCGACAAATATTATGGGTGATAAATAACTGCAACACTGTATTATAGCGGACACTATATTATCTAGGTAAACGGAATGTTCCTACTACAAATTTGGACACGCGCCGTCTAGCGGTTGTTTACAGATGTAAAGATGGAGCCAGTAAGGACGCAAATATCTTATAGCACAACTTCCTCTATCATGACAATATTTTTAAAAATAAGTTTACACTGAAAAACAATGAACATCACTCTTTTGTGAAGTGCATGCATTTTCATTGATCATCATTTACAAAACTCCTGTCGACCATGCTTTACCTGCATTGGCTTTGATTACGAAATATACTCAGTCTATCGTCTGACATATGATGATTATAGGTCATATACTGATGGTAATATACATGTTTTAGCAAGGTTAAGCTTGAAATTTCATTCCATGGTAGTCAATGTGGACCAAAATTTGACAAACTTTTACTTTTGATCAAACTTTTCGTACATAAATAGGAATACTACAACATTTCGACTTTCTTGAAATCAATAATAATTCAGTAATATTACTAATAATAATATGTTTTATATTTTTATATTCCTTTGCCCAAATTACATTTAAAATTCATATATAGCTAAATAATATTTGTTTTTAAGCTTTACTATTGTAGTTCGTTGATATCAAAATTTAAATACATTTCCGTGCTCGATTTAATCGTTTGATCATTTCGTTTCTTGTATAAATAGTCTGCTGTTTCAAGAGTAGACATTCCTTTTCATAAGTATGTTTCAATTTATGTTCCTTATACGAAGTGAAATCTTCCATACCCAAGCTAGGCTAATACCACAATAATAAACAGTTATTCACCCATTGCACCCTAATCTGGGTCAGCCACTAAATGCCGTTTGATTTACATTTACGCGCTTAGATTAAAAAATGTCTTTTTTAAAAAAAAGTGAAAGCGTAAAGAGGAAACGTCATAGATACATTACAAATTACAAGTACGCAGCAGTAGTAACACGATTAAATCTGCAACGATAACCCGATTAAGTATGTCGATAATACAGCGTTCCAGGTTATCGGGTATACAAATAACTGCCTTACCTTAAATCCTTGAATAAAGGTAAGATAATGTTTGTAACGGTCTGAAATTTTGGTTTGTTCTCTCTTTGCTGCTGTTAGTTCATGATTGCATTTCCTGGATTTGAAGGTTTTCTTTATCACATACCTTCATTTTCCAGCAAACTAAAGACGTTGCAGTGAAAGGACTTGTTAATAAGCAGTCTTATTTTACTGTTGGAACTGCGTATTTACAAAGACTTTGTAGACATTCAACTGAAATTTAAATAATTTAAATAACAATTGCATCCGATGTGGTATAGACTTCTTTTTAGTAATATCATTTAAATATTATGAAAATAATGACTAGTTTAAATGGCAATTCATTGATAATCGGCGAACACGTTGTAACACATATATGCTGCGACCTCTGTCACCAGTGTTAGATCAAATTCCATGGAAGGAAGTGACAGTATTCAAAATGTGGTGTAGTACTAAGAAATGTTTTCAAGAACCAGTTGGCATCACTGACATGTTTATGACTAGAATGATGTATCTCGAAGACAAGCAGAGAGATTGAAAGACGCGCATATATATATATATATATATATATATATATATATATATATATCTGTCTATCTATATATATATATAACAATCTAATTAACTGAATACTACTCTGCAATTTCAATCTGTAAAGATGGAAGAAAAATAACAAATGATACTTATCCAAAGCTGTATAGGCAGTGATTCAAAGTAAACTTTCAACAAAACTACTAAAAAAATACAGATACTCGTCTTCAAATAAAATTTCAAAATAGTTGTTATGCTTGTCAAGAGAAAATCTATTGCAGTCCTGAAAATCCCACAACATCAAAGAAAGGAAACCAGAGGAAAACATAAATGAAACGTAAAGATACCTGCCATTATTGTCAAGGAAAATTACTTTGGTCTTTTGAGTGTCTCATGAAAGAAAAAGAAAATAATTTCAGAAGGAGAAGGCGAAAATGAAGAACCATTTACTATAATCAATGTCCGGGGGGGGGGGGGGTGAGGGGAGAGAAGAATAAGACACAGTAAAATAACTAATGCCCGAGAGAAAATTAAACAAGAAAGACAGTAGAAGACGCAAAAGGGATTTTGTGGTTTGCTTTGAAATTTCTTTGTGTTCCTATTTATTTGATTACAATTAAAAAGAAGTGACAAAGCATGTATATCTGAGTGATTTTACGATGATATCATCTGTCTTTTTCCATTTTTTTCTTATGTTTTTGCTTGTTTGTTTTATTATATATTATAAGAGTCCCAATTCATTCCGTTTTCCTGCTCAAAATATTTGCTAGGTTCACTATTTACTTAGATTTGTTATTTGTTTATGAAAGCCGTACTTTTGACCATGTTCGTTCTCAGCGTCGTTCGGGCTGTCCTTTGCTGCTTCATTTGCAGATATCTCATTCAACCTTCACTGGTACTACCCTCCCACCCACCCACATCCCCTTTCAACTACTTTGTACAGCATTTACTTCCGTTTTCTTACCCAGGTATCTTTCCGCAATAAATACACGGGACCAGAACCTTCTCAGTGCCTTTGTGGTTGACCTGGGATGTTTTATTCTTACATATTTGGTCTTTATGTGTATGTTTGTGTAACAAGTCTCCAACTGTATGTACTCTGTATTTCACCAATAGAATACAAAGACTTTTGCCACAGCGCGGACTCGAACACGTAGTCTATTGTAAGCTTGACTTTATTTGTCAGCGCCTTTATCGGTACATATAAGCCCAAAGTGAAATATCTATATGAATTAAATTTTATATTAAAGATATATATCTATGTTATCCATGACAAATATTATTTCAATATACTTTTATAAATATGTGCATGTTGTTATACTACCCATATATAACTCAATAATTACACGTGTATCAGCAGACAGAATACGTATGCGTCTAGTAAAGAGAACCTTTACAATAAACATGATTATTATTCAGTAGTTTCGAAATATGGCCAGCAGCCGCTTCAGTCACTGAAAAAAGAGTTTTGAAATATGGCCAGCAGCCGCTTCAGTCACTGAAAAAAGGCTACCTGTATCAATTTATCGACAGTCTTAAAATCTGATTTAGTTCGTGTACAGTAAATGTATATTACACTAAGTGTCACATATTATTCTTGACAACAATTATACGTGATTCAGGGGAGGTGAGAATTATCACGATAGGTAAATGTATTGTGCACCTGTAAGATAAAACCAAGCGACACAACTTAGAATTTTCCCATATATTTGTATGGGATATAGGATGAAAAACAAGACGTTTCATTTTTCATCTACTCCTTAACATACAGTTTATGTCATTGTAGCTTTGAATACAATAATGACCACCTGTGTTGCACAATGTATTATTTAAGCCACATAGTGATCCATTTTATGATTTAAGTCAATCTTACGTTTCGGAAATATTTACAGATAAAAAACATTAAACTAAAACCATTAACAATTGTTTGCCGTCTACAATTTGTTCCCATATGTCCTACTTCCATTAACGTGACCTCGGCAAGAAAACGTAAAATATTTATATTCTTTCTCATATGACTCAGGCCAAGGAAGGGTTAAAATCATGCATGTTGAGATAAATACCAAATCATTTTGCTGAGTAAGTATTTAATAACCTTTAACATAACTTAGAAATACTTATCTCAAAATTGAGGCAATATCGTTATTTAAAATGCAAAGAAGACGACAGTTTTGTACAGCTCAGTAGGCAGAGCGTAAGACTTATGATTTTGTATGTGCTTCAAATTGCAATGTAAATCTACTTCCTCGTTTTATAATGAGGCATATGTATGCGAGAATTCGGTTTACAGACCAATATAAATTTGAAAGGTTGAATAACTTATCCATGCATCAGTTTTGATATAAGATGTATCCTGTTGTAACGCTTTAGCACATCTCGGTATTGTAGTTGCAACTTGTGTCTGACACAATGTTCTAACAAAATGATAATATGGCCATCCTATGAAATCGCTTTCTGTCAATGCAGAACTGATAATATTTGTCCCTTTTAGCAAAAGCGATCTGTAATAATTTAAACTGTGTTCATGTGGCATTAAGTTGGTTTGGTGTGATTTTACAGGGATGACCTTTTTTATATGTTCTATATTCTATTTCGTTAGTAAAAAGAATCGACTAGTTATTTCATCTGAATCAAAGTGGATTAAAGTACCGATCAGACGACATCGGTGGATATTAATAGCGCAGACATGTAGAATTTCGAAGGTACAAGCTGTTATGATTTACTGGTAAGGAAGGAATATAACTAACGTTTCCAGCCAAGTCAAGTTACACGCTTACAAACAACAATCTATTATAAATTGATACCTATATTGATACCTAAATTGATACCTATATTGATACCTAAATTGATACCTATATTAATACCTATATTGATACCTAAATTGATACCTATATTGATACCTATATTGATACCTATATTGATACCTATATTGATAAGAAAGAAAGAATAAGAAAAAGAAACAATAAAAAAATAATGATAGAATTGTATATATTGGAGGGAGGCTAGAGTAAAGAAATATTGTATATTTATTCATAACGTGTGCTCCTACGGTCTTGTAATAGTGTCTTTCAGAGTTAAACGTATGTTTCTGAGATAATCAAAGTAACAGCTTACTGAATTAGACAGCACAAATAAACAAAGCATGATGCAAGCTTCTGTGATTCGGGCAACGTATAGTAAATAACTGGATAAAAATAGAAAAATCAAAACGAAATTATTATAATTTCAAGTTCTTTTAATTGTATATTTTCCCTTTACTATTTTCCTTGTATTCTAATGCTGATTTTGGGTTTCTGGAACGTAGCGTTTTATAGAGCCTGGGATTCTCATGTTCTAACGTAATTATTACGTCATGACCAATCGCTTACTAAAGCCAAACGTATCCAGTGTAAAGTGCTCAAGAAATCCAGCATGATCTTTACCCATATGCATTGAAAATAAATCTGAGATATTTTTAGACCTTCGAGTACTTGTAGTTGAGAAGTCTACTTAGTCTCTATCACTTTGCCTCTTGGATTATATCACTTGGATTATACGAAAGGATTATTCCTTGAGTAAGAAAGAGTCACCGTTTGCAAGATCGGTGAGGCAAGGGTGCCCACTATCTCTGCTATTATATGTAATAGCAATCGAAATACTCAGTATCAAAATCCATAACAACCAAAGAATAGTAGGGATCAAAGTTCCAAATATTAAAGAAGAAGTGAAGATGATGCAACATGCGGACGATTGTACAAACTTTATCCAAGATGGAAATTCCTATAAGGAAATAATACAGGAATTCGAAAAATTTGGAAAAGTGTCGGGATCTAAGATAAATACCGACAAAACAGAAATTTTATTAATAGGAAACTGGAGAGGTAAGACACATGGGTTACCTACTCCCTTAATTAAAGGCAATATAAAAACGTTAGGTATACGTTTTGGAAAGGATGATGTGAAAAGGAACTTAAAGGAAATCAGGGAAAGAATACAAACAAATCTGCAAATCTGGGCGCCTGTGCCAATATGCCTATTGGAACGGGCACAAGTTGCTAAAAACTATATGTATGTGCACCTTAATTATAAGGTTAAAACGATAGACATTAAAAATGCAACATTAAAAAAAGATAGATAACGAAATTATTAAATATCTACGGGGCTTTAAAATGCACTACACCAACAAAGAAACTTTTTATAGGGAAGGAGAACGAGGAGGCCTAGGCCTCCCCCACCCGACCCTAATTAAATACACTAACATTTTAAACAGGTTTAAGGACATTAAAGTAGAGCCAAAAAAAGCTTGGCATGGGCTTTATATCTATTACTTTGGTTTCTCTATGAAGCAGAGAAACGACATATATAGGAACAATAGATTAATAAAACTTTTAGAGGTGCCAAGAAAATTAAGATCCATAAAAGAATTACTTTTTAAATATAGGGATGCTAAAGACCTTTGGGAAATTGACACCAAATCTACATACAAATGGATAATAGAACACACAATAAATAAGGACAAAAATAATGTAGAACAAAAACACATAAATATCAATTGGGATAGGGCCTGCGGAAACTGGGTCAAATTAGGATCGCTAAAAATGAAAAGTATCCTGTTCAAATACATGCATGATGAGTGGTTGACAGGTGAAATCGCAGTGAGAAGGCATATGATCGTAGTGTCGCCTAAATATCCACTGTGCAAAAATTACAATTTCTCCAAAGTACTCATTATCACCCAATGTAATGTTAACAAACAAGAAAGAAATAAGATAATTCAAACCATTAACACAAAACAAATGTACAATGTAACAAATTTATTATATTTAGACGGATCACAAGGCTCTTACTACATGAAATAACAATTTTTATAGCTAAAAATATGATAGCATGCGGACCTGTATTAACATAAAGGAAAATATTAGATAGAAGGGAGGGACAGGGGCCTCAAGAGAGGGAAGTACTAGCAAGGAAAACACGGGGCTAAATCACATGGCGCTACGCGAAGTGGGCAGGCCCGTGGAAGAGCTGGGAAACAAACTCACTTAGAGGAGTAAGTACGATCAAAACATTTCACGCACTAGATAGTTTTACCTAGAGGCCGACCGAAATTCGGTTTCGGTTTCGGTTTCGGCGCCGAAAGTTGGCAAATGACCACTTTCGGCATAGTTTCGGTTTTGGCCGAAGCCAAAGAGTTAGCTTTCGGTTTGCTTTCGGTTTCGGCCGAAACTGATATTGACTTTCGGTCATCATCCGAAGATCTATTTTAACTTTCAGAATGCAACGCTAGTGCTGCGTCTATTACTCTGTTTGTCGGCCGGTCAGTCGGCGCTAGGCAATTTGACATTTAGCGAAGTTCCCTTAATGCAGGCTCTGAATGATTACTTCTGTATTCGTTTTTAATTAGTGTGGCATTGCATCATGACCCAGGCCTGTTTAATAAATCTTGTGTTCGGCAACTTCGGTTTATCTTTCGGTTTCGGTTTCGGTTTCGGCCGAAGGTGTAGGTAAACTTTCGGTTTCGGCCGAAAGTCAATTTTTAACTTTCGGTCTGGTTTCGTTTTCGGCCGAAACCAGAAATTTAGTTTCGGTCGGCCTCTAGTTTTACCCAAGGAAAACCATATCCCCATATAAGCATGCTATCATAGAAGTCACTGGTGATCAATAACTAACAATACTCTGTACAGATTCGTCTGAATTTACACAGAAAGCCTGTTTAAAGGGAATAAAATAATTACCTTTTGGCTTGGAATAAGGGACTAAAAGTAAATAAATAAAAGCGAAAAAAGATCGAGACGGGTGATGTACAAATATAATAAAAAATGTACTGATCCCGTTTCGATCCAAGTAGACCTATCATATAAATAAGGAAAATAACAAAACATGGAACACAACAGAGCAAAATATTTAAATAAAAAAATAGGTCGGAAACAACCTAAATAAAAATTTTAATTAAATACACCATGTTTTTGTACCAAATTCCAAATTTATAAACAAAACTAATATATATATATATATATATATATATATATATATATATATATATATATATATATATATATATATATATATATGGGTCCGCATATGTTTAAACAACTGGGAAATTGATCTAGGAAGGCTATCCTTACAAGACACTGTATATATATGTATACATATAGCAACATACAAATAGCATTCACAGGATACAGGAAACCCCTAGCCAGGGTTAACTTTAAAAAAAGAAGACAGGAAACCCATGATGAGCCCTTTTGCTCGGGTAACCTCGTCATAGAAAACTCTAGGGACCAAAAATATCTTCCTATTTTCATATAATCCCGATGACACAAAAATAAGGTTAGGGTAAATTAAATGGAATTTCATTAAAAAAAACCCCAAAACCCTACATATTAGGGGGCATACACCTATACATAAAAACACTTTTTTTTAGTTTTTTCAAATAGGAGGAGGGGGCATCTGTCTGCTGGTCCCCCCCCCCCCAAAAAAAAAAAAGAAATGTTTAGACCTTTAAAATGTATATACGATTTGATGCTTTCATGGACTGATTGAAACTGATTGAGAGAATCATGACTGTAGTGATTCATAATTAATCTAATTTCATTTGTTTAACATTAATTGTCGTGTTTTAAACGTTCTAGTTTAATATATGTAGATTCACTGATGATACAAGCTATGTAATCACTTTTGTTTGTTCTAACAAACACATACTTTTGTAATATAATGATCCATCTTTTTCAAGACTTTTTCTCAGAATAAAATACGTGGCATCATTTTGGAAAATAAATAGGCAGACGCACATTAGAAAATATGTAAATAGAGACTGCTTGATGGTTGAAGTGGAATACTATATATTCTTAGTTTATAATATAAAAGCTAAACGTTACAATATGGCAATAAAATGCACGAGGATTGTCAGGAAACATCAATGAATTAAAACCAAAAATAATTAATATTCAGCACAATCCTGACATCATCTGCATTCAAGAAACTAAACTTTTTGCAAACTCCAAATCATTGCCACTAATTCAAGGCTACTCCCCAGGCTATTTCCAACATAGAAGGCCAGGGGGTGGGGTGGATTAGCCATATATGTAAATAACAACATTCCTAATGCAACAGTAATCCCAATAACACCAACAGCAAATAGCAATACAACAATAGAAATACAATCCCTATGAATACACACAGGGAAAAGCGAATTGTAAATATTCAATATTTATAACCCAGGGGGAGATAATAAAGCAAACACCATCACAGAACTTTGGGAAATAATTCAATATAAAAGGGTCGAACAAACGATCATTTGCGGAGATTTCAATGCTCATGGCGTGCAGTGTGGGTGGGGGTGGGCGTGGTGGGTGGAGAGGTGACGGACAGCAGGGGTTAATGGGTAACGGAATGGATCAGTGAAACCAACCTGACCATACTTAATGATGGTGCCAAAATCCGAATCCGGTTGACGGTACCATGACCACCATCGACCTTATCGTATGCACACCTAAATTGACACAGGTTGCAGACTGGAGAGTGGATCAAACATACCCCATGGGGAGTTACCACATTCAAATAATTACCACCCTGCAAATAGAAGTGCAGTTCGACTCTAACATCAAAATACCCAGGTGGAGCTATAATAAAGCAGATTGGGCAAAAGTTAAAACTCAATTAATAAATATCAACCCAAAATACAAAATACAATTGAAAATGAAGACATTGATATATACTATGAAAGCCTAATTAAGATCATTATACAGGCGGTCACCACTAGCATTCTCAAAACAAATAGCATACCAAATAAACTAGAAGTACTATGGTCGACCTGTCAAATAAAACAAACTCGGAAGAAAAACAAAAAAGCCCTTACTAAATTCAAAAGATAAGGTAACACAATATGCCTATTAGAATATAAAAAGACAAACAACTAAAAAATTTGATCAAGCTGTCCAAAGAAAAAACTTGGCAATAATACTGCACCTGTATAAATATAAGAACCAACTCAAAACAGAAGTGGGATAAAATTAGAGCAATTAGGGGCAAAAATACCAACAAAACCCTCACAATAAGCAATGCTAACAACAACAAAGAAAAAGATGACATATTAGCCCAACACTTTAAAAATATGAGAAGCTATTGCAACCACACAAATGAGTTCCAACAATATGGGGGGGGGAAAAAAATGAAGAAAAGTGTAAAATATTATTTCAAGACTTTGGACCAAAATTTCTAAACTACGGTACATAAAGAAATAACACTATGAATGGGTTCAGGCACTAAAAAAGAAAAAGGAAAAATCACCTGGGGAAGACAAAATAGGGTACACTATATACAAAAATTAACCCCATACCATCATTAAGTATATTATAAAACTATTAAATAAAATATGGTAAATAGGAAAGATACCAAAAAAATAAAATAAAAAAAAAATGGAAAACCACGATAGTAATACCCATCTTAAAACCAAATAAAGATCGCAATGACATTAACTCATATCGACCCATTTCACTAATCAACAATATCTGCAAGATTATGGAAACCATAATTTCCAAAAGGCTCAAACACTACCTTAATATATCAAACTAATATCTGAAAACCATTGTCGATTTAAGAACCAAAGGTCAACTACGGACCGACTCAGAAGGTTAGAAACCGCTATAAAATTGGCATTTAACTCTACAAGAAAAGCGGACAGAAATTTAATTGCGGTGTTTATAGATCTGGAAAAAGCATTCGATCTCGTATGGACCAAAGGCCTAATAGCCAGATTAAATCACTATGGCATTACGGGAAGGATGTATAACTTCATTGAAAATTTCCTCACTGACTGCAAAATAATAACTAGAGTAAGAGACACTTACTCTGAAGAACATACCTTCGAAAAAAGAACACCACAAGGGAGTGTACTCAGTCCCACTCTTTTCAATCTAATGATAAACGACCTTGACAGAACTCTGGCATCACCTGAAGTTAAATTATCGCAATTTGCAGATGATAGTAGACTATGGAGAGCAGGAAACCCATCCAACCACAAAATTATAACTAGCTGAGTTGCAAATCTTAACCTGAGAACTGCCGTTACGTGTAAGAAGGCAGGAACTTATCCTAAGATATTCAGCCAGACTTTCAACACACCCAAAAACTCACCCAACTTACCAGGTAATAAATAATTGTAATATACCCTTCAGAACCACTATGAAAAAATCCCCATTATGGGAAAACTAATTCATGATTTGAAACATCTACTTCCAATAGAGTTATTCCAGGCCGAAAATACTATCTCATATAGCAAGGAGCCTTGGAATAACATAACACCAATAGTCAATATAGCAAAAAGTAAGATTACTAACGATAAAAAACCTTGGAGTAATATAAAACCTATATTAAATATCTCCCTTTCAACTAAAGGAAACAAGGAAAACCAAGCAAACTATCTAAAAATTAGATTCAGCAGAAATTAACAACACATATAACAATTACTTCAAAATATACACAGATAGATCCAAAATAATAAATCCTTGCAAAACAGCTGCAGAAATGGTAATACCTGAGCTGAATATACAATCGGGGTGGCGTCTACCTGACTACTGCTCCATATATACAGCTGAATTCTGGGCCATCTTAAAAGCACTAAAATGGATTGAGAAAAACAAACTAAACAAGACGGTTATAATACATGACTCACTTAGTGTCATAACCTCAATCCAAAATAACACCACTAAATCAAGAGATAATTTCCTAAACCAAGCCAACACATTAACGAAACAAATAACTAAAAACAAATTAAGAATAGAATACATGTGGATTTTATCCCACATCAATATCCAAGGAAATCACTAAGCAGACCAGATAGCTAAAGAAAAAAACCAAATTACATGCCCCTCGAATATAGTCAGCATGAACTATACAGCCTAATCAACACATTAATTAACAATAAATGGCAAATCGATTGGAATCAAAATCACAAAGGGAGAAAACTATACAATACCATCAAGGAAGTAAATAGAAATAGAAATACACACAGGTGCATAGGCTATGAACAAACACTAATCAATGGAATTCTCTTAGGAAAAGATGGCAAACAGCTTTGGAAAATACATAGGACATTTCCCACATAACATAAATTGCTACAGTTGTAGCACCCCAGAAGATTTACACCATATCTTTAATGACTGTAGAATAACCAAGAAGGAAAGGAACAAATTCAGATCCGAAAAACAAATCATAGCCGCCCCATATACATACCCATAAATATTTCAATTAGCAAATGGAACCCCAAATAACATTCAAAATGTAATAGAATTTTTAAAAACAACAGGGCTACTAGAGAAAATTGAGAAAATAGGAAAATAAAGAACATAATAGGGAAAAATCAATAACAACTAAGGACAAAACCTAGTACTAGCTCAAACCAAAAGTGATAATAAAAATGAAAGTCTCTTTAAGTGATGGAATCACCACCAGGAATGAACAGGTAGATCTCAACCATCTTTGGAACCCACATACACTATGGTGGGCATGAGATGATCAAGGCTCGTACACTGAGTAACCAAACCGGAAATTAAAGATGCGAGTAACCCTATACAAACAGACAAGAAAAAGCAACACAGAAAAGAATCCGATTGCTTTTGTTGCCTGGTTAACAGGGTCCTCATTTGGTACGAGAACCCTTTTCGAACAATCTATTTTACGAAACCTTACTTGATCATTTTTGCACACCGTTCAAAATTAACAAGCTATTTTTACCATACAGTGACTATTCTAATTTTTTTCGCACATACATCTTAGTATTCAGATTTTTAGGGACTTAATACATGTACACTTTGTACTAAACATATTAGAAAGTTAAAATAGTTAAACAAATTTTTACGACATCATGGATTTGATTAAATTGCATAACATTATTGGTATTTTCCTGTCCATTAGTAATAACTGCTCCAGATTTGAATTAAGCAAGGAATAATGACGTTGCTGGCTGTACGACATCCTTGGTACCTCTCTATTCTTGCCACAACACGGATAGCTCCAAATGGAGGAGATGTGAAACTAATTTCACACTTGTGCAATTGCACACTATTAACACACCTAATTGGCTGTTAGGGTTGAGTGTGTGTTGGGTCTATTTCCACTCACCCAGGGTCCTCCATTCAGGGCGATAGTTACTTACTAGCATCCCGACCTGACTACCAAATTAAATAGTACTCCTTGAGTACATAAATGCCTGGGGGAAGCGGAACCATTCCCCCCAGGAGTAATTAAATATCCAGCTTTGCTGGAACTTAAAGCAGTGCCACATGCCTCTAGTAGGCAATACAGCACTATAATTCAACTTCATCATCATATAAAATCTATCTTATCTTGTTCAAAACATCACATTTCAATATGCAACAAGATTGAAGTTGTAAAGCGAAAGCGAGGCAATGGAAATGTGATTACATTTTTTAAAGCAAATACAATAATGATAACATGCTGCAGGAAAGCAATTCAAGTCAGAAGGTTCAAAGATCTGTACATATTCAACTCATTTCGCATGTATTATACTCAATTGCGCATTGTAATTTGGTAATAATCGACGGTTTATATTGAAAGTGTTAGGTATACAAAAATACCTCCATATCAAGCATCGATCGCACTGAAGGAAATAAAATGTTCATTCCGTCATGATTGGAAGAAAAGAGCAAGCTTACTACTTTTGAAACATTTGTTGCAACTAAATATTGTTACAATTACAGAGTGTCTATGTTTCGATGGATGTTCGGAGAAAGGTATTTATTGTTTTCCATCCAACTTTTTTAGCCATGGTTCCGATATGTTAACCCTATCTACACATTGGCGGATCTATTGGATTTCATAAGCTGCCTCCCTTTGTAAGTAATGCCAACTAACCATTAGCGTTAACAACGACACATTGTACATCTGCTAAACATACTGGAGGCAACTGACTTAAAAATGATGCTTTGTAAGTTTAACATCGAATGTATGACTACTTTCAAGGAGAAGCCATAACAGGTTTATTTGCGTGAAAGATATTTGTACAAACATTGTTCGGCAGTGGAAAAGTACTTATTTATGAGATCATTCGAGTTTTGCACCCCTCTTCTGCTGATAATGTAGAAAAATGTTCAAATTTGAGCAAGTTAAGTTTAATTGGATGAGGTGGCATGCCGCCGCATCGAATGAAACTCACAGACCTGAAGCACAGAAATATCTGCTCGATACGCCAAGGTGTAGGTGGGGTTAACATATCAGAACCTTGGCTAGCGAAGTTGCATTCGCAGTAGAAAAGATGAGGTAAAATAACATTTAACATTTGTGAAACAAATGGAATATATATATATATATATATATATATATATATATATATATATATATATATATATATATATAATAAAGGAAACAATGAGCAACACACTTGCACGTATTATGTTTTTAAGGACCAAGTCAGTCTTCGCTGGAAGTTTTGTTTAAATACCATATTTCATCCAAGGAAATTGTAAATGCTTTTCAAAGTCTTATTCGAAAGGAAAACAAAATATTCACATAACAAAATTATATGGTTCAATCCATATCAAAAACATTCTAAGAGTGATGCAATACACAATATCATCATATTGTGTTTAGTAAAGACTAATAGATCCTGTCAGCAATATTTGTTTCTAGCCATACCACTTAACAAGGTAAAGAAAATAAGACAATATCTTAAAAAACACTATCCAAATATTGAGCAAATATTCTTGTCATAATACAAGGATTGCTTGCAGTCAATGCTTCCAGCATGTATTGTCAGATTCCATAAAGTGTGCATACATCTAATATCAATATTTGTCACGGCAATTTGTGTGTGGAATCTACAAGGACTAATTTTCATATCAAGCATATGCGTGAAATCCTGAGAATGCTGAATTTTAACGTCCAAAATAGCCCGAAGTACGCCCGTTATGAAGGCGTCATCTACCGGACAGTAAGGCAATCTCTCTGCCAAGTAAAGCATGTCAGATACAACGTCAAACGGCAAGATGTATGATGTTCCGCTGACGTAAGGTGGGTATTGAGAACTTGGAAGTTCTTCTTTCCTAACTGCATACCTTCCTTCCCTCTGCACCATTCCGCCATGAGGATATAGATAACCGTGTATAGTTTTATTATTGATATTAGGATTATTCAGCAAATAATCAGAAAATCGCGCTACGTTTATGAATGTATCTTCGTCAGCTTTCAGAATGTATTTGACACTAGGGCAGTATGTTTTCACCCATTTTAGGCCATTCATCATTTTATTCGTTAAGTTATGCCTGGATTCCACGACGTCAGCTTGGACAATGTCTTTATACTTTGTAGTTTCTTCTTGCAAGACTTTGCCAGGTAAAGTTTCGTTTGCCAGTCTTCCAAGCATGAACATCAGTTTGGTAGATATTCTGAAAGAAGTACCACTTTGACTCGAAACGCTACCCCAGGTTTGTCTAATAACATGTCTCTCGCCGGTGTTCTTTGGTAGGGAAAGTACGAAAAACAGAAGAAATGGAGGCGGAGAAACATTACAGATGTCCCTACCATCTATCATATACGTTTGGTTGTATGGTGTGATAACTTTATCCCATGACTGAGCATTTATCTTCTTGATTGAATCAGTCCTAATTTTTGTTAATTCAAGCTGTGTAACAGAAAGACTAGATTTTGCCGATGAGGGCTCCTTAGTCGAAACATTGGGAAAACTACTAAAATATCCCAAACCTGTTTCCATGACTACTTCTCTTATTTGCTTTGTAAATCTGTTACGATTGATAAATCCTGCATTAAAGACGGTAATGGACACAACTGCACCAATCAAAACCAACAACATGCATTTTCTTCGCATAGTTGCGGCTCTGTTCGCTTGAAATCTTGAACCTGCAAAAATAAAATTAAAAATTGAACATGTCTGTAAACAATGTAACTACTCTCGCTTGTTTTACCTTGACTACGAAATCAATGACCATATTTATAAGAACACAAGGGTATATATAGACCAAATAGCCACTTTATGTATATGCGACCATATTTGTGAGCATATTTTGCTTTTTTATCAAAAAGTGAGGAAATGGGGTTTTAATGTTTATGTGACGATGCTATTTGTTTGAAATTTCATGCAAATAGACTATTTTATAGTTCTTTTTATATATTATTTTTTTACAGTTGTTCATCGCGCTATGTTTGTTGATTAAACCAGGCACAATTGAGGGTTCTTAGTTATCTCACGGAGAGGTAGAGCAACAGAAACACCCGGTCCCGATATTTGGTTACTCTTGGAGTTCATCGTTAGCCAAAATAATCTATTTGTTGATCAGTCCAGCTATAAACAGCTGTCAAAACTAATTACAATAGTACATGTATTACTGAAACCAAATATTGTCTTCTTTCATTTTCAGTGAATCAAAATATATACCGCATTAGCACTACAAGACAATACCGTTATCATTTGTATTCCTTTCCAGGTTAATTGAAATGGTATATATTACTACTTTTGAACTCCTTCTGTTCAAAACGTTAACGCCGACAGATTATTTATAAAATATTAATGTTATTAACAAAATGTTATTATCAGTGGATTAGTAGTATGGATTAGTGATAATTTCCTGATTAGTGTGACTTTGTCAAAATCTCTGGATTGGTGTGACATAGAAAATCACTTGTTTGGTGTTACAGCAAAAATCTGATTTGTGCAGTTTAGAGAAAATCTGATTAGTGTGGCTTAATGAAACTCAATTGATTGGTGTGATATAGAAAATCTCCTGATTGGTGAGATATAGAAAATCACTTGATTGGTGTGATATATAGAAAATCTCTTGATATCTGACAGTGAAAATCTGGTTTGTGTGGTTTAATGAAAATCACTTGATTGGGGTGATATAGAAAATCTCTTGATTGGTGTGATATAGAAAATCTCTTAATTGATATGACATTGAAATTCTGATTTGTATGGTTTAATGAAAATCACTTGCTTGGTGTGATATAAAAAATCTCTTCATTGATATGACAGTGAAAATCTGATTTGTGTGGTTTAATGAAAATCTCTGAAACAAATATGCAAATGTTATGCTGCAATTTGAAATTCAGTACATATAAAAATGAACTTTAAAAGTTTATTAAAAAGAAAAACTTATTACCTAATTATTTGTATTCACTTATTATAAGACAAGTCAATATATGCAAAGCAGGTGTGCAAACAGTTTCGTATTTAAACTTTAAACACTGCATTTTTGGTGAACAAATTTGAATTAAATAGTCACGGGGTGGGACAGAAAGACTTAAATTTATAATAATTACAACAAAGGACATTATCATTTTCTACTGTTGTCTCTCCCAAGTAATATATTGGGTATAGGTTGTCTGAATAAAATTAAAAATGAAACATTTCACTTTTCACTTGTACTAAATGTGACCTATATCATCCTATACACTCGTACACTATACGCGTACACCTATACATTTCGTTCTCTCTCTCTCTCTCTCTCTCTCTCTCTCTCTCTCTCTCTCTCTCTCTCTCTCTCTCTCTCTCTCTCTCTCACACACACACACACACACACAACCATGTATGCACTTGATATCAGACTAAATCGGAATTAAATAGGGAACAAAGTGGTTATAATAAAGATAATTATGCTATGATTTAACCGATAAAGTTCTGGCGGAGAACAACAATGACATGGCAAACATTTTGTATTGATATTACGTACAAAAAAATACTTGCCAAATATGCTTCCAACCTGAGAACAAGAACATTTAAAGTTGATTGTAATGCGAATTTGCAATACGGATACATTATTACCTTAATAACGAGAATACAAATAATAATTAGGACTTTGTATATCGCATAATCTTGAGTAGCTCAATACTGATACATTATTACCTTAATAACGAGAATACAAATAATAATTAGGACTTTGTATATCGCACAATCTTGAGTAGCTCAATACTGATACATTATTACCTTAATAACGAGAATACAAATAATAATTAGGACTTTGTATATCGCATAATCTTGAGTAGCTCAATACTGATACATTATTACCTTAATAACGAGAATACAAATAATAATTAGGACTTTGTATATCGCATAATCTTGAGTAGCTCAATACTGATACATTATTACCTTAATAACGAGAATACAAATAATAATTAGGACTTTGTATATCGCATAATCTTGAGTAGCTCAATACGGATACATTATTACCTTAATAACGAGAATACAAAAATAATAATTAGGACTTTGTATATCGCATAATCTTGAGTAGCTCAATACTGATACATTATTACCTTAATAACGAGAATACAAATAATAATTAGGACTTTGTATATCGCATAATCTTGAGTAGCTCAATACTGATACATTATTACCTTAATAACGAGAATACAAATAATAATTAGGACTTTGTATATCGCATAATCTTGAGTAGCTCTAAGCGCTTTACAACATCTATAATGATATCAATACAACCCTCCTCCGCCCCCCCCCCAAAAAAAATAAAAACCCACCATGAAATTGGAAAGAAAACAAAATGCTGAAAAGATTTAAGATAGAAAACATTATTAGGTCCTTAAGTTTGTTTATGCAGTCGTGGGATCGCTGTCCTTGCTGTAGCTCGCCATATAAGAGTCTCTTAGACAGCCGGTGGTGCCGCCCAGCGGAGATGGGACTACATCAGGATGTCGTAAATGCTGCGTACACCTGATTGGACTAGTATCCTAGTGTCCGGAACCTTGTCTTGGGTCATGATGTTGAGGATTTTCCTGAGACTTGTGGTGTGAAAGTGATTCAGATTCCTGGAGTGTTGTTGGTACACCGTCCATGTTTCGCATGCGTAAAGTAGTGTGGGGAGCACAACTGCCCTGTAGACCTAAAGTTTGGTCTGAGTGCTGATGCCTCTTCTATTCCAGACGTTGGCATACAATCGACAGAAGGTTCACCTCTTCGTCAATAGCGACGCTCTGTGACAGTGTACTGCTAAGGTAGGTGAAGTGGATCACAATATTGTGAGTTTGGCCGTTGACGCTGATGTTGGGCTCAACATAGGGCTTTCCAGGGGCCAGCTGATGCAGGACTTCAGTCTTCTTGGTACTGATGGCGAAACTGAAGATTGTGCAAGAGATGAATAACTTGTCAATGCTGCATTGCAGGTCGGCTTCTGAGCCAGCATTGAGGGTGCAGTCATCGCAAACAAGACATCCCTGATGATGTATGTCATAACCTTGGTTTTCTCTTGAAGCCTTATGATGTTGAATAGTTTCCATCTGTACGGTACCTGATACCGACTCCAACCTATTCGTCTCTGAAAGCATTAGTCAGCAATGCGGTGAACACTAGACTGAACAGTGTTGGTGCAAGAACACAACCCCTCTTGACGCCATTGGTTACTAGGAGTGGCTCAGATGTTTCTCTCTTGTCCTGGACTCGTGCCTTCATGCCGTCGTGGAAATGCTGCACCATGGACATACATTTTTTTGGGCGTCCGTACTTGGCCGTTACCTTCCACAAGCCTTCACTGCTGACAATATCAAAGGCCTTTGTCAAGTCGAAGTAAAAGGAGAATAGGTTGGCGTTTTGCTCTTAAAATTAAACTGCAGCTAGTTACAACAGACAAAAACAACACTTTAACGTCTACGTGTTCTTAGCCCAACTGAAATTATATCTCTAAACATCACTATTAAAATTGGCTACTGCGTATAATAATTCCGGTAAAACCAGCATTTTGATAAACATTACACAATTTCGAAATAGTCGCAACATGCTTCGAAACGACACGGAAGCTATTTACATCTAATGTCACGTATAGCCTCGATTTCACTCAAAGAAACTCATATAAACAGAGATATTTAATTTAACTTGATAAATCAAGGCCAGGAACTAGGTAAGCGTTAGATACAAAGCTTCAATACTTTGTTTTCGAAAAACTGAAATGAATTTCTGGAAAATTTCAAATCCAGTAAATAAAATTACATTACATATGTAATAGAATAAAAAGCTTTTTTTTTTTTTAAAAAAAAAATTAAAACTAACAAACAAAAATTTAAATCAAATCAAATATAAATTAATCAGATATACCTAAATTTGTGTGTGAGTGTTTGGTTTGGAATTTTAACGGAGTTTTAATAATTTTGCAGTCATTACGCTCTGATATCGGCACTGTATCAGTTTATGGTAATGTCTAACACAGGAGCATCATGCCTCAGCCATGTAGCCTGATGTCCCACACAGTCACATTATCCTGACACAAGGCCCACCAGTCGCAACACTAACCTCTGAGCACCAAGCGAGGCAGCTGTTAGTACCATTTTATAAGTCTTTGATTTGATTCGGCCATGGCTCCAATCCGCGACCTCCTTCATCTGAGGCGTACGCTAGGACCACTAGGCCATCGGGCCGGTTTTACAAGAATAAGATGAATACTGTCAAGAAGCATTGCAACAATAATCAAAATGAAGTATAATGAAACAGTCATAAAAAGTTATTCAAATTTATCCAAGCCGATTGATAGGAGTGGGTTTTAAAAGATAATCTGAGTCCGTTTATAACAAATTATGTTCAGCGTGAAAGACTTGAAACCTTCAACATGACAGAACACGTCCACTCGATTAATAGTATTTATGATCATATATTAAATGGAGTCACGAGCACGTGTACCTCGTCAACAAGTTTCCACTGAAAAGTGATAATTTTACCTTTTAAAATTACGAAATATATCCTATTACAATATACGAAGTCGTCCGTTTTAATTTCACTTTATAGCTAACCGTTGCACGGCTTGCGTCACGTTTGCGATTATGAATTGAGAATGTTATGATTTAAAGTATACACGGCGTGTTCATCCTAAATTAAATTTCGTTCGTCACGTGGACATCATAGTGAACGAATACAACTTTAAAACAGTTATCTTTGTTTCCTCTTCAAAATCGAACGTATGATGCAAAGTACAATTTATTGTCCTTTAAACGAATGAAAGTCTTGCCCTTAAACAGTAACGTAATATTTAGTATTCATTAGTCAGTTTAGATCCCTTGATGCCAAACTGACGTACGTTATCCTTGTTTTCGTTTTGGGCTTAGAAAAATTTCATGTTCTCTTTCATTCCTTCTATACAAGTTTATAAATGTATATTGCCAAAGATTGTATTCAAGGAAATATATAATACGTGTATGATATATTAAAAAATGATTCAATATAGTGTGTACTTTAATTTAATTATCTAAACAATGTACAGAGGAATCTCGTTTATCAGGAAACCTCACTATTCGATCATATTTCAACGGGAACGGAATTTCCAAACATTAATTTGCTCCGTTAATCCAGACACCCGCGCGCCGGATACGGAAATCAAAATCTGCTAACAAAGTGTAAAATTAATGTAAAGCTTGCCTTGATAATCTGGAAAAAAATCTGTCCGTAAGTAAGAAACGGGAAAGAATCGTACATGAAATTAGTCAAACTGATCACGTCATATGTGTGGGGAAAACTTCAAGTAGCGTGGCCGTATTATAACCGCGACTATATTAACATTAATATTTTGTCTACTCATCGACTAGGTGTTAACAATTACATTAAAGACACTGGAATCAAATTCGGTCCACTTCGGACATAACATATGGTTATTAAATTAGGTCTGTCATGAAATCTCTTTGTCTGCCAAGTGTCAGAAACAATCATAGTTTGAACACAAAATGTAGATTGATTTTTAAGCATTAGACAGTATACGGCTATTTTTCAAAATAAAGCGATGCCAATTATCGACTTATTAGCAGCTAATAATATTAAAATACAACTTGCAAAAATGATTGCATTTAACTTCGAGCAGACTTAAGCAATATTTACTAGTGTACATATCGTAACACAATAGTAAAGCCGTTGAGAATCTGTGGACATTAATGATAATCACTGACAATCGATCCCCCAGTGAATCCAGCTCACATATTGTGATGTTCCTAGTGTGGTAATTGTTTATACATATATTTAGACTATATGTAAAACACCATATTATAATCAAGTGAAGTAACACAAATAAATACGTTTTTTATTTCACCTATTATTGCATATGCACCAACAGCTGCCTCGTTTGGCGTTCATCATCATGAGGTTAATGCGAGGACTGGTCGGTCTGGTGTCAGAATAATGTGACATATATACAGGTTTGCATTTTCTCTCTTTTTTTGTGGTTATATTTGGAATTTATTCAGGTTTCATACAAGTGGTTGTTTAATACAGTTAATATATAAGTTGGCCAACATTGAAATGTTTCCTTTATACATTCTGCGGTAGATATGTTAGTGGATGTCAAAAACTGAAGAAAAAAGATAAGTGCAAAATCAAGCAAGCTCAATACGCGCAGTTGTTATAAAATACGGTAATTTGTTTATTGATACTAAAACGTTTGTGGCAGACGGGTTAGATTATAACACATGTATAGAAATACCTGTATGCACCTGCCACGAAGCTGGTAACCCACATTAGACTGTACAGTCCTTCGCATCGTGTTTATATAAACCCATTGCACTGGCGTCAAATTGTTTATTTAAATATAACAATACTTTACGACCACCATTAATGTGTTATCGCTCTTGTTTGAACCCATTTGTAAGGACATATCTGTTTTTGTTCCGGAACAGGATTTGTCACCTCCGTCAGCAGATGGGTGATAAATAAAAGAAAATCTATTGAAAAACGAACATCGAAATTAAATCTTAAGAAGGCAACACGAAGGACAGTGAAGAAAAACATAAAACTTGAACATAACAAACAAACATTTAGAATTAATTTAATGAAACATAAAGATTTGTTGTTAAACAAAATTTAATTGTTTATGTTATAAAGAATTTGTTTTTAATAATACTGCGTACATTTCTAAAAATGAAGTCCGTATTTTTTTAAAAATCAGACTATTTACTAGGGTAAATACAAAATTATCTTAGTCCGCTACGAAATGCAAGAATTTTTTGTATCGCGTGACTAAAAATCGAACAATTTTGAGTTATCGCTTTTCTTTGGTGGGGGCAACAGACAGATGCCCCAACCCAATTTCAAAAAGAACCAAAATGTGTTTATGTTTTGTTGTTTCTTCCTAATGTGTAGTTTGTATTTAAATTTAAAGAAAAAGATTTTTAAAAAATATTAATTTTTGATGGGTATTTTTAGTTTTCCCAAGTGTTTTCCATAGGGTTGCTCATACGATTAGGGTTTCATCACCTATCTCGATATATATATATATATTTTAGCTACTTATATCATATGCAAATTCATATTTTAGCTACTTATATCATATGCAAATTCATATTTTAGCTACTTATATCATATGCAAATTCATATTTTAGATACTTATATCATATGGAAATTCATATTTTAGATACTTATATCATATGGAAATTCATATTTTAGCTACTTATATCATATGCAAATTCAAATGTTAACTACTTATATCATATGGAACATTCATATATTAGCCACTTATACCGAAAGGAAATGCAAAAATGTAATTTGATGTGTTCATACGTATTTTTAAAAGGAAACATTAATATCAACATTAATACCTAAATATTCACACACTCACTACGTTCTGACTTACCCAGTTGCATTTAACCGATCCGGTGGCCTAGTGGTTAGAGCGTCCGCCGCGGAAGCGGGAGGTCGTGGGTTCGATCCCCGGCCGAGTCATACCAAAGACTTACAAAAATGGTACTAACAGCTGCCTCGCTTGAGCATTAAGAGGTTAGTGTTAGGACTGGTCGGCCTGGTGTCAGGATAATGTGACTGGGCGGGACATCATGCTACATGTCTGCGGCATGATGCCCCAGTGGTAGACATCACTATAAACTGCCTCACTGCAGACATCGTAGCGGTATGACTGAAAAATTGTTAAAGCTACGTTAAAAATCCTAAACAAACAAACAAACAAACCCAGTTGCATGTGTGTAGATCAAAATATGCAGTTCTAATCCAATCATTAGCCTGCCGTTCTCTAACATCAACATTAAATACCAAAATATGTAGATGTACAAACTGATGTACTCTTAACTTTTCCCTTTATTACTTGTGATCCGCCATCAGCAAGGTTCCAACATTATTCAAATGACGTGCATATCATGATTACAGCTCTAGAACGTATGTCACGTGCTGTGTTACACCTGAGATTCCACAACAATCCTTTCCAATAAAATCGGTATGTATGAAAAAAACATTTTGGACCAAAGGTTATCTTAGGGCCTTTCGAATGTATGCAATATTTGTGTTATATGTTGATAAATGCTATTATGAATGCACTTTGCTCTGTTCGTCCTCGTTCTTTGAGTTATTGAGCCCCGTCCTGAACACTCTTTGCAGCAGGGAGGGCGAATCGGACAACAATTTATAGAAGTGTCTATTTGCAAACCAAGGCTTCCTCCAAAATCGAACAAAAAAAAGTTTCCTTTGGAGACGCAAAGTCGTTGTCGCGCCCTCTCTACTGCTATGGGGTTAAAAATCTTTATACGATTTCACAAACAGACTAATTTGTAAAACCTCACCTCGTAAATCAGATTATTGGAGTGGTCAGTGAGTTTGAAAGTCCGTAAGTAAGATTAGTTGGATCCTCAATTATTAAAAATCCTGGAGGAGCTTTTGGTGCAAATGAGTATAAAATATTTCCTTGTTGGGCTTGATTTGATCTTTCGAGATTTATTTGGTATCTTCCTTCGATGATATCACATACTATATTCACTGCAATCACCGAGGATAGATTGAGTTTTGAGGAGCGATATATCGCCCACCACCATCTGGGTCATTATTATGTTTGAGGATGGTTGAACCCTTGTGTTTTTGTCTCCATGCGGTGAGTATCATAGTAAACTTTTCATTGATAAAATCATTTTTTTAACGGATTTTTTACTTCGTCTGCGTTATAACCAAGAAATTTAAAATTCGGTAGATCAGTTTCTGTTATATTGTATAGAGTTAAAAAAATTTGTCTAAAGAGATTGTTTTTAGTATCAGCATGAATAATTACTTGAATTATTTTCTTGCAAATATCTTCCATGTCGGATAAAAGCTGATTTAATATTTCAATTCGTTAAATAATTTCACTTTGATTAGACTCACGAAAAACCTGATGTAGTCGTTGTAGTTGTCAACTGTGTTCATGATTGAAATCTAGAAAATATTCGATACATTTACTTTGTTCAATATCTATATAATTTATTTCTAGATTCAGTCCAATAATAAATCTCCAAAAACCGTAATCTTTATTAGGGTTAAAAAGATTATTACCCTGCAGCGATGAATTTTTTTTTATATCGCGGAGGTGTTCTTTATATGATGGGGTAAATTCGTGGCATGATTGTTTATCCGTGATATAATCAGATTTTTGTGGTTCAGGTGGAGGTGGTATTTCAGGCCAACCCAGTATTGTCCTTATATAACTCTGATAGATATCTACGACATACACGGGCGAGTTTATCTCAGTGGCAGATGATAGTGTTGGTTCATGAACCGTTATAGCGCTTTTCAATTCTTTTCCAGTAATGGATTTTATTCTACGCTGAAATTCGTTATTTATTTGTTCAATTTGGTAAGACCCAGATGGTAATGAAACAACGTTCCAATCTGGAGTTCCGTCTTGTTTATTCTTACTCGCAAACACCAGAGAATTATTCGGTTGCTGACCACTGAATGGTACTGATCTGATATTTGGCCAACTATGGTATACTCGTAGTTTTGCTAGTGCTATTTCCTTAACTGAAACCGCAGTAGGGAAATTCACACTGACTTCAGGATTCGTTGAGGTTATTGATATCATGCTGGTTTTCACCGGGGTTGTGTTTTCCGCTATTCGTTGAAGTAGTTCTTGCGATGTTGCCATTGTTATTATACTCATGTTGTTTTTCTAATTTTGACATCGCGGAATCATAAACACGCACCAGCGCTGAAAACTTACTATCCGATAATAATGTGTAATCGAGGGAAGATGATATCATCGAGGATAATTGGGAGTATGCGGTTGACACAACATGGAACCTAACTAATACAAATTGGAACAGCTATCGGGACAATCATTGTCACCGAAGAGAGTATTATACCAGCTCCGGTGATTACACCTGATACCGAGTACACGGTAACATCAACTGCGGTAATTCTTCGTCGGTATTTGTTTATTTTTACTTTATACTCCTCAGTGAGTGTTTTGAGTTAGTTTGAAAATCTCTGACCTGATCATAGCGATACTTCTGTGGCGCTGCCAATGATGAAATTTTATTTATTATAATAGATTTCAAATTGCAGGCTGTAAATTCGCCAGCGTTAAATTCGCTAGTGTTAAATTCGCCAGTGAATTCAATTCAGTTGTTTACTTAAATCCGCTACGAATTCCACATACCATGTTACTGAAACCCTAGCCAAAATATTATCAGTGGATGCTATTGTAAATTGTTCAGTTGTTTTTTTGTCGATGATCGTTGATATCATATTGTTGACCCCAGATGATCTCATTGATGAAATATTAACTTGAGTCAGCGACACTAGTGTTAATTGATAAATACCTTTGACGGCCGCGGTGATATTTAATATGTTAGTGGATGGTGTCCACGTAAATCATCGGTGTTGAATCGCGTACACATTATTTACAATTTTTTTGTTCGTGAGGGATTTTTATTTTTTCACGTTTTTCTATCATCCTTGGTAGATCATCCCTGATGACATCGTTGGTCGTTTAAATATCTTCGCGAACAACTTCTATTCGCCGATTAATCGCGGTTATTTCATCGAATTTCGTGATAATATCAGCAAGATCTGTTTTGATTTTTTCGGGTTTAGAATTTTTACCAAAAAACTTCTGACCCTTTCGACAGCAGTGAATAACGGGATGAACTTGTTGATGTCATTGTTATATGTGAGGGAGTCATAAAACGCGTGTTGAATTCTCTTTACAAAATAATAGGATTTCGATAACATATATTTATTATTCCGAGCGCTATTATCAATATCTTGAAAATCAGAAAGAATCCGATCACAATCTAATTTATCTGACAAATGAATTCCTTGATTTTTCAACTTTGAAATCTCCTTTATAATGAAATTCATATTTTCGAAATTCATTTATATGAAATATTATATATTTAATTTGATAAACAAGAAAATTGGAGTCAATTTTGACCCGTTGATATATTTGATATATACACACAAGACAACACATCCCCATTTGGAACCCCTCAGGTGTTATTCACATCTGACCGGGCCCAGAGGTACCATGAAACATAGTCTCCGAGAGGAGACCTAACGCGTCAAATAACGGGTTAGAACTCCAAGAAGGTATGTTTTGTGAATGGACGTCACATTTACATATATACATGGTATTTACGATAAAATGATATGATATATATATATATATATATATATATATATATGTATATATATATATATATATATATATATATATATATATATATATATATATATATATATATATATATATATATATATATATATATATATACAATGAAATGACATGACATATACAATGAAATGACATGATATATACAATGAAATGATATGATATACATAAATAGGACAGCACAAGACAATACAACATATAACAATGGAATATAGGTGGACACACACACGGGGCTGGTGGTTTCACGGTTTGTATTTCGAAATGGCTTAAATTATATAGAAAAACCTTCCGATCGGTACCGTCGACAATAATGCCTGCCACGAGATTCGAACGATGGGCCCCAGGACGAGATATCATCCCCGTACTGAAAACGCTAATATTCACAAGATATCTACAAGTCTATAATATTGAATACGATATATAGCTAAACTGCTGTATTCGTCGTAAAGAATTTAACGAATTGTAGATAAAAATCATATATCAATCGTAGACAAAATTATAAATTTTCTAGTCAAATCAGCACAAAAAATGCCATTCAGTCGGACTATGAGTCAGCGAAAAATCCCATTGAGATACGTGACTACAACGAAGGAGTTATCGTTGTTTCGAAACCGTATACACAAGCCCACACGATTTATTTCCCTTGGTTTTACATATATATACAATAAAAAACATAATTCAGACATATGAAGATTGAATTGTATGTCCGGTTGTCTTGGAAATCGCTGATCGATATATTCGTTCTGCTACTTTTCGTACTGAGGCTCTATAAATATCGAAATACTTTCCAGCTTCATTCATTGATTGAAATACTCTTTTTTCGTTATTTTCTGTATTAAATCAATTTATAGGTTTCGCGTTTTTCGAGTTTTCTTCAGTCCCTCCTCGTTTGGTGTTTTCACTCTGAGTAATAGACTGTAGATTCTATAAAGAATTGTTCCTAGGATTAGAATCAATATGATCAACTACAAAACCATCTTTGATCAATCCATTGTAACATTCATATGCGATTATGTGATTAAAATATCTTTTCCCTCCAGCACTATACATAAGATATCCGAGATTACTAAAAACACCAACTGGTTTCTTCAGTCTGCGGTGTCTGACAATACCATCACGAGATGCTTCATAATTGGTAATCACGATATGTGGTTGAAATTCTTGGTTCATTTATATACTAAATACTATTTGTCTAATTTATTATTTGGTTTAATTATTACTTGAGAATCTATCAATGTAGTCTTGAGGTGTTCTTAAAATTTTATCCTTGACAGAGTCATTGATGGAATCTTTGATGGAATAACTCAAAGTCTTAGTTCTGACACGTCACTCTCCACTGCAAACGTTTGGTGATGTATACGTGATTACAGGTTATATACCACATAATCTGCACATTATATACACGATCTTATTCCTTTGATGTGAAATTTAATGAAATTGATTTAATAATTGTACATGCAACAATTTGCTTTCAGCAGGTGGCATACTATTTTTGTAGTGGTTTCTCGTTAACTAGGTTGGGTTGGAGTGTTTCCAATACCACATTCAATTATTGCAGAAGACCCACCCCGGCTCGCTTTTGTCAGAATTTGAAGTAGTGATAGGGAGATGCAAGCAAAGCTCGGAGCCCCCCTTCAGCGATGTCGACAGTTAAATTACTGAATACACAAAAGGTGAAATTCAAATAAATGACAATTTAATACCATTCAATAACATATAGTCATTTCTCAAATAAAATTCAAATTTAAAACCATATCACTCGTCTTTCGCTTCACCAAGTGACCGAATATTTCATCATCTGACTTAGCGTGATATATTTTCCTCCTGTCCTGTGTTCCTTTCCATCTGTATTTTGTTTCTCTGGACTTTCTTTAGTTCCCTGTAGTCCATCTAACTTCCGTCTCTGTTCTTCCTTTTCATTTGTCTCCCAGAGACTCGTGATCATCTGCACTAGGGTATTTCTTTCTGTCTTCAACAGTTTATCTGGTACCTAAATGTTTTTTGTACGAATACAAAAGGACATTATCATAGCATATTCCTCTAGCTGTCTAGACTCACGCTGAACAACAATATCGTCAGATAAAGCCATTAACTTCTTTGGTCACACATTCGGGCACATCAAAGTACCCATTCTTTCTGATATGGTGTACACGGTATATAGATTCTCAATCTTATTAAACAGAACAATATCCCATAATTAGACGAATTTCGGTACATTGCACTTCGAAAGAGTGTACACAGATATCCACATGCGCTGATATAACTTACACATAATACTCCTACAATGTATGCACGAATAATCAAACTCCTATTAACTAATGTTGCAAACTTTAACCTTACAAATCAATTCAACAGTTGCAAATCTAGAATATGACATGAATAAATGCACGCGGTTACAACAAATTAATCAAATAACGAATTACAGTAATAATTATTTACATAAACATTGCTCATAAATCAAAATATGCGTGATGATCAAACTACAAATGAATTAAACTCTACATATGAATAAAACCCTACAAATGGTAATTTTACGTACTAACGATTTTAGCAATGAAGCATGCATACTGCACATAATTAAAAGTACAATTACTTTGCCGTAATAGATTACAACAATCAAGAAAATTGTCACTGACCTGTTCTAAATCTCCTTTGTTATTCCCAGAATAACAAGTTTCTCGCCAATTTCTAATTACGTCGGAGTAGCTTATTTTCCCTATAATTCCTGCAAGATGGTTTAGCGACTACTAACGTTTAGTTCTCAAGATAATAAATTTAAGCTTGCGATTCCAGTGGTGGCGACGCCTTACTAAACTTCGAGTGGATGCTGATTCACCCCATATTCACATAATTGGCAGACACTGCCCCCTCAACGGCAGTCTGTGAAGGTTGGTTTTACGACCCCCACTTAATGTTCCATTGATTCAAACACAAGAAACTGGCTTGGCCAAAATAAGGCGCCAGTAACGAGATCCTATGACCATGTTAAATAACTGGCTTGACACCTCCTTGTTTGCAAGACTGACCTTCGCACATTTATTATTAGCATCAGGGTCTAGCATATACGTAATGAACTCTGGTTATTGTTCCTTACAACGTAACAGATTTGTTTTTATGAGTATAATTATACCGTCGAAAAGAACACTAGTTTAGAAAGCTATTTATCTCATAACGCTAAAACATTTACACTCTCATACTGCAATTCAACATTGCATGTAGTTAAGCGACAAACATGTTTTATGATATAAAGTTAAATCATTACATTAATGTCCGCGTTATATGATATATGCTTTGTTTTGACTTATAAATGCTTAGTACAAGTACACTCTTGTTGGCAGATTATTTTTCATGGACTCAGTGTTTCGTATGACTATGAGCGTCATTATTTATTGAATGTTTTGAAAGGCCACTAAGCAGTAAATCCGATGTCTAAATACGTGCCAATTGGTAGCCCAGACCATATTGTTATCATGGAATAGTGTGTGAAGCAATTGATATACACACTAATGGCATTATTCATTGTGAGCGCAACTGTAAGCTTTGAAGTTATGGAATCAGGTCAATATAGATTTATTCTCACGAGTACATGATGGCAATGGAAATGTAAATTATCTGTTATATGTTGTCTTGTAATTGTTAGTTGGTATAGTTATCAGTTGGCTAAATCGAATTCGCTGTTCAGGAAAGGATGTGAAACATGTAATTAGTGTAAGCCATTTTCACCGCGGAGCTTTTGAAAATGTACATAATAATTATGTTTATTAATTATTAATATCAAGAACAGTCGAACATACGTGACAGATAAAACGCTTCTCACATATTGAATCAGGCAGTATAATGCTCTGTCGAGTTTCAAATATGATTTTATGTCTGGTGTGAATGCACATGTAACAGACAACCCAAGCGAAGCAAATCGATAACACAGGATATTTCCTTCCTGGAGATCAACCCTAGTGGTTAGAGCGTCCGCCTTGGATACGGAAGGTCTTGGGTTTGAAACCCGGCTTTGTCATATCAAAGACATAAAAATGGTACTAACGGTTGCCTCACTAGGCGATCAGTATTAAGATGTTAGAGTTAGGACTGGTCAGGATAATGTGACTGGATGGTGCATTATATTACGTATCTGCGTCATGAAGCCCCAGATATATATACATCACTATATACTGCCACAGTGCCGACATCGTAGTGAAATGACTGAACAATTGTTAGAGTTACGTTACAAGTCCTCACAGATACAGTCACAAACACCTTGGATTATCCTTACTTTAAGTGGTTATGATGTCAATAAAAATGTCCCATATCATTGTTTGAATGTCCGTGAATGATTGTTCTGTGATGGTCATCCGATGTTGAGAGAAACGGGTGGAAATACTTTAAATGTACATTCTGACTGTCATTCTCCAAAATTGTTCTCATTCTTGTAAAAACGTGAATGAGAAAAATCTCACTTCTAGAAAGAGCGTGTACATCGAGTGTTTACAGTTATTGGTAAAAAAAAAATCACAAAGCAAAACCGCATCAAATAGAGAATTTAAGCCTCACACATTTACATAGTATGCTTTGGATTAAAACAAATCACGCCCCAAGTGTATGATCTATAACAAACATATAGTGGCTTGTATATGGCGTTGTCTGTCCTTTTCGTGAACGAATTTTAGCTTTATATATGTGTCTACTATGCTCCAAATTTTCTAGAACCAATTTCAATTTCATAAATCTCTTCTATTGCCCGTGTCAGGCTATTTTACCGGGCTTCAAGTACCATCAAAACAGTGGAATGGTTGACGGAGTATTGAAGTTGTATGATGTGGATATAAAAAAATAAATTACGATGTCATACTCATTTTTTACAGACAGTAATATTTTTCATAGATTATCCATAGAAATTGTTACAGCTATTTAAAAGTCACATTCGAACCCCGTCCGTGTCATACCAAAAACTAGGCACTCAGCATTAATAATTTAATGCTAGGCCTGGTGTCAGGATAATGTGACTGCGTGGGACATGCTGTTACATGCCTGCGGCATGATGACCCAGTGCTAGACCTTACCATGTTGCTATACTGCGACATCGTAACGATATGACATAACAATTGTTAAAGCTACGCCAAAAGTCCAAATGACATATCCACACCCAGATTTGAAAGTCACAAGCTGAAACCGAAAGATTTCACTTACTTTTTGCACTTAAAGAGACAACTATTTTACCATCATCACACCCCAAAATCGCAAAACAAATCCCTGATATTTTCTTACATCAGTTCAACGAAACGTGGTTTCTTAAAAGTAAGGTAATTTCTGATTGATTTATAAATTTGTATAATCCCTTGACTGAGCACTTCGTCATAACGTTTACTAGTCAAAATGTTTACTAGAAGATATTCTGAAGAACCTAACTTCGGAATTACTGCACTGCGATCAAATGTATGCATGTCTAGAGTAGCACTAACTGTATCTGTCTGTCTGTCTGTCTGTCTCTCTCTCTCTCTCTCTCTCTCTCTCTCTCTCTCTCTCTCTCTCTCTCTCTCTCTCTCTCTCTATCTATCTATCTATCTATCTATCTATCTATCTATCTATCTATCTATCTATCCCTAGGTCTTGCCGACCGTTGTGGCACCACTGATGACCAGCTTCCTCCATTCCAATCTGTTCTCTGATACTTTCACTGTGTCACTCAGCTTCAGACCTGTCCACTCTGAGATGTTATCCTCCCATCTTTCCTCTGTCTTCCTCTCCTTCGCCCTCCCTGCACAGTACCTTGCATGATTGTCCTAGCAAGCCCTGTTGATCGTGTAACATGTCAATACCATTTCATTTTGCACTTTTTCACAATGGTCAATAGTTCTTCATAGGGCCCAATGGCTTGCTTAATTCTGTTTCCCAATTCCTCATTCGTGACATGATCTCTATATGTGATGCCGATCGACCTTCGAAAGAATCTCATTTCAACAGCTTGTATCCTCCTTTCGAGATCCGCTGTGAGGGTCCATGACTCACAGGCATATAGGAATACAGATGCAACCAAGGAGCGCATCAGTCTAATTTTTTGAGCTGACTGAGGTGTTTCTGTCTTTCCAAACTTTCTTCAGCCTTGCACTTGCTGTTATTGTCAGCGCAATCCTGGACAATATTTCTGGTTTCGATCCCTCGTCTGCCACGATGGCTCCTAAGTACTTGAATCTATTAACTGTTTCCAGTTTGTGACTTCTAATCATGATGTCAGTGCTGATGCCACTGGTGTTGATGGTCATCAATTTGGTCTTCTCTGCACTGATTTCCATACCAAAAGCAGTAGCTGTCCTGTCCAGTTTTTCCACCAACTGAGCTAGTTCCTCATTTCCTGCAAGGCCATCGATGTCATCAGCAAAGAGCAAATTCGTTATTTTTCTGCCTCCAATACTGACAGTTCCTTCATGGTCTTCCAGTGCATCTGTCATGATTCTTTTAAGAAAGATGTTGAAGAGAGTAGGTGAAAGCAAGCAGTCCTGTCTGACTCTCACAGTTGTCTTAAACCAATCTCCTATTTGACCGTTGGAGCATACTGCGCTGGTGGCCTTGCTGTAAAGGCTTTATATGATATTGATCAGGTTAGCGTTGATGTTGTACAGCTTCATGGTGTACCAAAGGGCTGCATGCCATACCTTGTCAAACGCCTTTTTAAAATCTATAAAGACATGATACAGGACTTGTTGGTGCTGGCGGTATTTCACACATAGTATTCTCAGGTTGAAAATCTGTTCAGTTGTGCTTCACCCTGGTCTGAAGCCTGCCTGTTCTTCAGCTATGATTTCCTCTGCCCGCGGCTTCAGTCTGTTTAATATGATTTTTACCATGACTATGCTTGGGTGGCATATAAGACTGATCGTACGATAGTTCTGACATTGCTGAAAATTGTCTTTTTTCGGGAGAGTTACTATGAGTGACTGAGTCCATGGTGTTGGCCATTCCCCTGTATGCCAGATCTTGTTGCAGATTGTTAGTAGGGCGCTCATCATGGCTTCACCCCCTTCTTGGACTAGTTCTGCAGGGATGTTGTCTACTCCTGCTGCCTTCCCTTTTTTCAATGCTTTTACTGCAGCCTCTACTTCTTCTCGGATGATGGGGTAGTTGTCAGTGTTGGTCACTGATGGGGTGTTGGGTTTGTCTGGGTCCCCTGTAGGTCTGTGGTTGTACAGCTCTGAGCAGTATTCTGTCCATCTCTTAAGAATGTCTTCTTCTTCTGTAAGACATTTCCCTCCCTTATCTTGAATGATGGAGGAGCGTCCTTGTTTTACACTGGTCAGGTCTTTCACCAGTTGGTATGCTTTTTTGCTATTATTTTTCTTTAGATTGTTTTCTATATCTTTACACTGGTCTTCAATCCATTGTCTCCCTTGTCTTTCTCATGCTTTTCTTGATAACCTGGTTGATTCCCCTGTATTGTTTTGCTCCTTCTGCTTCTGACTTCTTCTTCTTTAGCTCTCGACGCTTGTCACACAGATCAAGTATGTCAGTTGTTACCCAAGGTTTCTTTGGTTGTCGATATTTACCAAGGATCTCACTGGCTGTTTTGGTCACTGCTTGTTAAATGTGTCGATCATTGTGTCTATAACTGTGTTCTATGCACTAAGAAGTAACAGTGGCGCAAATTTCCCTCCTATCCTTGCCTAGAAGGCTTCCAAGACCTCTGGATCTTTTAGCTTGTCAAGGATAAACTTGATTCTTGTGGGGGCCTTGTTTGTCGACTTTGTTTTAGACGTAGTCGGAGGGTCATCATCACTAAGTCATGGTCACTTCCAATGTCTGTTCCTGGGAAACTTCTTTTCTTGGCAATGTTTACGCTAGTGTGGAAACGTCTCTTCACCATGATATAATCAATATGGTTATGGTGTTCTCCATTCGGGCTATGCCAGGTCCACCTTCTGGATGCTTTGTATGGACCAAACGTGTTTATCAGCTTCATATCATTTAAGCTGGCAAATGCCAGGAACCTTAAGCCTCTGTCGTTGGTCTCTGCATTGCAGTAGCGTCCACATGTGCCTTTCCAGTTATCAACGGCATCCTCTGCTATTTTGGCATTCCAGTCTCCTTGCACCACAAGAATGTCTTTCTTTGGGGTCTGGTCCAGGACTTCTTGCAGTAGGTCGTATAAATCTTCTAATTCTTCATCATCATGGTCTGTAGTTGGAGCGTAAGCTTGCACAATGGTGATATTGAGTGGTGTTGCTCTCAAGCGTATGATGATAAGACTGCTGGAGACTGGCCGACAACTCATGACAGTGTTCACGGTGTCTTTGTGGACGAGAAATTCGACACCATGTTCATGTTTATCATCACTGCCAGAGTAGTATAGTTTATGACCATCCTGTGTTGATATTTCCCCAAGGTTCTTCCATCGTACTTCGCACAGTCACAGAATGGTCCAATGGTATCTGTTCATTTCGTGTGTCAGTTAATCTACCTTTCCAGGCGTTCTTAATGTTCTGATGTTCCATGTACCAATGCTGATGTTGTTTCTGATTCGGAGTTTTGGTGATGACTATCTGTATAGCACACATAATAATGTGGGAATAGTTATGAAACATATCGGCACGTTATATAGAAGGTCATGCACAGAAAGACGGATAATAACTCAGTTGTAGCAGCAAATGGCTTTTGTACGTGTCAGACAAACTGTACCAGTTCAATACAGTTAAAATAATCGATAGGAAAACTCTGCTGTTATGTGGATTCAATTTGTATTGTGTGATCGGAAATTGCGATAACAATACAAACTGCAACAAGTACGCAAAACGAGCCAAACGGTTTCTATATCTACGAATTTGTTTTCCAGACGAATTATACAAACACAAAGCTTAAACAAATAAATATTTACATGACGTTGCGGTATTGAAACTAGAATGAAAGAATATAATGCCGAGATCTCCACAAAAGGCTACAAAAGGCTTAAAAATGCATTTATTTATTATTTTTAATTTGGCAAATAAGGTATTTCAACATAGAAAAAACATACTTTCACTTTAAGATTGCCAAAGTGGTGCCATAGTTAAGCTTTTGTATTTGTAATTGTTGTTTGTATTCTTTTGTCTGACAAAGGGGTCTTTGTCAAGTTTTGTCTGTCTGTTTGTTTATGTCTGTATGTCTCTGTCTCTCTCTATTGCTATGCCGCTACTTCGTGTTTCCTCCTATCAGCTGATTTTAATCAAAACAAGTTGTTGTAGTGAAGCGCAGCCATTTTGAGTTACATGTATCCCCTCGTACATCGAAATGCTCTTTACCCGATTGCGAATTGTTTTTACAACCATATAATATTTTACAATTAAATTACCTGCACAAACATTGGAAGATAAGAATAATATATTCTGGAAGGTGTGTCACGACTGGTCATATAATCCCATATTACATTAATATAGAATAATTAAAACTTGACTCTTTGTAAATTTGTAACCTCAAGTATCTGGAAAATTAGTCAGGGTCTTAGCTTGAAGCTACAAGGCTTCATCTGACTTTAGCCATAGAGATAAAACAACAATAAAGAAAGATAAAAAAATCAGGACAGAGTTATTCAACAAATTCTCACCTGTAAATAAAACCCAAACCCATTTACTAGTTTACAGATGCAGATTGTTCGTACGGAAATATATCAGTATATAGAATCATAGTGAAAATAACTCAATTATTTAAACAAGTTTATACTTAACTAAAACTAAGCATGTCTGTTAAAAGTATTATGTGGGAAATATATGTTGTTTGAAAAAAGAAGTTTTCAATTTCAGAATGAAAAGTTGGGTTTTAAATTCGTATTTAGAAACTTCCGCTGCTTATGAGAACTTGAAGTCTAAGTTCCAAATTATTCTTCGGAATTTCATACATGAAATGGTCTTTTAAAAAACATTACGCCTCTCATTTTTCCTGACTTAATCTTGTCCTCAAGTCCCTATTTTAGGGCTTAAAATACTGACCAGTCATTTTATCTATCCTTTTACCCCTACCTCCTAATATTTCTACCCCTATCTGTCCCCAATTTGGGTAAACGACACTCTTTATATACAAGTTTGGCACGTGTAAGCATTCTGGTAAACAAAGCTTTGACTGGTGGGTACTGAAATTTATAGTCCAATTCAAATCGCCCATGTTAATGGAACATGACCTAACGACAGTAATACAAACAATTGTTCTAATTTAACGTACTATTAAATCAATGTGATCAGTCATGACAATACTACCCGAATATATGATTCTCATCTTTCATTGTAAACAAGATAATAGGGGAATCAGACTGTCGTAAATGCAAAACGAACAATTAAGTTATTTAAAAAATATTTAGCATGAGATGAAATATGTAAAAATGAATGCTACTACATGGCAAACGATGTCAATTAGTAACTGAACACTATGTTAATTGGTATTATTACTGTCAACTATGATATCTCAGTTAGAAAATATAGTCTATCCTGATATATGTCAATTATTATATCAAGTCTATTATGATATTTGTCAATTATGATTTCCACATTGCTCGTAGAAGCAGGAATACACACATCTGTAATAATAATAATAATAATAATAATAATAATAATAATAATAATAATAATAAAAGCAAATGAAGCAATAATAAAATAAAATTAAAATGAAATAAAAAATAAAATAAAAGAACAACAAAAAAAAAGCCGAAGAAAACCCCCCAGCTGGATTTACATTTTACAAACGATAGTGAATAAAACCGATAACATTCAGCTCGCCTATTGAATGTCATGGAAACAGGAATAATAAAAAGTACATTGTAAGGTAACACTTAACACAAGTAAAATTAAGTTGATTGATGTGCTATTTAATGAAGATGTATATATAATATACTCGAAAAATAGAAATGTCAAAGTTTGAATTTTTATATCAGCAAGTTAATGAGTGTGATCTTGCAAATTAAAATCAGGACATATAAACGGAACTACATGTTTTCCAATAAAATTTTCAAAATATGCTAAGTCGAAATGGCAATTTATTTTTAAGTGCCTGACGAGCTCATAATACGGAAACAGATATAAATAATTAATATCCATTCAAAAAGTGTTCGTGCTTTGTTTGGTCAGAGGTTTCCATCGTATTACATGTACTCATATATTAAATGGACACGTGTCGCAAAATCGGTATAAAATGTCTCTACTTTTAAAACAACCTTACTAGTGGTGATTGATTTACCGCAGTATATCATCACAAATAACAGTGCAAATTATTATTATTATTATTATTATTATTATTATTATTATTATTATTATTACAATTATTATTATTATTATTATTATTATTATTATTATTATTATTATTATTATTGTTATTATTATTATTATTATTATTATTATTATTATTATTATTATTATTATTATTATTATTATGTAATAAGGGGGAGTTACCTGACTAAAATCAGAAGATATTATGAGAACAGAAGGTAGTCACGGAATTACCTCTAAAGTAGGTAGCATAGTGTTCGACCTCAGTAAGAAGTTGACAGGTATGCGTTGGAAAAACACCTACCATAATTTGATTTGCTTTAGCTAAGAAATTTGCATTTGACCTTGTTCTCAGTAAAATGAGTAGTCATATAAACTGGTCTCTACCCTTTGCTCTAATCTGGTAATAAACAAAAAAGTTAAGGACCTCTGCCTATTCTCCTTTCAGATGCAGACTTTGGAAAGTGCTAAACTTTTGGAGACTGTTGCCATTGAATCCCTTCTTCTAGACCTGCCCAATCCTGCTAATTTCACAGAGAAAGGTCTGGAGGAGCAAGTGGAGCATGTGGAAGAAATTCGACACAGAGATGATGTACTAAGTGATCTGGCAAATTGTAAGGGAGATTTCAACAAAAAAGAAAATTGGCAACATGTATTTTCCTCCATATCTAGGACGTCCAGTGTTTTTGTTTTTGTCTATGGCGTGTTTATACCTTAATCTTTTATGACATTTTCTATGTTTGCCTTTAAATTCAAGCCTGACATAAGATTTAACGTGTTATTTCATATTGTCCATTTATCTGTTTGTCTCTTTCCAAAGTGGCTTCTGCATGATAACTTGGTCATCCATTTTCTGAAAGAAAGAACCATATTATTGCTAGAGGTGTATGGTATAAGTAAAAGAATTACAAATCAATCTGGACATCATATGGTCAAGGTAAACAACTTAATTAGAACGCTTGTTTCACTCTTTATCATTACTTATGTAAGGCATCTAACTATGTGTATGATTGATCCGTTAGCACTTCTTTAAAAATTGCAGTCAAATAATTTTATTTTGTACTATTTGTTCAATAGGCTCAAAGTGATGGTTATTCCAAATTGGTTATGATTAGTTAGGGTCATCATTCCAGAGTCAGTACAATTATTAACTATAAAGTCAAAAAGAAACAACAGAAGTGAAGGATGCACCAGTTCCAAATTCAAAATGAAACAAGTTGTCTCTGTACCTTGACTTTTAAATACAACATCTGCAATTAGTTTTGGTTTATCAATCCTGCACAAGTTTTAAAAATTAACATTTCAGCATGTTTTCAGATCATTTTGACTCAAAATTGACTGGGTCAGTCATCATGCATACTGATGTTCATGCACTGAAGATTAGTTTTTATGCAGTGCATCTTTTAGTGTTGTAGAGTATATGATGATTTACCAAATGGATAGTCAAAGATTATTTTTTTACCTTGTGTACTGCTTTTACAGGCATAGTACTTCTATTAAGTATTGACCTTTTTGCCAGATCCACTTAGAGCAAAACCTTCTGTTGATGAATCGCAACTGAATTCTTCCATGTCTATTGCCTAATCTCAGCAATGTTGGATTAATACCCAAGACATGGCTATATACTCCATAATTTGGAATCAAATCACAAATTTTCGTTCTAAGTTGTAACTTCCTGGGGTGTTAAATTTAAGGAATTTTTGTAGGGACAACCAAATGGGGATTTAAGACGAGGTGCCTAAAGAAATAGGTTATTGAAAGGGTACAGCAGAAAAAAGGGGTGGTTACAGTGAGGGTGAGGGTTACTTGTGGGTGGAGGTTACTCGTGGGTAGAAGTTACCTTATGGGAGGCAGGGTTGGTGGGTGGGGGATAGGTAGGGACCTGCAGTACCCATTAAACATATGCTTAGCGTTACAAAATCCGGATTCACATAGCAACAAGGCATAGCTTAAAAGTAGATTAGAAAAACACTGGATACTTATTATTATTAATATTTCTTATGATTTTGCTTCACTGTTTGTTTTTCGACAACTCTGCTGCATGATTTGGCCATTTTTATCAATTGCGCGTACGGTTGCGATTAGTAGTGACTACTTAAATATGTTAGGGCTTTGCTGTAAGATTGTTAGGTTTAGGAGACCAGTGTGTTAGTGTTAGGTTAAGAAGGATTTGGCTTTTTAAAAGAGCTGTGCCTCATTTGGTACATGTAGGATTAAAATAAATCTGTGGGTCCTAATTCCAGGAAAGTTTTATTTCGGGGGTTCAAAAGGCACTCCATTTGAAAGTATTAATTGAAAAGTTGTTTTTGTGAGGATCCTATTTTTTTTTGGTAATGTGATATGCTGCAAATGATTGGTCTTGTATATGCAGTTTTTCACTAACCAGAGAATATGATTGCAGTCTTCTCTCATCATTTAACATTTGTGAATGGCATCATGACCCCATTTAACGCATGCGACTGATTCCGGTATTAAGTTTTCAGATGTCTATACAGTGATTGGTCTTTTTTTTGGTATTTTTTTATAACAGGTCCTGTGCATGTTTTGATTTTATTTGGAATTAAAAATGGCATGAATGTTTGGACTAAGATAGGTCATGAGACTCATTCTAGATAAAGCTGGTGTTATTTGCCATCACAATGATATTTGTAACTTTAAATAACTGAAAGGTACAATTCAACTCTTCTCTTGGAATTTATACCTTTTCAATAATCGATTGCATACATTAATATCAAGGTCAAGGTCATATAAGACTGACATTGTAGCCATCATCATGGTGTAACTATAATACTATATCACTTCAAGGGGACACAACTTGTGATTTTGATCCCCCATTATTGTTTGTCTAATATGCCAGCAAGGGTGTGTAATGTACATATTTATCTATTTGTCATTGCTTTGCATTTTTACATGCATGTTAGCTTTATTTGTATGCATATATGTGCTTGTGATTGTATTTGTCTCATATAATGTATTTGGAATACAGTAATATGTTCTATTGCTCATACATCAATTGATCCATTTGTTGTGCTACATATTTTGGATCAGAGGTTCATGGCAATATTTTGTTGTCAAAGTGATGGTTATTCCAAATTGGTTAGGACTAGTTAGGGTCATCATTCCAGAGTCAGTAAAAGTATTAACTATAAAGTAAAAAAAAATGATAGAAGTTAAAGATGCACCAGTTCACAATTCAAAATGAAACAAGTTGTCACTGCAGTTTGCCATGTAAATAAAACATGTCATCTGCAATTATTTTGTTTTATTATTCAAGCACAGGAATTAATGTTAAGCATTTGGCATGGATCCAGATCTTTTAACGAGAGAAAATTGATAAGGGTTAGCATTGTCTTTCAAATTTCTATAAAGAGTCTTTGGCTTCATTTTTATATTTTGTACCATACAATCCTGTGCATATTTTGATTATACTTGGAATTAAAATGGCATGACGTTTTGGAACTAGTTTAGGTCTTGCAAGAGATGATTTCGAAATAGGACTTGTGTGTATTTTGGCATTAATTAAATGCACAAGATAGACTCTAGACTCCGGAATTTAGTCACCATGACAAGCATATTCAGGGGCCCCGAGTGGCCGAGTGGTCTAAAGCGCTGTCTGTTACAGACCACTGCCATCTCACCTCTGTCTGAGTGTGTTCGAGTCTAAGATTCGGCAAATGCAGTTATATGAGAAATCTTGCCAGTAGCTTCTCGTGGGTCGGTGGTTCTTTCCGGTGGTTGTACGGGTTCTTCCTCCACCATTAATACTGGCCGCCATGTATAGCCTATATTGTGCTGAAAAATGGTGTTAAACCATAAAAAACAAACAAACAAAGAAGAATATTCATCAACTAATATAATTGTAAAAGGTGTGATTCAACAATTGCTCTTGGAATATATACTTTATTGACAATTGTATTGCATACATTGATGGCAAGGTCTAAAGATCATATAATAATGCTATTGCAATCATCCAAAAGGTGAAATTTATGAATGGCAAGATCACAAAGAAGGAAATATTGTTTTGTAATCATTGATTTGCAGCATAGTATTATTTAGTTTTTTTTTTTATTCTAGCAGGGGTGTGTACATGTACATCATTGTCTAGTATGTACATGTATGTGATTCTTGTTATTATAGTGCATTGTTTTCACATGTTCATTATGCTTTATTTGTACATTTATATATATATATATATGTACTATGTAAGCAAGTCTGCTACATAAGGCAATTTTTTCTGATGTCCATTCATCCATCTGTTGATTGTTGATGACATAAATGGACCAAATTTGGCGTACCTTGCACTCGGGGGAAGTGAAAATGCTATTGATTTTAGGTCAAAATATAGACGGTCAAGGTCTATGAATACAACTGATGTAATGTGATCTTTTGTTGACATTTGCATTGACTTCTTTTTGAATATTTTGTATATAGTAACTAGCTAGCACTGGTAATATTTCTTGTCCCTATTGTTCTAGTCGTTATTTTAATGTTTATATATTCCTCCATATTATATTTTTTATATTTATATTTTAAAATTTTGTCTCCGTATTATGTTTATTATATTTATATATGATTTTTTAAATTTTATCATTTGTACTGTGCTAGCTAAATTGATATTGAGATTCATCTGCACTTTGTAATGAATTATTTCATTTTCAATTTCTTTTTGAATTTCATTACAATAAATCTATTGTTCTGCTTCTCTTGTGTTCAAGTGTGGTACGTTCTAAGTACTGTATATATGTATTACCTGTATATATTACTGTTTATACTATAGATATAAGCCAATAATGTAAAAGTGAAAGGTAAAAGTGATGAATATAGATCAACTGATACATGGAACAAGATTAAAAGCTGTCACTGTGTGAACTTTGATTGTATATAAGAATATGATTGGTTGAACCCTGCAACGGTTATAGTAGTCTTTTGTTAAGCCAAGGCCTCCTACGAAATCGAAGATAAATTGTCACAAGCAGAAACTACGCCTCTGACGAACAGAGACGCATATTTGTTCTCTAGTCATCGTTAGCTGCTACAAATTAAATCATTTTCGCAACCGAATATTGTATAAAGTCCAATATGATATCATGATCAATGGTTATGTAAATTTATTGTTATAAAATCCGTGTGGGGTTGACTGAGCATGACTAAAGAAATTTCTGAAGAGATTATAATCCATATCTCAGCTACACGAGGCCTGATGACTATTTCTTATTGTATGTGTATCTTCTTCATTAAATGCAGCAAGAATAGTAGAGGTGTCTTTGATCACTGAAGAAATTTGTGTATACCGCTGGGTCACATAAATAAGGTCAGTGTTTTCTATTTGTCTCCCTGGAAAATATCCTGGCAGGGTTTGATTATTTGTCCAGCAGCACATCATCATATGCGACGAAATTGTTAATATTTCCATCAATATAATCAACGCTCAGTGCTTCAGAGCAATTTCACGTTTTCGTTAAAACATCTACGGATGGAGCAAACAAATACAGCTAATCCCATTTTAACCACCTCAATATCAAATTCAGTAACAGTTGCGTTTTATCCGATCCAGACGGTCCAGTTATGATCATACGAATATAATTAGGTAGCGCTGCATGTTGTTTAACAAGTTCTCGTGTTTTTTGTAGCCGAAATATCAATTACATTCATGTTATTATAAATAAACTATGGATTGTTATTGTGTTAAATTTAAGACGCGTACTAGCAAAAACGAATTAACTACAGTTACAAAAACAAAAACACAGAAAATCACTTGACGGTAAGTGTGTGCAATGCGGTACAAAAAAATTTAGATTTATTTTTATGAAATAGGGTGATGATTTGATTTTAGAAACTAGGTGATATTACAGCGAAATTGACTCCATGGGCCAAACACCCAGGAGAAAAAACATCTTCCAGGATATAGTTACTGCGGCCATGGAAACAGACTCTATATCCGACTTCATAGCCAAGAACAATCAAGATCAGGTGAATATCCGATAAACGCTATCAATAAAGACGGACATACCAGTATGTGTTAACTGTAGTTTATGTTGCGAGTAGATACAAAGAAGCTGAGCCATTATTGACCAAGGCGGCATCAGAATTAGCTTCTGCGTTTGAACGAATTTATCGACGAGGTGGTCTGCATTGGCCAAATCTATTACAGTTTGATTGTGGCAAGGATCTTCATGGTGTAGTGTTATCTTTAATGAAGTAACGTAAGATGTACCATCAGACGAGAACATACTGCAATAAACCGTGATCAGGTAATTGTTCAACGACTTAATTGAATACTAAGCGGTTATTTGGATTTCAATACACGAAGGAATTTATATAGGATACGAGATCTCGTGAATGGGTTGCAAGATTACCAAGTGTGATAACTGCGCTAAATAATGAAATTACTCGAACAATGAATATCAAACCTAATAACGCGATCAAAAAAAATATGTACCCGTACAAAATGTTTGTTTTCTTCTTCAAAACAACGAATACTCGGTAATGTGACTGTGAGGTATTTATATGAACCAGGTGAACTTGAAAGGTGGTAAAAAAGAGCTACTGATCCTATTTGGAGTGTTACCGCACATTAAATATCTAGCATAACAAGATCCACGGGTAGATCTGCAATCTATAGATTAGATTCAACTGCCCCTCAGCGTGGATTTACACGTGAACAGTGATAAGTGATACCCGAGGATAAACAATAACAGCCACCATCAATTAACTAGCACCACTGCGTCTATTACACTCTATACAGATCAGCAACAAATTTTCTTGTGTATGACCACAGCTGTTATTTTTTCTGTCTGCGGTAAATTGTCGTGGACTTTTATACGAATCCTTGTCTTTAGACCAGGCCCATATTATTATACAATTACAGCTCGCGCAGTGATTATTTTGTTGTTGTTTTAGCATCATTATAAATTCAACATCAATATCAAATTCTCTCTTCTTTTGTTGTCACTTTGTTTATAACCATCGAGGTTTTTTTCTTCTTATTATATCATCACTGACAATATAGCTGATGGTGTTGTCATTAGAATCCAAAACGACTCAACGAAGTTGATTTATCCTTCTAACTCGTGACACTGCGATATAAACTAAATTCGACCATTTGAGGCGATCATCTGCGATCCAAACAATTGTATCAGAGATGGTTAACTCCTGAGATGAGTGTACCTTGCGCCCTTATATATTGGCATATTCATTCACAATCAATAGTGTGTATGGACGAAATATGTGCAGCATCTATTTAACAAAATTTGATCGGTAATTGACTATTGGCTTATACCTTATTTGGAATACAAAGTCTTATGTTTTCTTGTGTATATCATTAGTTTGTAGGAGCTATGTGGCTCATTGAAATTAACAGCTCCTAAATTCGCCATGTAACTTCAACGTTTTTCTCTTCCTGTGGGCATGTGCAATGTTGACATCATCGTTCTTGATTGTTATCAGACACATGTATATTATCGATCTAAGCTATCAATGATTTAGATATTAGGATGCATACTAAACAATTAATCGCTTTCAAGTTAATCAATAAAGACTCATCCAGCATTTAACTAGTACCTTGGGTAGTAACAACATCCAAACCAGGAACAAGAAAATGCCATAACAGTTTATAAAATCAACTGGTAAATTATGACTGTTGATGTCCTATCTTCTGCTGAGCAAAGGTGAACAAATAAAGTTTAATAATCAAAATAATAATATTTAATACTCTTTTAACATCTAATGTCAACTGAATTCATGTATCAAATATGTAGTCAAGTAACAAATATAACTACATAATATTCCCTTTATAAATTTAATGTAGTTTTATTATTTTTTTCAATTGTTTCAGTTTTATTTAATTATTGCGAAATTGGTTTATCGCATATCAAAGTAGAAATTCTTACGTAAAGAAAAAGAATTAAACAAAATGTCGACCTTAGAAATGAAATGGTAAGAAGATATTAAAAGGTTTATTCCAAGAATGATTTCTCATTCTAAATAACCAAGATGCGTACATGTGTGTACATGTAACTTTTTTTTTTTATCTCGTTGTCTTTGTTGAACCACTTAGGAGTACATGGACCCAATGACCTATCAGCATGAAAACTAAGATCATGCTTTTCGAAAGCAGCGTTAAGATACCTGACAATAGTATACACATGTCCACGCCACCTACATCCGCTTGTCTGGACTTTCTGGGTGAAGGATTTGGGTTCAGTGCATCTATGCAGATCAGTGTTTGCGATAATGTGGGGCAAAGATGTTGAAAATTTTGAAAACTAAGATCAAGCTTTTCGAGAGCAGTGTCAAGATACCCTACAATAGTGTGCCGAATCTTGGGAAATAATCAAAGCCTTATGCAATAAGTTGGAAGTGTTCCAGAACAAATGCCTGCGCAGAATTCAACTTTATCTCAGAACACTGATCTGCATAGATGCACTGAACCCAAATCCTTCACCCAGAAAGTCCAGACACGCGGATGTAGGTGGCGTGGACACGTGCTCCGAATGCTACCCATATCCCTACCCACAATGACCATCAGATGGACCCCAGAAGGCAGATGAACGAGATGCAGACCCTAAAGGATCCGGAAGAGGACAGTGGAGAAAGAGATGAAGGAGCAAATGTGGACCTAAAACCATAGGTGTACATTTACCGAGTCTAGCGTACAAATGTGTGTGTGTGTGTGTGTATGTGTGTGTGTGTGTGTGTGAATGTGTGTGTATTTTAATATTTTTGTGTTCATTGTAACAAATCAGTGACCAACATTGTCTTTTAAATTATTAGTTCATCATTTGTTCCAAAGAAAATAACTGATCAATTTATAGCCATTTTAAGCCAGTTAAAATTTGTTTTGTGATATCAATATTTAGACAAACTAATTGTGATGTAAACGTTGAAAATAGGACTTCAGCCATACACTATATCAGAATCAAAGATCTTATACAAGTGCTAATTTCAAATATTATTTCCACAATTACTGAACGTATATCCTTTTAATTCCTTGTTGAACAAAATAATACAATTGTTTCGTTAGTGGCATACATTTCACTTGGGATGAGCACAAATTAAAGAATCGTCTCATATACACAAGAGGCAGTTTATGGTGAAGTGAAATAACTTCTAAATAGCACCTGACATTTAAATTGCTCCAGCATGTTATCAAATCGTATACAATTGGAATGGAAGTAATTGTTGTATTATTTAGAATGCCCATATTGAAGATCATAAGATATGTGACTAAAACATGCATAATTAGACGAGGTATTCCATGGATGCCATTAGCATCAAATTGCATCCAGACGAAACACACAGACAAGGATTCCAGATTTGCGTGAATTAAGGAATAGGAATGAATCAAAACATGCCTTTGTTGTCTGAATAGTTAAGTCACTTAAGATGTAACTGGAGATTGTGATCTAGCAGCAAATGCTAATGAATTAAAATCTGTATGAAATGACTAAATGAAAATGAATGACAGTAACTTAGTTGCAGCATATCAATAATACAGAAACGCGACATCATTTAGTGCATGTGATCAAAAATATGTAAGCCTTAATCAGAACACTGAGAAAACGTTTGCATGGATGACTATAAATAATGCACCAGATGCACTTTTTTTTCTTTTTGATAAAGGTTTATTGGTTATATATGTACATGTTAAAAGCTGCAAACCAGCACGATGCCAGGAATAAAAAATAGTGCAAAGAATATACAATATACAAAATTGAACAAGATAAAAAACGAAAAGTTTTTATAGGATAATACAAATCCAAGTTAATACAAGGAAAATTCAAAGATAATACAAAACAAAATTATTTCAAAGCAATTCTAAATTAAATGAATGAAGTTACAACAAATACATTTTATAAATGGGAGAATGAAAATACAAATGGTACAAAACATATTCAAAAATGCAAAAGCAAACAAGATAATATACTAAATTATGAAACGATAATGCAAATTCAAGATAATACAAAAAAAAAAATCAAAAAAAAAAGTTCAAAGGAATTTTAAAATAATCGAACGATGATACAGCAAATACAATTTTTAAATATAAACATGGTAATACAAATAAAGGTAACAGTTCCAATAAATGATTAATCACATTTTAATTTTAATAAATGGGTTTACGATCGAAATACAACGTATAATATTGTTATAGACTAATGTCTATAACTAATTAAAATTGTATAACGAACAAATAGGATCTGGTAAACACCATTTATCATTAAAATGAACAAGATTTAATCTTGCAAAATCATCTCTGATTCTACATTTAGGTCGAGAGATAAAGAAGGTTAACAGTGCATTACTAGTTACCACTTCTTTATAATTGTACGCACGCATACGTTTAATCCATATGGCATACTTGTATTCAGCACATAAAAGGAGGCACGTGTCCTCGAATTATTTTAGAAAAGACCGAATTTAAGTAATGTATAAAATGTTATTGAAAGAGTTTCCGGATAGTCTTTTGAACCATTTAACAACTAAATGTTGTAAGTGGTAGAGAAGTTTGCATTAAAAAACAAATGGTCTACCGTTTCGATACCTTGACGAAAATTGCATAATTTGGATTGAGAAATTCGCTTTAAATACATATTATAATTAATGAGCAGGAAGTCATGGATGGTTTTAAAAGACACATCTATGGTAATATGGTCTATTATGTAAATTTATCCAAATAAAGTGGAGATCAGATAGTCTTAAGACTTTAGGTTTTAGGAGATAATTTTGAAGTTCACGTTGATAAATTAATTTAGCTGGGACTTTGCCAAAAGTAATCGTAGGACTATCATCATGAAAGGTTTTAAAATTTATGATGCACTTTTTATAGAAAGGCGGTGCATATAACGTATGAGTATATACATTTAGATCTAAAGTGGGGTTGAACGATCTTAATGGCAAACCAATCCAATACCTTGCAAAGAGTTTCCATTTGACTGAATATTCGTCGTCAAGAAGTATCTGTATATGTTGGATACGTGAGGCTTTTAGCTTTAATTCCAACTGTGTAATTGTTAGACCACCGTCTTGAAAGGCGATAATGCAAACCGCCCTAGCAAGAGGCACGAAGTTAGAGTTCCACAAAAATTGGAATATCGCTCTATTTATTAAGGTCTGATAGTGTTTAGGAAGCTCAGTCACGGTTGCAGTGTACCAAAGTTGGCTACAGGTGAAAAGATTAATGATATGAGATTTCGATACTAATGATAAATGACGACTTTTCCATAGTAATAGTGTTTTCGTGATTTTCTTTAAAATGTTATGCCAGTGATCATCATTATTTAAATTACGTCTAAAAAGAAAGCCTACTGTTTTGTGTTTGTCAATTCATGAAATGCCAAAAGGGTGATCACTGCGGGTACTCCATTTTTCCATGAACATACCGTTTGATTTACTATACTTTATGTTCGCACCAGCGGCGCGCTCATACCTGTGTGCAACAAATAGGTATTGCTTTATTGATTTGTCAGTGCAGCAAAAGCCTGTACTATCGTCCGCAAAAGGGGAGATTTTACAGACCTCTGCTGCTCCGGGAATTGAAATGCCAATAATTTCTGCATCGTTACAAATTTTGATAGCAAAAGGTTCATAGACTATTACACATATAAGAGGTGAAAAACTGCAACCCTGACGGACTCCTATTAAAATCGAAAACGGATTTGAAATAAAATTATTGACTATAACCGAAGAACTTTTATCATAATAAAAAATTACCACCCATTTGAGCAAAATCAGGGTGAAACCCAAAAGATTATAAATTTTTATGTAAAAATTTATAATTAACACTATCAAACGCAATAGTTGTACTAGGATGGAATGTATGTACCAGTATAACTCTCAGATGGACCACAGAAGAAACATGAACGAGATGTTTTATTCTAAAATGTATGGCGTCAGTAGACACTATTATATCTGTATTAGTAACCTGCTGATTGCAGTTGCAAGTTTTACATAATCACATAATAAACTAGTAAACATTGTACTTTTTTAAAAACTTATTATTAACTTCTACTCTGTGTTTTCAATTGGTTTATTTTTCAATTTCAATTGCAAACCAATCATGATCTTATGCATCTATTTCTGCTACATAACTACAATTCTTATCAAATACATTCTTCCACACCGTTATTAGCGATGTCAACAATACTTCACATAAAGTCATTATACAGTAATTATATACGAATATACATGTAAAATATACTCTGTCAATTGCGTTCCTGCATGCAAATGTCAGAAACGGAACAAATAAACATTGTTGCAAACCTTGAAATACTACAAGCGGAAACCAACAATAGTCAATCTTTAAAGCTACACTGACCAATCATCTATGAAATAATACCAATATAACTAGGATTTCAGACTGATGTATAAGTAATTTTGACTTTGCAAGCTGAAAATTATCCTAAATATTGTACTAGTGTACTAGGCTCGAAACAAGGTTATGCAAAAACCAACAGACGTCCGGAATTTGTTCAAAAGGACTTAGATGTTATCATTAAAAATTTCAATAGTGATTTTAAACCAAAGTGCAGAATTCTCAAATAACTGTAAGATATAATACTTAATATGTATCACGGACACTTAAAATAGTCGTCTATGTATGGGGCTCATTATATGCCTAAATGCTCCCAAATTCGTACTTTGAACATCGTTTGGAGGTTTCCGTTATTATAGTGGACGCTCATCTTTAGATACATCATTATGTAATTGATTATTTTCTACTGGCTTGTTATTCTCAATACCGTATACACATAAACCTAGATCTCAGGCTCCGTGTTTTGAAGCCTTGACAACGTGTAACTTTAATTAAAACAAAAAGTAAAATTTGGGAACATGCAGCATAATTCCACGACAACTATCATTATCATCATCATCATCATCATCATCAGTAATAATAATAATAACAATAATAATAATAAGAATAATAATAGTAATACTAATAATAATAGTCATCAGGAAGTGGAATATGGTAATAATAATACTGCTACTAATATTAATAGCCTTTCTGGCAAAGTAACAAGTAGTTAAAACCAATTGATAAAGACTTTTTAAACATTGTATGATATTGATATTTCCATTGATGACTTTTTAAAAAGAGAATTATACTGAATAACAAAATCTGATAGATAGGGTAGTGTAAATGTTAAAAGAACACACGAGCATTTACATGGATTGAAAACATTTATATCATATACGTATATCTTCAATTTAAAAAACTCAAACTGTTAAACGTCAAATTATAGTGCATCAACGTTCTTAACTAATGAATGAACTTTATACATTTTTATTCCGCTCGACAGTTTTATTCTTTGCATTGGGTTAAAGTTTTAAAGATTAGTGCGTTTGCTTCACTGATTATCTTGGTTATTGAAATATAGAAGACAAAACCCCATCTCCCAACTTGTATATTATCAAACGTGTTTAAACGAACGTTCAATTCCATTTGTTTGGTGCTTGATTGATTGGTGTAATTTAGGGTTATTGAGTATACATGTTTTCATTACTTCAGATGTGCACTTCCAAGAGACTGCTGTTAATACTTGACTATTTTAATTGATCGACCTTAAATGTCATGGAAAAAGTAAGTTAATAACGTATTTTGACATTATGCACTTTATTGCCTGACATGCACGTTCAGAAGATTGGTTTGCTTCTTCAGACAACAAATCATTTTGCTTAGTTTAATAACTGTTACAATTATTGTACTTTGGACTAGCCCAAGTTTTTTTAAGCTATTGTGATCAACTAACTGTCTGTTTTAGTAGTGCAGGAGTTTCGTAATTACCAAATGTCAAGAAATTTCAGTCACAGTACTTTAAAACTTCAAATAGGTCTCCTACAATCTTTCCACTGTGGTTGTTGCCAATGCTAAGAACTACATTTTACGCATGCCCCAAACCCAGAAATACATAATTAACTGAGGAGTGGAATCTTTACATACAAAAACAAATAAACCAACTCTAATATGAATATGACAAACAATTAGGTTGTACCTTCATACAAAATATACCTGTTTAATAGGGTGTATATAAAAATACCTTGCAGTTATTATCAATACCAAACAACATCTTCACAAATTTCGTATGTGAACAAAGACAAAATTGTAAGATATCATGCATGAATTGTACAACTTACACTGCATAATCAAAAGATTACTATATTATTTGATTTTCAATATTATTTGAATAATGCTATTGAATGATAATCCAGATCGAATATTTAAAATTAAATGCAAAGAAACAAATGAAGAAAAACAGCCTCATTCACCGATGAATTAAATAATGTTCAACAGAACATTAAACTTCGGCATGTATGCCATCGACAGCATCATACAATTGGAGAACCTGTGGTTTGATGTACAAGTTCTAGCAAGTTCTAAGTCAAACAAAGTTATATCAAGCTTTAACTTGATCGATGGTTTCTATTAATATTGTCCTTCAATGTTTATTGATATTATGTGATAGAAAATATATATCTAATGAATGGAACTGTGTAATGATGACAGTGACATATCATACCATTATAGAAAAATGGCGCACACAGTTCAACACAAATGAAATACTTAAAAACATTTGTTATAGTTAAAGTCCATAAGCCAACATAAATGTTCACTAGTGCAATAATATTTATTTTCAACCTTTAGATATTAGAATAAAAAGGTAGCATAGGATTGTGACTAAACGAATACATCAAAAGCAAGCCAGACGGTAGGCTAGAAACATTAAGAACAAAATACAAAGAATATGTGTTTGTAAAATAACATTATTTGTGTACAATCAAACATGTAAGCCACACATATCTAACCAATGAGTTTTAATATATATGCTTTTAAGATATTTTAAGTATTCATCATAGCTACAGTAATGCATCCAATACTGTGAACGAATATTAATAGAGAACAAAACCCTCGACTCTTTCATCAGTTTTATCAGGACTTGCTTGCTCGGCTCCAGGTTGATTTTCTTTAAGTCTGTCAACGATCCATTGGAACTAAACAAAAAAGACGTGTTCAGGTGTGTCATCGATCCATCGTATCTAAACAAAAATACCAAGTAATGTTAAGAAAAATATTTTCATTGTACTATAGTAATACATCTCTATACTTTTATTAATACTAAATTAAATTATTTTCATTTCATCTGTCTACAGATTACTTATGATTTGTGATTTCGGTGTAAGTCCGATATATTTGAAATTTAAACAGACTTCTACATACGACGAAATATAAATGTAACAATAACAAAATTCTAGCGACATCCATATGAGAATAAAATAAGACTACAAAAAAAAACCAACTAGTAGACATTCTCTATACGGATTAAATACTATTTCTGCTTTCTTTGAAACAATAAACATACTTACAAACACTAGTTTCTAGACTTTAGCATTTGTAAACATCATCAACCTGCCCATAGGCCCATATTTTTCACCGAGAAAAATTAACACAGCAGACATTAAATAACATGCACACATTTATATCTATACAACCCATGAAACAGTGCAATATAGTCCTAATTTGATGTGTGTGATTTCGATTTTTAACATAGCTTGTCTTGGTCGTATCGCTTCCACGTCTGTCTTGTGGCAGTTTATATTGATGTCTAGAGATTTATCACGATTCGCCACCCAGTCACCAGTGTTGTGTTCTTTAAACTTGCCTCAGCCTCCACTGCATAAGAGCTGCATTTGGACCAATGACCTTAAGTATGACACCTTTACATTATTCTACCTACCAAAATAGTGATGTCTAATATTTTAAACATGAAGTAAAATCCTACTTTAAAGAAACAATGCTGCTGCTCACAAACTTGCCAACACTCTTTAACAAGATGGCTTACACATTCTCATTCAAGGCAATTATGATTCACAACTTCTGTTCTTCAGAACACATATCTTTGGCTTGCATCACTTTAAATAACTTTCCACGAAGAAATGCACTTTGCCTACGCCAATAAGTCCACGGTAATGGGCATTTCCACAACAGCGTTTTAATTACATAAAACATCACCTTGACTGTTGAAATCAAGCTTACTAATCTGTGAAATGGTGATTGTTCATCTCAGAACACCATACCCCATCGTTGTCTGTATATGAATCAGCTATATAAACTGACCCTGAATAGTTTATCATGAGATATAAGCAAGATTGGTTTAGGTTTATACACATTAAAGACTGCATGATACTTCGAGATACACATTAAATGTCTCTACAGAGGTAAGGGAATAAAATATATCTTTTTTCCAACAAGCAGATGTAATAATAGGTTAGGAATATGCTTGCCTGTCTCACGATAAGACAGATTAATTGAGGAAGCAATGCAGTTGGAGGATTACTTGTGAGGTACCCTGTTGATAAGATTATTATATTTATCATGTTTGTCTGTCAGTGGGATCGAGGCGTCGCTCAGCTTGCTTACTTGAAAGGAAAAGGCAAAAATGTTCGTTGCAAATGGATAGTTCATTCCGTCCATGCTTGTTACTCTTTCCTGTCCATACATATGAGACGTTCCTAGATCAGTAAAATCTCTGATTACGCTAGCAACGTCGGTGCAAACTACTTGAGTGAGTGTGTTCTGAAGAAGATTTGGATTTAAGTTATATGGATTCATAATCGTGAGTGGGAATGACTGTTGGTCTTCATATCTTGAATTGGTCCCTTGTCCTTGTGCAAAAGTCCAGGATTGGACAATCATATCATAATTGAATGACATACAGTTCAGTTTCCGTTGTTATGATGTCAGCAAATACAGCAATTCAATAAGTGATCATCAGTGTAGTAGCAGGCAAAAATCAACATAAACCTGAATGCAGAAGATTTTCTAATCTGCTACGCATATGATTGAGCCATTCTTGTACACATAGAAAGGGATGTGGGTAATGCATGTATGCCTTCAAAGTTAACGGTTTGGGTGACAAATAATCCTCTTGTGATTTCAGCAACAAATGGTGTGGAGAAACATGTAATCATAGATGATACACGATGACTTGTGGCTGTTTATATTATGAAAGGTTGTTTTCTACTAGCTGTCATTATCTATGATAATCAGACAATGTTCGAGATATGCAATATTGTTTCCAGAAAAAAACTGAACAAAGACAGTAATGAGATATGATACAGTTATAACCAGTGATGTTAATATCAGGTTTCTTGTTCATGGTGTCTCCATATGGAAGACATCAGGAATATTGACCTTGCCATCGTTTGCAGTTTTACTTTTTAATCAGGGTCTTGCGGTTGGAAATGATGCGACCAGAAGCTAGGTATATCTCTGCATCTTTGGTCTTGGACTGAGTATGCTGGGACAATGTCTGTGTACAGTGCTGGTGTCATTGAACTTGATAAAGACTTTACTTAAGCTGAAGTGCATGAAGTGCAAGGGCAGCTGGCATCCCTTTTCCAGTATGGCTATTAAAAGATAGGTCGCCTAACCCAATATCGTTTTGGCCCATCTCGGTTTCATATAACATACAATACAATGAAAGACTAAAAGTATTAATGCACACCCCTACACTGTTTGGTGAAAATATTTACTATACATGATGCTCTTTTAAAACTCCCAAATAGTTTCGTGATATGTCATCATCAGCTTCTTAAATGACTTAAATTAAACAGTTCCGCTGTCAGTGCACACACTGACATGGCATATTTACCTGTATGAATGACTGTATTTAATAAAGCACTGCATCTTTATAATGAACCTTTCATAACGTTAATGCCGAGAGTTGCTATTTCATTAAATTATGCAAGTGTTTTACAGTTTTCTTTCCAATTAGGTCTAAGTTTAGTAAATGAATTGCCATGTTGTTTTAACCACGGACACAAGAAAAAGATTAGCGTAAGGAGAAATCGGAATTACGTTTCAGAAAATAACAAAACGTTTGCGAAGAGCGATTAAATATAAATGGAAATAATTTCTGAAAATTTACTTAAACGGAAACAAACTATAAAATTTATAAAGAGACGGATTGTGGTACGTTTGGATAATGCAAACACAGATGTTATATATGTCTCCCTTTGTACAGAGATACAAAACAAAAGTGAACAAATAGAAAATCCTTCTCGCAAATGTTTGTTTCATGAAAATTCCAATCATTTTGAATGTAGAAGATTTTTCCATTGGTATATTGTGCTAACTTTGTTAATAGATAAAAGTTTCAAGGTGTAAATCCATAACCTTAACAAGAACATGGTTTGTAACGATGTTTTGTCAGAGAAATTAAAACAATTGTCAAAGACTCTCAATCGAAAATACATTTCAATCAACATATTCGTACGAAAATGTAGATTTTTTTAAAACTGCTGCACAATTCTCTGTTAAGGGGAGTTTTTAACAGATAACATTGATTTCTGTTTGATCGTGCAACGTAGTCTAAAAACTCACATGTTATTGGTGCATTCGTTTTTTGAGAACAATATTTCAGATTGTAAATGTTGAAAATAAATGTTGTTTAAAGAGAATAACGAAGAATGTCACTAGAAAAAGTGCTGGATTGAAAATTTTCACCGAAGTGATTGTAAAATAAGGAACCAGTAAATAAACTACCCAGTTTCCTAACGCCGACCCATCAACATGTTTTCTTGATATGAAATTTCTGACTTAAGCTGTAATGTCTACAGCAAACGTAGGGATGTGTGTTGTATCAGAAAAATTTACTTTTGATACTTCTAAACTGGTACGATTGCAAATGCTTAGATGTGGAATCAAGGGGATCCCATTCTCACATGACTATCACATATACAACCATGTTCATTTTATTTCTTTTTTTGTGCTAGTACCAGCCAACAGATATGACATTTGGCTATGCAAGGTAAAGGGTATTTTCTTATTTTATCGATGATTTGGTTATGTAGTTAGAAAACAAATCAAAGTGCTTTTCAAAACAAACTCATGGTAACACATTTGCTCACCTGTTCCTTTCTATTATCCATCCTTTGGTCTAAAGTAACTGTACCTGGTTCACCAACAGTGCTGGATTCTGATTTAGCCATGCAGTCAGTCTGACTAGGGTGTAATCGGGCATTCTCTATAGTTGCAGTTAGTGCTTGCTGCTGCTCTTCCAGAGCATCCATTTTGCTGAAGAGCTGGTCCAGTCTGATGTTTTTCATTTAATAATAATAATAATAATAATAATAATAATAATAATAAGAATAATAATAACAACAATAACAATAATAATAATGATAATAACAATAACAACAACAATAATAATAATAATAATAATAATAATAATAATAATAGATTAATAATAAAATATATACATAGTCAAAGTACAATTAATCTAATCAATATTATCTAGGTGAAATATATTTTTGAGTGACATGACAGAAATGACTACATGTTTGTTTGGAACATATCATATATGCATGGATTGATTTTACTATGCAAAATATGCTGGCATGAATACCCCCTGCAAATCGTGATCAACAAAGGCGAACGTGCAATATGAATGACGAGCCTCCAAGTAATATTTGTATCCTCACTGCCTGAGTTTATTTTAGTGAGATACACATCAAGAAAGGTAAATCGAGTCAAGTTACTAGATATAAACTAAACTGCAGACGGTACTAAGAAGCAAAACTTGTACTGCAATATTCATCAACATTGTTATCATGTCATCTTTAAAAGCGGCAACAGTAGAAAAGATGCTTTGTTTGTCTCTTTTGATAACACTCACGTACTGTTGGTAAGTATCATAAGATGATGTTGAGTTATTTTAACTGTGGCATGGTGGGCGTTGACTTGACCATATGTGTGGTTTTAATATGTACGTGTTTTTGAATCAGTTAACTCTGTAGTTATTTAAAAGGTTCATTTTATTCCGTGCTGTTACGGTAATTGAAACGTGCACACGAACAACATGTCAAGATCAGGGATACTGTCTACTGTTTAGCACAGCACATATGACACCTCGGTTTGTTTATTGATGTGAGCCATGCCTTCTGTTACCATGGGCAACATAAATAAACATTTATTTAACCCTTTGTGTCCACAGCATATGATTTTTGTAACGCAAAGTGCAGATTGTTATGAACACAACTACTCCGAACATAGGGAAAAAGGTAAGTCCAGTATTGCATTCGTTATATTTAGTAGCTATCCTGACGACAATAAACGAGTCTAATGTACTTGACTTAAATGGCTACTGAAGTGCAATAGCTTTAAAAATCCATTATGAAACATTCAAGTTTTGAAAGATTAGAAATTATCGACACACGATGTCAGTTCAAAGGATCATATTGTCTGTTGATCTGTTTTGAAAACTCACATAATAATAATAATAATAATAATAATAATAATAATAATAATAATAATAATAATACTTTATTTAAAGAGGGTTACTAATTAGTTATTCTGCCTTGATGCCCTATTAAGGAGAATATAACAATTCACCTTATATTAAAATAACAATAAGTATGTTATTATAACACGTGTAGTGCTAAATACAAAATTCATAGTGATGATAATCTCAGAGTGACCTCACTCTCATTTGACTGAGATGGGTTTTGCGATTAATTATGTATCAGTAGTCTTTGCCTTGTTTGTCTGAAATGGTTTATTGTTTTCACTGGTTGAGTAAATTCCCTTGTTATTATAATGGTATCATTTGCTGTTCGTTTTACTTTATCGATATTACTGGACTTAAAAAGTGAAAACTTTTCTTAGCTTCTCGGTGGATCTGGCGTGTTCAATCATTGAAATTATTTTAGTTAAGTAATCAAAGTTGTGTTATAAACTTCATCGCCAGTAAAAGACATTCAAAATGTTGTTGTGAATAAATAATAGTTTATGTTTACATTTCTATCTATTTTTCTTGTCATAAAACTAAGTCAGTGTGTTTCTGATGTTTACAGTCACAGGTAGGATGTTAACTGCACTGGAATGAAACTGTTTAAAATATCTTGACGCTAAATCAGTTGGATTCAAGCGTTACTAATATCAATTCATTTTGTCCAATGAATAAATCTCTGACTAAATATATGTATACAAACTTGATTCAATATTATAATAACGTATTGAAATCGTTGATGACAGACAATACTAATGTCATTATTGTTTCAAAATATAAAGCATATTTATCGAAAACAGAATAGATTGCCATTATTATCTATCTATCTAGCTATCTATCTATATCTGTCTGTCTGTCTGTCTGTCTGTCTATCTATCTATCTATCTATCTATCTATCTATCTATCTATCTATCTATCTATCTATCTATCTATCTATCTATCTATCTATCTATCTATCTATCTATCTATCTATCTATCTATCTATCTATCTGCTTGGAGAGAGAGAGAGCTTTAAGAGTTCTTGACATTACAACTCCCTAACAGCGACAATTGCCTTAAATACGCAAATATTACTTAGACTTCTTCATTAACCTAATTATGGAACACTTTAGTCTTTAATGACATTCCTTATAAAGAATAAACTTATAAACTGCATCTAAATAAGCTCTGAAATTCATCGTGAAATAAAATGAAGTGAGAAATCAATTTAAACTTGCATGTCGGAGATTCTAATTGTATTATCATAAAATAAATATTAACAAAGTGTTTGCCTTAGTTAAAACGTAAAACCAAAGCAATACTAATTGTTACGGCTATTGGATTTAATTAATTTATTTTTTATTGTCAAGTCCAAATTTGTCATTTGGGGTTTGATATTCATTAGTTTGGTTTTTTCTGGAAAATTCAGGTTGACCTGGGTTCTAATTGTAAACAAGTTTTGACCTTGTCTTGTTGATCTAATTCCTGACCTTGTTTTGGACATTGTCAACAAGCTTCTAAAACTATTGGTTAATTTCAAGGACAACTTTTTATTTTTAGTAATTCGTGACTTATTTTCTTCTGGATCATTTTATTATTACGTGAGTTGGTGAAGGTAGACTCTTCCTCTGACCTTCTATCAATTTCTAGAAAATCGCGTGAGCACTTGTTTACTTAAGAAAAACAAGTATAAGAACTGTTGTTTGGGATAGAACAAATCAGTAGATGTTTGGGCTTTATTATTATTAAGTTGTGTATTTCATGTTTGAGTGTTATCTTGTTCTGGACTTTATGTCAATTCATTGAAGAAAGAGGATTTATTATCCATTTGGAGGAGAAAACATGTGCTCATAATTCATGTGGATGATAAATTAAACAAGAACTGCATTACGTGACATTGTCAGCCATTTTGCATTACATCGTCAAGATTCGAACCTAGAACTATTAGAACATTTATTTATCAGGACTCTTACAATTCCATTAGTGGATTATTTTTGTGAATTCTATATTGGATTAATGTTGGATTTGATTCTCTAAAACTGTAATTTTATTTATTTTATGAAAATAATTGTACTTAATAAAATTCATTGTTCAATTTTTACAAGCTTGTTAGTTTTCACTCTTTCTTTGTTGCTGCTTTTTCGAGCCTAAGCACGTAACATAATATATTATCATATCATGTAGATCATACATATATTAGAAAATATATCAGACACGTTATTTCACTTTACTTAGAATGGCGATTTTCTAATCAAGTATTGAGTCATAACACAGTGAATACTCATGTGTTGCAGAGCATGTAGGCTGCCTGTTTTGCTGCTGATTGACCTTTCATTCAGATTTGAATTTCCAGTCATTTTATACAGGCTAATGTGGAAAGGGCGCTTATTCTTAACTTAATTATTTAGTGTTGGGCTTGCGAGCACACATATTCCACAATGTGACCTATATACACATCCTTTGGGCTTCAATAAGAACCCATCACTATCAGACTATATGGCAGCTAAGTTTAAGAAATATACTTTGTGTCCATAATTATTTTCTACTGGTGAAAAATGGTATTTCCGGGTGTGGAAGTAAATGTATTGAGGTTAATTAATGTGACATTTATATTATGATATGTTATAATGTATAATCAAAGTGTATATTGTGATTTTCTAACTCAAATTTGGATTTGAATAAAGGAAAGAGAGATTTAAACTCACCTTAGAGTTATTGCTTTTACGCTGTGGTCAATACCTTTTGGATCTGCTTTCTTGCTATTAAAAATGTCTTGAGCAATAGTCTTTTCCCACTCTCGTAATTCTTTTTCAGAGGGAGATTGCCCTACAAATTAATAAAAGAATATTACAATGATTGACTTTAAAGTATATACATATATATATATATATATATATATATATATATATATATATCTATATATATATATATATAACAACGATCTTGATCTCGTGTGAACGATCTAAGTATTTCTTTTCTTGTCACCTTTATAGGATTTTATAATTAATTAAAAGATGCGAAATGATGTAAAATGTATGCACAATATATAAAATAGAAGAGAAACACACACAAGTACATGCTGAGGAACATAGGTAAAATTCTTATTATTGGTGAAATTATACAAGCTGTTAAGTCTTAGAGAAATTGAATTATATTATATTATATTATATTATATTATATTATATTATATTGTATTGTATTGTATTGTATTGTATTGTATTGTATTGTATTGTATTGTATTGTATTGTATTGGATTGGATTGGATTGGATTGGATTGGATTGGATTGCATTGCATTGCATTGCATTGCATTGCATTGCATTACATTACATTACATTACATTACATTACATTACATTACATTACATTACATTACATTACATTACATTACATTATATTATATTATATTATATTATATTATATTATTACTTCATCATGAAAATGATACATATTTCACCGGTGCAAGTGTTACATGCATCATTAGAGGCAATGGAGTAGAAAGATCATGTTGGAATCACGGATCCATATCCAAAGAGTGGAAAGGGACTAAAGGAGCTGAAGGAGGCTTCCGCTAGGTAAAACATATTTTTTTATGTAAGTAACTAAGGTGGAGTGAAAATCAAAAGTGGAAGAAAGTAGCTACATGGCATGCCTTGACAGTCTCTAGGAAGAGAATGATACCTCGGCTACGTTAGTGCAATGGCCTGGAACCTTTTCATTGAGATTAAATCGAGTATACATAACAGGCTTTATTGAATTAAAGGAGCTTCTGAGGTATGGTATTTTGTCGGAGTTGGTGATAGACCTAGTGATAACATGTCGATAATTGAGGTACATGTGGTTGAAAAGCAGGATCTACCTGAACCAGTTAGTAACATCTTTATATTTGAAAAAGAATCCTCAACCAGCAATTTCCGGATAAATTGCTGATTATATGCAGCTTTTTAAGTAGAGAAAGAATAAAACTATGGTGATAAGGCACGAAACAAAGCCAAATATTCTCGCAGATCTATTATTAAAATATATCAAGTAATTGTTGTGATCTGTGACAATGGTGAGGTGCTAGAACCGATGAAGAACATTTCAACTGAGTAGCACAGCAGCTCGTGAAATATAATACACACACGACAATGGATAAGTGGTTTAAGAGACCATGTTTAGCAACAAATATAGTTAAAAAAGCACTTCCACGAAAAAGTTTGAAACGTCGAGTATTTAAGCGGCTTCAGTTTACATTTTATTATGATCATCCCTTTCTAGTACCATCGTAATTCAGAGTAGTTATCCGCAGGTCCAATATCCATCATGTGCACGATGTATGTTTGGAAGTTCAAATCTAGCAGTGTAAATGTGGACCTTGCTTGCAGCCTAATACACCAGTGTATCTGTTGAGTTCAACAATCCTTGTAATTAATGAGGTAATTATATCTTCTAGTTAAGCTTTGTAGAAATAATTCTTGGAAAACTGTTCATCATGTATTACCATGAGTCTGTCCGAGATACGATGAAGGCCAAAATATTCCCTTGCTTATCCAGAGGTAATCACGTCGACATATGGTGACACATCAGCAGGGGGGCGAATCCTGCATTTGCCCGAGACATCATTTGCTCTAAATCTAACAAACATCTCGAGAGAATTAATTCGAATCCTTCTTTTTCAACCAAAAAAAAAGGATTACTTGCTCGAAACATAAGTTTTTGGCAAATCATACTCCAAAACCGTTTTCATCGTTTAGTCAAAAAACGGTCTCGTCGTGATGTCATCGACCCCCCCCCCCCTTCTGCTATGGGTTAATAATTTATTTCAACCAAATATTTAATCAAGTCCGATACGATATCGTGTCCGAGGATCATGTAAATTTATTGCTATAAATCCATGCGGGGTTGACTGAGCGTTACTAAAGAAATTTCTAAATTGATTGAAGTCCATATCGGAACACCATGTCTGCCAAATATTTCGTAACCTATGAGTATCAACGCCGTTAAACACAGCAAGAATATTACAGTTATCTCTGATCACTTTTGGAATCTGAGTGTAGCGTTGAGTGACATATATCATGTCGGTGTTTTTATGCCTGCCTCGGGAAAATATTCTAGCTGGGTTTTTTTTGATTGTCTAACATCACATCGTCGTATACGACTAAATTGTTAATGCTCCCATCAAGGTCATCCACGGATGGTGCCTCGTCAATATCAGTAATAAAATCAATGGCGTTCTCACCCTTAATTTATGATGCATTCTCGTTAAAATCCTTTAACACTTCATAGAATCGTTGATCAACTACGCTAGGATCAACTAAATACAACTTATCCCACTTCATCCATCTCACTATTAAATTGAGCAACAATTGCGTCTTGCCCGATCCAGATGGCCCGATTATAATTGCGCGGATAGAGTTTGGTAGCGCTGCATGATGCTTAACTGGTTCTCTTGTTTTAGTCGCTGATAAATCAATTATATTCATATCTCTATACATAAATTATGGATCTATATTGTGTGAAGTGCAAAACGTGTACTAACACAAATGATGTGACGACGATTACAACTAAAAATAACAGATCAGCACTTACTGGTAGATGTGCAACATGTGGTATAAAAAAGTTTAGATTTGTTCCTATGAAATGAGATGTTTTAAAAAAAAAGTGGAGGTGATATCGCAGCCAAATTGGCAAAGCTCCCTGGAACCCCATGGGCAAAGTACCTCGGAGAAAAGCACCTTCCAGGATATAGCTACTGTGGCCCCGGAACACGATTAGATATCAGACTTGATCAAAATCAGCCCCGACCCGGCGAGTATCCGATAAACGCTATTGATAATGCGTGTCATGCTCATGATGTTGCATATTATAAAAGCAGCAATTTGCAACACAGGCATCTCGCGGATGTGAAATTAATTCATGCGTTAAATGCTATTCCTGATAAATCTTTCAAAGAAAAATTGGCTTCATGGTTGGTAAAATCAGCTATGAAAGGCAAATTGATGATGGGCGCTGGTAATTAATAATATGGAATCTATTTATTATTCTCCGAGGGGATACTGGAGGGGTAACGCTGCAATCTATAAACTCGCCAACGCCGCAAAAGTGAAAAAGGCCACTGCGGCTAATTGGTTATCCAAACAGGCTATATGGCAAATTTATCTACCACCGCCTAAACAAATCAATTTCTCGCATTTTGATGTTACCGGACCCAATGAAGTTCATCAAGCTGATTTATTGTTTTAACCACATGACAACGGTTACAAATACGCGCTAACCGTAGTTGACGTTGCGAGTCGATACAAACAAGCAGAACCGCTAAAAACAAAATCATCACCTGAAGTTGCTTCTGCATTTGAAAAGATTTATCGACGAGGCCCTCTACGCTGGCCAAATCTTTTACAAGTTGATCCTGGCAAGGAATTTCAAGGCGCTGTTTTATCAGCGATGAAACATCACAATGTCACCATCAGACGGGGGCATACTGCGTTACATCGCGATCAGGCAATTGTAGAACGATTTAATCGGACTCTTGCTGAGCGGTTATTTGGATATCAATACGCAAAAGAATTCATCCAAGAAAAGCGATCCCGTGAATGGGTCAAAAGGTTACCAGGGGTAGTTGCAGCGCTAAATAACGAGATTACCATAGCAATCAATATGAAACCTAACAACGCAATAAAAAAAGTATATACCACAGCCACAGCGAGATAGCGTTTCTCAGCCAATTCTCAGCAATGTCACCGTGAGATATTTATATGAACCAGGAGAACTCGAAGGTGGTAAAAAAAGGGCTACTGATCCTATTTGGAGTGTCACTACGCATAGCATATCTACTATAACACGATCAACTGGTAGACCTCCAATCTATAAATTGGATTCAACTGCCCCTCAGCGGGGTTTTACACGCGAACAATTACAAGTGATTCCTGATGATACTCAATTGCCGCCGCATGGTCTTAACTAGCGCCGTTGCGTCTGTTGCACTCAAGACAAGTCAACATTACATTGTTTCTGACATGACCGAGACTGTTTTTTTTTATGTCTACGGTAAATTGGCGAGGATCTTTATTTGAATACTGCCAACGCATTATACAATTGCAATTTGCACAGTGATTATTCTGTTGTTGCTTCAGCGTAATTATTAATTTAGCATAAATGTCAAATTCTCGTTGTTTTTTTTTGTCTTGTTGTTTGTAACCACAGAGTTTTTTTTATTAATGATGCTAACATCAATATCATCCATTGTGGTGTCGTCATCGAAAACAATTCTTCGAAGTTGTTTTATTCGCCGTACTCTAGACACTGCAAGATAGACTAAATTTGACCACTCAATGCGATTATCGACTATCCAAACAATTGTATCCGTGATGGTTAATCCTTGCGAGGAATATATTGTTGTTACGTAACCCAGTGTCCATGGCGATTTATTAGCACGCAATGCGTCTTCGACAACACTGATATAAACCAGCACAATATCATTTAATACTAGTGTTTGTCTTTCGCGCTGTCCTGGAATTTCGACTTCGATGTTTTGCCGCCGTGAGTCAGCGGGTCTATAACACAATGGAACTTTTAGCAGGGGAAATTGTTCTTTATGAAGCTCAAACAACTTTTTCTGAAGTGTGTCTCTGACTATCTTTCTACTTTCCACTACAAAATCGTTCGGCCTCCATACTTCCCAAAATTCATCCATGGGAGTTTCAGAAATCACTTCCCGAATTATTTCACATTGTATTTTATCGGGTTGTAATCTGATTAATTTTTTGACATCCCGTAATTGTTCGTCAAGCGACCTGTAATCGATATCGATTTCTTCATAATTGTCCACAAAATTCTTTAACCAATCATGTGGACCCGCGCCGACAAATGGTGGTGGTTGGCCATGATCTCCACACATTATTACCGCTGTATTCGTTTGCAGTAACCAATCAAGAAACATTTTTAATACATCTACCGAAACCTTGTATATCTCATCCCAAATAATAACCGCAGGGATGAATTTCTCGCCCATTGGTTCAGGGGTCCATTTGTCGCCGTTGTATCGAAAAAAACTATGATAAGTGCAAGCTTCGACGTTTCGTTGTTTTATCTCTCGCGCTAGTCTATGGGTCGGTGTCAGCACAATCATATTTGCTCTACCTCGATATAATTCAATTGCCCGAGTCGTTTTTCCTGACCCGCCACAGCCGTTTAAATAAAATGTTTTATATCTACAAATTAAGTCGGATATCGGTGGTGCATTAGAACGTTCTGATAAATTATCACCGCGTAAGTAATTACTTTTACTTTCAACGTCTGCTGATTCAGAATAATCACGCAGCATTTCTTTTTTAATTCTCCATGATCCCCAGCTTTCATCCGAATTAGTGAATTCAGCAACTGCGCAATTGTACTTGCTGTTAATGTAAAATGAATCAACGGCAACTCTAACCGCAGTGTCAGGAAATCTATTTATCATTGAAAATAAATTAATACAAGCATAACCCAGCATCGACGAGCTCAAATGTGTATACGGGGATCTGTAACCGTCGCTATAAGTAACAACTGTACCCAATTTTGTTCCATCGGACAGAAAAGCGTCTTTACGATCTACATATATGTTTTTGGATACTGCATCCGCGATTACAAAGTCATATTTGGTGTTATCCATAATCAGCCGTGAACAATATCGTCTATAGTCGCATTTTTTTCCTCCCTGAGTGAATTTTCCGATTATTCTTCTGCCGAGATCTTTTGCTTCGGTGTTTCGTTGATTAAATACCCGTTTGGACCACTCAATGATATATTCTTCGTCGGCATCAATATGTTTTCTGGATTCGTCAATTATACTATCAAGACGTTCCGGTGTTGGTAACCAGACATTGATTTGTTTCCGATATGATATAATTGCTTCATTGACCGTCAGCGAAATTAACATTTTTGTATCAATCATGAACCTTAATAACGCTATTGGCAGCCACTTCTTTTCAGACATGTGTCTACTAATCCAAACATAACAAGCGCGATGAAGTCCTGCTGCGAACTCAAATGATACTACACGAGCGAATCCAGTGAAATCAAAATCAGACAGCGGCCCATTAATTGCAACACGAGTCATTTCATGTACGGGGTGTCCAAATCGTTTAAAATACTCAGTACACTCTTCATAACCAAGAGAACTCGCTGGATAACAAGCAGCCATATCAACTGAAATGATATTATCATGGTCGTATTTTTTATTCCATAAGCCACCATGATTAAATTCTAAACAACTAGCCTCAATGTCTGGCAAGAATTCTAGGCGTGTTGGTTTCCATGCGTTTTTTATTCTCGCAAAATGAGCTGCAACCGACGGGATTGTAAAATAGTTTGTCAATAATTGTTCATCATCGCTGATGATTTCATCGGTGGCTTCGTCACTGTTGTTGCCTTCGCCACACGCTGTTAAAACCCACTAGCTTCTTTTTTCATTTTGTTGTGAAATGCTTCAGTGCGGTATAATTCACCGTTTGGTCTTACAAACTGATCAAACGTATCCGTGTCGTTTTCAGTGCTGCGAAGTAACCACACTGACACGGGGTCGTTTTTACTCAAATGTGCAATGGCGTCGAATAGTTTCTCTTCAACGAGAAAACCATCCCTGGAAAATTCTTCTCGTAAGAATTCGTCAGGTATATCCTTTATTGTTCTGTTTCGTGGAAATATTGTGACCGAGGACGTCCATGCGTGTTCGTTATCGTCAATAATTTTAATTGGGGCTCCATTTTTGTTATACTTTGATTCGTATAAAACTTCTCCGGTTATCGTCATAACTGTCATTGGAAATCTCAGTGATGTTTCTAATTTCGCTATATCGCTAATAGTTGCTCCGTAGTCTTTCACCGTTAACTCCCATTGAGCTATTTTGCTACGCCGTAAATCGGTAAGTTTGTTCCCTCGGGATGCATTTGTAAAATGTTCTGTTATTCGTGCTGCTACACAATTGAGTTTCAAAGCCACTGACGATGAAGTCGCCGGCGACGACTGTTTCATTGGTTTAAGTTTTCCTATATCGGGTTTGAGACATCAGCTGTAATCGCTAATCGAAAAGGTAGTGACGATGATGCAATCTGGAGAATTTCAGCGGATCCTGCAAATCCAGATGCTGACGCTGGTAAAGTCATTTTAACTAAATTGGTCCTGTGGATGCCAGTAATGACCCCATCAATTACCACAGAACAGCGACTACTATCATTTATGGATGCGGGTGGCAAATCATTGCTAAGTTGGCTAACAACAACAACAACAGATATTAAGCAATCAAATATCAATGGTACATTTACATGGAACTTGGCATCACAACAAGGCGTTTCAGCTCCACGTCATATATTTATCACGTTGCAGGATATGACAAGAGTGAATTCACAATTGCACAGTCATATGATATTTGATCAATTAGGAGTTACTGAGGTCTCGTTGAGAATGAATGGCCAGCAGGAACCATCCGAAGACATACAACTTAATTTCGGTCAAAACCATATTGCTCGCGTGTACCATCGTATGCTGTCATATATGGGTCGTGATCAAAATGTTGATACTGGTTTGCAAATATCGCAATATGATTTCAAGAACTTGTATCCGCTCTACTACTTTTCGCTGGAACATCTTGATTTAACAAGGCAATCCGTCGTTGATATGCACTTCAGAGCTAATGTCCTTCGTGGCGCTATTGCTAATTATAGAGCGGATGCTGTCAGTCTCAGCGACAAATCAATGTTGTTAGAAGGGGTTGGTGGACGAATGAGAATCGTTGATGCACCAGTGGAAAATATGTAAACGATTCACAATTAGATCAATTGAAAGCATAAATGTGTTTTACAATAAAATGCCAAATATTGTGTTTTTAGTGTCAAGCTGACTGATAGTCAGGTCAAGAAATTGCGATCAAAATCCGCTAAAGAATGTGGAACAACAATAACGTTAAAACCAGCGCAGATGTCCGGCGGTACACATAAAATATCATTGACGGATCGTCAAATAAAACATTTCAATGATGTGCTAAAGAAACGGCGAGGGGTTCAAATTGTATTTTCAAAGGCTGCAGCCGCCAACATGATAAAATCAGGTGGTATATTTCCATTGTTAGCTGCAATACCAGCATTGATTGCAGCGGCTGCCCCAGCGGTGGAGAAAGCGGCTGCGTTGGGAACCGTTGGTACCGCGGCAGGGATGGCGTTGAAAAAGGCAACTGGGAAAGGATATACAAAAAGGGAAAGGGTCTAAGACTACCAGGAACCCCGTATTCATGGTACAGCGGAAAGGGTCTGAGAATACCAGGAACGGTTTATTAGTTGAAAGCCCAATTCTCCCTATGTCCAATTTTGATTTAATTGATGCTGCTAAAAAACTAGCGATAAAAAACTTCAGAGGGGTTTTTATGAGAGATCAATTACCGAGAAAACCTAAACGAGTTGAAACCGGTATCATCAATCTTGATAACAGCAGCGGATGGGGAACTCACTGGGTTGCATACGCGATTGATCCACGTGGGATTGTCTATTTTGATTCATATGGGTTAGCTCCGCCAAGCGAGTTTATGCGGTATATAAATTCTTCGATGAAACTCAAAGAGTTTCCGATTTTTTATTCCACGCTGCCAACACAACAATTAAATAATCCACCGATATGCGCCCGTGAAGTATTAAATGTCCTCGCGGAGATTTCATCGTCACAGAAACCACCTCATCTGGTTGTAAATAAATACACCAGTGGGAAATTACAAGGTAATTTTAGAGAATCAATAAATTGAAAACACGAGCTGCGAAAACAATAATGATTGATATTTGGGGACGATCTCTGTCAATGTCGAAACCCACCGCGGAAACATCTGCGGGTTCTATCGAGGATGTAAAAAAAATAATTGAAGATGAAATCGCTGAGACGTTAAATTTAGCAAGTGTTGACCCGAACGAAATAGTTGTATTTCAAGATCGCCAGGGTAAATTGAAAAGCAGTAATATATCCGCGGATGACATTTTGATACGGCAGCGCGACGCCGCTGAAAAATCTATTGCGCTGTATTACAGCGACGGGCGACTTAAACCAGGCGCACTTGTGTCTACTATCACCGACGCGATTGCCGCCCACGGCCGTGATCTGGATGATTATATACGAGGTTATAATACGTTTCGCAAAAATGTCGTACATAAATTCTTTGGAACCCCGCTTGTGGTTGGCATGACTCTCGCTGAAATTAAAAACTTTCTATCTTTATTCTTTTTTAACAAGGAGGCGGGAAGGATGATGAATGAAAATGAAATCAAGGCAAATTATCTTGATATTTACGCGGATATTTCTAAACTAATAGAAAATTTTGAAAAGGTACAAAAACCCACCAACGACGTCGTTAGTAAGTTTTTTGGATCCCCACTTGTGGCAGACTCGACTCTCGCTGAAATTAGCGAGTTTGTTATCAGGCATACTCACAATGCCTACGTCGCTAATAATTTATTTGGTGTCCCGGCTACATCTACGATGACTCTCAAAGATATTAATGCGTTTATGGTGAGACAAGCAACACTTAATACCATCGTGGATACTTTTTTGGGGAGAACACGTGAATCTGAAACCACATCTCTGACAGGCCCGACCCTCGCTGAAATTAGCGAGTTTATTGGCAAGCATACTCACAATGCCTACGCCGCTAATAATTTCTTCGGTGCCCCGACTACATCTACGATGACTACTCTCAAAGATATTAATATGTTTATGGTGAGACAAGCAACACTTAATACCATCGTGGATAATTTTTTGGGGAGAACACGTGAATCTGAAACCACATCTCTGACAGGCCCGACCCTCGCTGAAATTAAAAAAGCTATTGACGAACAAAAGCTCACCAGCGAAATTGTTAATAAGCAGTAACCCCCAGTATATCACGACAAAATTTTCTAACATCGACCGGTATTTTAAAGACAAAACACAGCTTGAAATCAGAAGGGCTCTGATTCCATTCTTTATGAACACGGAGAATGGGGGGATAATGACGGCTGCCGAAATCAAGGCAAATTATCTCGATATTTACAATGATATTCTTAAACTAAAAGAAAATTTTGAAAGGGTACAAAAACCCACTAACGACGTCATTGGTAAGTTTTTTGGAACCTCACTTGTGGAAGTAAAAAAAGCTATTAACGAACAAAAACTCACTAACTACGTCGTTGGTAAGTTTTTTGGAACCCCACTTGTGGCAGGCATGACTCTCGCTGAAATTAAAAATCTTCTAACTACATTCTTTTTTAACAAGGAAACGTTAAGCATGATGAGTCCTACCGAAATCAAGGTAAATTATCTCGGTATTTACACGGACATTCTTAAACTAAAAGAAAATTTTGAAAAGGTAAAGATTCCACATCCACACACAAGCATTAAAAATATCGTGTATACGATCAGTCATGGAGCCATAAGCTGGGTAAAAGATGGTATTAACACATTATCCGTCGGTATCTGGGAGGGGGCCGAAGCGGCGATCAATGGTATCTACAGGCTAACGTGGATCTCTAACTATCAATTTAATATTATCGTGGACGGTAAAACCTACTCTGGTGGCACAGCGACGTTAATTATCAGGGATCGCAGACAAAGCTTTAACTTCGTCACGGATGATAGCTCCATCATTAGAGAAAGAATAACCTGGTGTTTAGAACTTGTAGATAATTTTCCGACTGAAGCTCTTGTATAGGCCCCGCAATTCCCCTTCCACATAGCCAGCCCCTGGCCCCTTAACGACGGCGAACAATTCAAAACACTAGCGGGTTTAAAATAGTAATGACATCGACGAAATCAATATCCACAGAGGTATCACAATCGCATCGATATCGATATGATACCGTGAAAGAATTTTCCGCGAGCTTGAAATCACTTTCTGAGCGTTATCGTGAAAAATTGAAAAAATACCGACGCAGCGTTGCAATCATTGACATCACCGTATACTCGGTGTCCGGTGTGATGGCAAGCGCCGGGGTTATTTTGTCGACGGTGACCATGATGGCTCCGATTGCAGTTCCAATCGCTATCTCCGCGGCAACAACAATCGCGGCAGTCGCCACCGCGATAACTATAAAGTTATCATCGTGTTCTCAGAAAAAACTCAGCGATTATACAGCTCGGTACCGGGTGGTATTTGACGCATACTCGAAATTATCCGAGTTAATCTCGCTGTCGATAGATAACTCGTTCATATCCGATGTTGAATTTTCCGCGATGACCCAGTTGTATAACTCCGCGATGTTGAAATTGGAAATTGAAGACAGCGTTAACAATAATGTCACTCGAACTGCTTCAACGAATCTCGGAGAATACCACTCCGATACGAACAAGCATGATATCAATAACATCAACAAACCCACAATTTAGTGTGAACTTCCCTTCTCCGATCCCAGTGCGCGAGATCGCGCTGGCAAAATTACGAGTATATCATAGCTGGCCTAATATCAGATCGGTTGCATTTGGCGGTCAGCGACCTAATAACGCACTGGTGTTCTCGTATAAGAATAAACCCAATGGTACTCCAGCGTGGGAAACTGTTTCGTTACCAACTGGATCGTACCAAATTGAGCAAATCGATGCTGAAATTCAGCGTAGAATAGAATCAATCACTGGAAAAGAATCAAAAATAACTATTAAACTTCATGAACCGACGCTCTCGTCGTCGATCGAAATAAGCACAGAGGGATACGCTGTAGATATTTATAACAGCTCGTTAAGAACAGTGTTAGGATGGCCTGAAAAACCACCCGGAGCCACCGCCGACTTAACCACAGACGTACAATCATATCATGAAATCAATTCCATATATCGAGATAATTTATCTGATATAAAAAAGGAAAAATCGCCGATAGATTTATATTTACCAACAAAAACACATTGCAATGGGATTTTATCATTAAAAGAACAGCTGACTCATCTGTTACTATTTCATTTACGCTAAATGACATCACTGGTTATTTTAATGAAATTAATCAATTATATAAAACACAACTAGAACAACTACGGCAAACAAAATCGCAAAAACACGTTGAAATAATAAATCAGCTTATATCTGACATGGAATATATCAATGAACTAATTATTCAAACAATAATTAATGACAACAGCGACAATAAACAACGATTCCTAACCGATTACAACATCACAGAAGCCGATCTGCGTAATTTCAAGTTTCCCGGATACAACGCTGATGAACTAACAAGAATTGTTAAGATTATCGCGATATTACAAAAACCAGATTCAGCTATCCTTAAATATAATAATGACCCAGATGGCGGCGGTAGGCAAATTGCCCCGCATAATGTAAATATTTCAACGGTGATTGCGCTCAATTTAACATGTGACGCAATCGAAAGAAGCTATCAAATTAATCTAGAGCAATCAATCAAGCACAGCAAGGATATATTCTTTATTCGTTTGCACCAACAGCTCCTCCAGGATTCCTAATTATTGAAAACCCAATTAATCCTGTCTATATGCGATGCCATAATAATTCGCTAACGAGAATTAATTTCCGACTCACCGACCAGTCAAATAATTTAATTGATCTACAAGATGAGGCGTTAGCGATTAGTTTGTTTGTGAAATCATAAATGATTTTCGTCCTAAGGACTTGATCAAATATTTGGTTGAAATCGTAAAAACCCATAGCAGCAGGGGAGGCGATGACATCACGACGAGACCGTTTTTTGACTAAACGATGAAAACGGTTTTGGAGTATGATTTGCGAAAAACTTATGTTTCGAGCAAGTAATCCTTTTTTTTTTTGGTTGAAAAAGAAGGATTCGAATTAATTCTCTCGAGATGTTTGTTAGATTTAGAGCAAATGATGTCTCGGGCAAATGTAGGATTCGCCCCCCCCCCCCTGCTGCTCACACAAATGTGCAATTAATGTGTAATACTCCGCTTGTATTTTGCGCTTATATGTCTTTGCAGACGTGGATGGTTAGGTGGTAGCGTCAATAAATTCCACAATATAATACATTTGATCAGGAACATATATACAAATGACTAGTGCATTTGTGAGCATCCGTATCCTTTCTTTGATACAATGCTCATGATCACGTGATAATAGTTTCTCATTGCACATCTCTGAATGAATCTTCGTTCTTGCAGTAGTAGAGGGAGATCAATTGTTTCTGCTCAGTATTTCTTTGGAAACAGCAATCTTGTGTGACAAGGCGAAATCAGATCATAAAGATCGACGTTGAAACACTTAGTGATGGTCTTGCAGCAATGTTTTGAATCAATCGGGTCGATCCTATTCAAGATATGCAATAAGCTGGCTGGAAACTAGGAGTTTGTCATCGCTATACCAATTCAGATCCTCACGATTATATGTGATCTTTTCACCGAGGGTGACACCATTGGTGGAACTGATTATTATAGATGGGGTGTAGCGATTACAGCTGATGTCTCAAACCACCAATATAATGACGTGAGTATGATGTTTAAATTCCTTTGAGTTTTTCAGAATGTCTTGACATCTGTACTTGCACACGTAGTGTGCATTGTGTGCTGCTCTGTCCATCGTTCTATATGTTAACTGATAAAATCCAACGTATTAAAGATTCGTTGCTTGCAGATGTTGTTTTGGGCATTTGTTTTGTAGAATATACTGTCCTATGTTTCAAAATCAAATCAGCGTCAACAATCACGCATCACACCATATTATCATGCACGGTAGTCTGTTGTTATAGCAGTCATAGTGGCCAACTTTCATATTCTGGAACCGTATACATGTCTCCACAAGAATAATAATGTAGTTTTTGGACTGTCTGAGTTATTTCCCAGATCTACTTCAACTGTTATATATTCTATGTTTCCTGCAATATCAGTTTTCGCCTATTAAACACTATCCAATTCTTGAAGTAAGCGTTTCAATTTCTGAGCCTAGGATAACCAACACATACAAGATTATGGTTTCCCGGAGTCATTTTCAGATTTTTTTGATGGAGTCTTGCGACGTCATTGGTATCAATGTCACCCAGCCATTCTCTCTACTAACCACATAATGTATTTGGTGGCCACCTATTATTTGGCATTAACGCGACATTTGCAATTGTGAAACCGACATTGTCTTGATAACATGCAGCGAGGAATCCTTTTCATATAATAACACACGTAATGACTGCGGTCTATAAGAAAATTCTTGATGGATCAACATCATTTACTTTGATTACTCTTCCACCCCGTATTAATATTCACTTCCGTTAAAAACTGTTTATTTTGAGTGTCCAAGCTTCCCCACCTTGATGTTGAATTAGTGAGATGAACACAACTGAGCCTTTTCTAAAGGGAACAAAGAATTTTCGGTAGCACGATATTCATATATGCTGTACCATACACTGGATTATGACTACTTTCTGCTATGTAAAATTCCGCTGGGATAGATCATATAAAGGCTGCATTGGCAAGCCTTTGATACGTATCTTCAATTTAAACAAAAAAAAAAAAAACAGTGAGACTTCAGTATATAGTAAAGCGCTATACCCATTGAATTTGAGCACTAAGGCATGCTTTCAACATATATGTATTACGAGTGTCCACGGTCATGTTCTTGGCTTCATTGGTGGTGATACAATATATGATCAGTCGCAAATTGGCTGAAAATACTTTCAGTTGCAGCAAAAATCTTGTAATGGCATAAAGTGTGTCATACTGAAAATAAGTACTGTACTCACAAAACACCCTGTCATCGACATTTTAAATTGGAGTCACGTTAAGCTATGTACTCTAGATAAAGTTTTAAATGATCATTTTTACACTATATTATCTACAAATAGTTAGGTATTGTTTCAAACAAAACTGTTTACGAATGCTTTAATTTTAGTTATATATTAAGCTACAAGAAAGGCAATCCATTGCAAGCCAACATATACAGTTTAGTGCATTTTGATTTGGTTTACCTTTAGCTTTGAAAAACATTGTTTTGATATGTCTTAAACACTCATTTCAGAAGCACCCTGTGTTTTCAAAGAGATTATGAACTGAAACAATAATGCTTGAACACAAAGTTTTAGATACACGTTTCGTCTTGTTATTATACCATTTGCTTGAGATAAGAGATGTATGTTTTGCATAATTTTAAAACAAAATTGCTTGATGACCTGGTAACTACTACAAAAGATACTGATATACTTTGGATGAAAATAGTGTGCCTCCATCCAATTGCATCCGCAGTAAAACGTCTATGTATTTAAATACCACATAATTCCGGGTCCCTGCAAACTTGTTCAGTATTTTACTCTTTTGTATAATTTTACGAAACTTTCAAGGTACATGATTATTGGAATGTGAGTGAGAACAGCTATTGTTTAAATATATATAGATAAAGAAACTTACAAGGGACAGTTCTTCTTAATTTTCTATTTTCTTGCTTACATCGGCGCAGATATTTTTTCAAAAATATTATAATCTGGTAGATATCCCCTATAAAACTAATGAAAGGGATATACAATGGTCGAGCTAAATACCCCAGCATATGGCGGAATCTTTGAATGCGCCAGTGCTTGTCAGCATTTTCTTGCACGTTCTGGTATGTTTGGCTAAAATAGACAAGATCAGTCAAGATAATGTACGATAAACACTGTTAACGTTTGATGCTATGTACAAAAATAAAAACGTGATCTAGTAATGGCATTTTTCTCCATTCCATTGTGCTTGTACAGACTCCTTTTTAAAACATTTATTTAGTGCAGCATCTTAATGTTTAAATAACATATGGAATCATTAATAAAACCATCACCCTCAATTAATACCGTTGTTTCCATGGAACCAAAGCTATTGACTACAAACTGTTTTACGTGTAAAAGAAACCTCTGCACAGCGTGACTGGTGTATAGCATATTAGGTTAAAATCTGTTCCAGAATAAAAATGTTTACGGTCAGATCTACTGGTCGATATGAAAACATATATTGCCAGCTCTCCGTGTTACTTAATTGAATGGATTATATATATATATATATATATATATATATATATATATATATATATATATACATATATATATATGTCTTTATAAAAGCAATGTTCGTCTGATATTCATAAATGCTGTAATCATCACTATTTTTTTTAAACATTCCTTAGCCAGATTAGCAGATATGCAAACGAAATACGCACATTTCTGGGATAACACTTTGTAAGCTGAGCGAATTGATATTGAAAGACTGTAACATAAATAATGACCATTTTATTTTAGGGCAACGAACAGATGTAATTTAGTTATTTGGATTAGCAACTTATGCTATCTGATATTTATTTATCATTTAAGAGTCTACGGACGACTAATGTTTTAAATCACATATTGATTACTCTTGAAGAAATCCATAAGCTGGACTTGCACGAACTTCTTTAAGACAGAAGTAGGAACAAATATCATAAATTTATTTTAATAAGGCCGACCACGAGAGCCAATATGGTGACATTGTTTGCAGAAATGTGGTGCACTGGCGGAGAAACTGCACAAGAATGTGATATGCTTTCCTTGTACCAGTTTACAATGCTCGGGGAAAATGGACTTCTGATAAAAATTACGGTTTAGAAGAGACTTCATTCTATCAGGAATGCCATAGGGGGGTGCTTCCATTTTCTCTGTTTCAAATTTGGAAATGAAGGCAGATACACTAGTCGCTGCACTTGAGTGAGGCGCGAGTTATTTGCAACATATTGTATGATATGTCTGTGCCATGCAACATACAACTCAAACGTAAAGCATGGAATCGCAAGGTTGCTTCTCATCCTGCACAACAAATGCTTAAACCTGATGTTTTGTAATGACCCAGTATATCACATATCTAGATTTAGCATTCAGTAATATAATATAAGAACATTGCCCAGCAATGAATGTACAGACCTAATGTTATACACTGTAGCGGCAGGAAACTTGATCTATACGGTTTTGAAAGTCTGGCAATGTATAATGTGCTAGCAGAGCAGATGCTCGTATGTTATGCTGAATCTTACGCCGGATCCAGTGTTGTATAACATGTCAGGAGAGCAAAGCCTGATATTTTAAAATGTGCTAGAGAACTCGGATATGACGTATAGTAATGTTTCAGCAGAACAGCGCCAGATCAAGAAAACAATATCCAAGAAATGTTGGAAAATCACGTGACCAGGCCATGTAGACATAAAAAACTTAGCAAGATCTGATACCACATAAGGTTCCAGTAGATCAACACCCAGTCATGAATACTATTGATCTGGACCTGACATCAGACAACGTACTGGTAGATCAGATACCAAACCTTAAGGCAACTTAACCAGATCAGAAATCACACTTTCCAGTAGAGCACCTTATAAAGAAATTCGCTGATATAGATTTGATATATATTTAGCACCTCAGAACCGGATTCATACAATACGACTCTTCCAGCTCATGATGTACCAATAGATCCGCTACTAACTCAGAATTGAAACCGAAAATCTTTGCTCGGTCAACACTTTATGCAGTGGCATATATAGACTCATATGGTTCACATGTAGGTGTAAATTCAAGCTACATTCATAATAATACCATTTTAAAGTTAAATATTATAAGAATGCTCTTCCTACCAACAACATATGCAGACTTAATTCATTTAGCACCCAAATCAACCAATATTGTCGAAATCGGATTGTTTAGTAGATGTGAGCCAAATATACAAAAATCTGATAATATTGGCACAATGCTGATGTTTATAAGATGATACACTGTCTTGCGTTTGCAAATATGCTTTGTATTCAGATGGCTTTTTGCATTTTGGATTGTATATCGCACAGCTTTATATGCAGATCAGACGTTGGGTCGGGAACAAATCATAGTTAGACAATGAGAAAACTCAGTCTGTATTCGTGGGAATGGCGAGCACTGCACTTAAAATTACCCCAACTAATATTTAGAAACGCATCTGTATGACTGACAATCCGTCACCTACCAATAACGTAGTATATTTTATTCTCTACTCAGGGGTAACAAATATCATGCAATTAATGTAGTTTATAAATTTTTGTAATGACATTGAACTGATGCTTTAAATAACGTAAAATATATTAATAAGTATAAAATACGTTTATTCACAAATATGAAAGCAGGTTAACATTGGCTTGTATATTTGCAATATCTTGCTTTCATACTACCTGAAAATAGAGATCAACAGGTTCAGTAGCAATATGTTACACATCAACATGTACACCCCCATTAGCACGGGCACAACGTATTTTCCAGATTCAGTTGGGCAGCGAGGCTGGGTTCCATTTCGGTACAATTCCACAATATTTGTGCAATCATTAGTGCCTTCCAAATATAAAAAGAGCATTTAATACGATTGAATTTGTGCAAATTAAGACGTATATGTTGCATATTTGTAAACATGATGACTGTTGGTGACGTGAAAAATATTTAATTTGCAAATATTTAGCATTTGAAAAAACTATTCTGGATTATAAGCATATCAGTGATGCACATGGGTTAATAAACTGGAGGATCTCAACATACCTAAAGATAGTCTCCCGCAAACGTTAAAGGATGTTTGCTGGACAGAGGTATATATATTTCTGAGAGACAAATTTTTCAGTAAGATATAATTAACGTACATACAGGCTATGCTTGTTATATGCCAATGCGAAGTTAATACTATATGATTCGTTTAAATCATGAGGGTTTAAAAGTTAGTAGATAGATAGGTATAGTAGATAGAAAATACCTTAAATATATGGAACAATACCTTCAATTTCATCCAACATGAGTTCTCCATAAATATTCCAGTATGGACGCCGAAATATAATCCTCAAAACGTTAAAGCTGATTTCCGTATTTGGGTACAATATGGCATGAGAAGCAATTGCATATGCTACAATAAAAATCAGCAACATCACAAAAAATGATGTCAAATTACGAACCTGAAAATATTCATATTGAATGTAAAACTCAAACATTGTGTGATGATTAATCTAATTTTAAGAAATGTTATAGTCATCTAATATAATGTACTTTGCATACATATTTGTATCATAAATCACTACTAAACAGTCTTTAAATCTCTAAAAGCTAAATATTATTACACAGAAATAAATAAAAAATGTTCTAAAGTAAACGTCTCACTGGAAAAATAGAAAAAGAGACAGGAACCTACACTTCTTTTTAAATAAGCCTGAATTTATTAAATCATGAAAATGCTACTGAGTACTAATTTGTTCATTATAAAACATGATATGACACGTCACACCAACAAGCAATGATGTGACAGGAAATGGAGTGACAAAAGTGACATGAAGGTAGATAATATTACATGCCATTTCAGATATAAAGTGACGATATCCGTGACATAAAGGAACATGATCTAGCACAACTAATGTGACTGATGGGGGATATAATCTAATGGGTAGATATAGGTATCACTGTATATCCTTTCCATTGTTACGTGCTTAGGCTCGAATAAACAATAACATAGAAAGAGTGAAAATAAAAAGCTTGTAAAAAAATTAATAAACAATTTATTGAGTACAAATATTTTCCAGAGAAGAAAAAAAATAAACTTACGGTTTTAAGAATCAATTCCAACATTAATCCAAAAATCAATTCCAACATTAATCCAAAAATCCAAAAAGAATTAAAAGTATAATCCACTAGTGAAATTGCAAAAGTCCTGGTAATACAATGCCCTAAATAATTTCCAGTTCGAATCTTAGTGAAGTATCCAAGATGGAAGACGATGTCACGGGATGAAGTCAGTTCTGGTCTTATGAAATTTCAATGAGCACAAATGTTTTCCAGATAAATAACAGTATAAATCCTCTTGATCCAATCAAATTGAAATAATTTCCAGTACAAGGTAATTTAAAATAACTCAAAACAACACAACGTATTATTCTAAAAGCCCAGACTCTACTAAATAGTTCTCTCCCAAAACAATAATTTATATACCTATTTTACGTAAACAAGAAAGGGGTTACATTATCTTCTAGAATCTTTAGAACAAACTCACATTCACAGCATTATGTACACACTGTATGATCTAGATGAGAATTAGTTATTTTTAATCTCAAGAATTAAAAATCAAAAGGTATTTATAACAAAGCTCCATAATGTCCTTGGAATCAGCCAATCATTTTAAATTTTTATTTACAAACTCTGAAGCAAGGTCAGAAATGAGGTCAACATCTTGTTGTTTACAAGTCATCCCACTTATTTTTAAAAAAAATATCTCCCAATTAATGCATTTTGAACTGAAAATGTTAAATTTGAATCTGACAAACAAACAATTAAAACAAAAATAAATGATTTAAATCAAGTATACGTAACACCATATACTATATCATTTGAATATACAGTACAAATCTTTGTCTTCTGAATAGCTAGTCATATTTGCCACAGCGACAACATTCCCAATAGGGTTAGTGTTGATACTTATTTAGACAAGATGAAACATAACTGATACGAATACTAATGTTGCAGGATAGGTAACAACCGTTTAGAAAATTTGCTCTGAAGAGTATAATATAAATGATTATATAAATTATAAACTTACCACTATCAATGTGCATGAAATTAAGTTATAATTACACTCAATCTAATTAAACAACGCATGGGATATGTTTCAAATCGCGATTTAGTTTATATGTAAGTTCTGGCGGACATCACAGGACAATGACCGTGAAGGAATACTACAGAAGTTTAAATCTAGATATTTAAAACTTTCTCCCAAACGTGAGAGAATTGCATGTCATTTTGCTAATGTAACTCTGAATTTTAAATATCAATCGATAGTTAATCCCAGTGCGTGATTTTAACAAGAATTTAGGCTGACCAGTACCACATTGTTACGGTTATGCTGTTACCGTTCGTTTACTGTTACCAGCTGGATACATATAATATATTAATTACCTTGTGTCTCTTGTCACAGAGCAATTAGGTTCTCAGCCTTTGTTAGCATTAACCAGCCACAGAATAAGCAACTAATCATGTTCTTCAACACATCAATGCCAGACATCTCGATGACAACTTATGATTCGAAACAACTAATCACGACATTGAAACAGAATACCAATAAAATTAAATAACTTTGACTAAACAGGACGTCTAGAAGTGGTTTTTGTCTTTAGTACTGCCTCAAAAAAGTTCATCAAATCTAACTGATCAGTATTTTGGCAGATACTGGTATAGTTATTAACAATGAACATTTTAAGCGCTAACTGCTGCCACCTGAAGGTTCATCAAATCTACCTGATCAGTATATTGTCAGATATTGTTTTATTTATTGAGAATTACTTTTGTCAAAATCTTGATTGTTTTAGGCGTTAACTGCTGCTTGTGACGATACAGTCGAATATATATCAAGATTGCCTTTAAACACTTTATATTGAGAGTTGTTCATCCTAATACATAAAAAGTCTTTTTTTAGGAAACAAATGTGATCTACACATGCCTCGATGTTACAAGCTAATTAAAAAATTATCCAGGTGCAGTAAACTAAGGAAGCGGTGTACTGCTCAGATCAATGATGTCTAATAATAGCTACATGCCATGGCGACTTCCAAAGAAATTTGAGTCTGTATTGATGATGTCTATCAAAGGTAGTTCAATTCAATGAAGTTGTGCAATGGTTGCATTGTTCTTAGTAACATTAACTTTTCTTTATTTGGGGATCCAATCATATCCATAAGTGTCATACGCCATCAGCTGCAATGGTTTCAAACATGGTTATCTTTTTTTGGTGGGGTCTTGTACATGAAACGAATAAGTATTCTTTTAGATTACTCTTTATTAATATTAGTCAAATATGATACCAGTTTAAGATCACCATGTAAACTTAAATACCTTACAATTCTAATTGCAAATTGACCTTATATACGAGTTCGCTCTGTCTATATGTTACAACTGTGTTCTGTGGTTTAATCGAAGAAGTTTGCAAAAAAAAAATTCTAACTTTTACAGTGGCAATATTTGTCTGCATTTCAGTATACTTTGCAAATATCGAATATCCGCCATACCAGTATACGTTCTGTCAGACGTGGTCGTACAATTGTTTTGATAAGTAATTTTAATTTTCTCTACTATGCAGTTATGATAGTCTTTTATCCAGCATCAGTTTTACCAACATGACTCTTCTATAATCAGATGATCTCCATATAGTCTATGTCAGTACTTTTTGGTGAGTAAATGGCGCTTATAGTTTCATTTTTTGTACTAGCCATTTGAATCTGAAAAAGGTCTAAAAACATCAGGGTGGTTGATTGTTTAAGACTAATTGAATATACTGCCTCCCATAATTTCTGAATTAAACACATAAATTCATCAAAGTGTTTGATTAACAACTGCACAATTGATTTTGATTAGTTTGGGACCTTATAGAGCGAGCCTGCTTGATGACCATTTAAGACAAAATATGAGGAGGAAAAGATGAAGCCTTCACAAAAAACTAGTAATACCTTTACTTATAAAGTAGAAAACAATCCCATGCAAACTTGTGAGCTACAGTGCCTGAATCAATTATGATCACAAACTGTTTTACGTAAGAAAAAAAAGAAAAAAGATATTATAGCCTTAGACATTCAACATTTAAGGTGATATCTGTTCGACAAGTGAAACAATAATGTGTTTGATAGTACCTTATACTAATAAGTTGTTGTCACACAAAGCAAACTGTTTAACACATTCTATTTATAATGAAATATAAATCCTCCAACTGTATAATTATAATATAATAGATAACTTACATACCATGCGAATAATCATTACTAGCTTGGGTCCAAGTTCTTTGTTCAACGAAAACAGTTGCAGTAATCGTAAGAAACATATGATTAGATTAACGCCGAGGACAACCCGGGCAGCTTCCAATGTTTCTTGGTAAGAAAGATGCTTCAAAATCATTCCAACCACAAACAGCAATATCATGAGGATGTCTGCGATATTCCAGAAATCTGCTAGGTAAGCTTTGAGTTTTATCTCAATGTAAAAGTATCGTGTTTCAATGACCTGTTATAAGAAGAGTTTAATTAGAATCCGATGCAATACAAATATGTATGTTAAAACGGTTTCAGAATATAAAGTTGCTACCATGTTGATGATCTAAATAAGAACGATTATAAAAACATATGAGATTCAGAGCTCTCAAAGGAAGTCCTGGACTCATCAGTCATGGAGGTCACAGTGTGTACCATAGAGTGTCTGGCATAACTCGGGAGTCACTAATTATATTAGGAGAAAACGGAAGATGAACAACACATGCTAGTGGTCTTAAAAATATCAGGATTGTAGTTTTAGCTAATTATAATATCAAACTACAGAGAAAGTACTTTACAGTAAACATAATGTTAAGTTTAAACATTATAAATGTACATTTGTACTTTTAAACACTTACGAATATTAAAACCTAAACACTCAGTAACTACAAGTCATTGTCAACAATTAATTTAAACCCAAAGAATGATTCATTGACATTAGGCTACTCTATAGGCCAAATGGCATATCCATTCCCAAGAAAGAAACGTACGCGAGTCAACACTTGGTACCCATCTGTACTACATATAGAAACATAATTTGCCGTGTGATACATCACAATAACCCTGATAAACAGCAGTTACATTTTATTTATGACAGCGGACCAATTTCCTCCTAACTTTATTATCATATTTCCATATCAAACTCCCATATTGTAATAGCTTATGTGTCTTCTGTGACATGTGGATGTGAATAATTTTAGAAGCTGTGAACGAAAAGTGTAAGACAGTTGTATATTCTAAATTGTGCATCAAATACAAACCTATGTTCATGTTTCACTCTGAGTCAAGACAAAATAATTAGTTTTATATTGCTGCTGAATATAAACGATGGCCTTGACATTCTGACTACATATGTATATTCTAAGAGAAAAACATCAAAACCTGCAGCCAGAAATTTATCTTGCTGAGGAAGGAGTGGTCATAATGCAAGCTATACTCACGTATAAATGTAACTGTCAGTATGCAGAAAAAATACAAGTACACAATATAACTGTTTAATTTGTTACTATATATATATATATATATATATATATATATATATATATATATATATATATATATATATATATATATATATATATTAGATCATGTATCAACATATGTTATCTGATGCTGCTATTTATATGTAGGTACAAATGACGAATTCAATTGTTTTCCATGAAAATCATACTGTATCACAGAGGAATAACCAGCTTGCTTTACACGTGTCTTATATACTGCAAATACACCGTAACATGCGACATATCAAGGAGGTACATGATGTAATGTGCACATATATAATAACTAGGTGAGATGTATGAATTCGTGAAATCCAGTAAGGAACTTGTACATCCCCTTATTGAAACACTGGTCATTTCTACACTTTTATATAACAAGGCCAATTTCAACTCTTCAACCAATTATGTCATTTTCATTTGAAATTGTTCATTTTGGCCAACATTTAACAAACAATTTATTATTTTTCATGTCTTGTCATGTACAGCTAGTAAACTTGAACCATTTACTGTAGTATGCATATATCATGTGCATTCTACATACAGTACTACTTGCGATAAAGAGGGACACCCTGTGGCCAAATGGTCCAAACGTTATCTATAACTGTCGTCTCACCTCATTCCCGTTGGTTGGAGTCACGGTCTCGGTCAATGTGAGTATGTAAGAAAGCTTGCTAGCAATTTCATGTAAGTTGGTGGTTCTTCCTGGAGTTTTCTAGGTTCTTACTTTATCCATTAAACTCGTCGCTACGTAGAGCCTTTCTTTAAGGAAATACTGAATTTACTTTACTAAAGCATTCCTCCATGACATAATTCATCTTGTACAGTAGTTAACATTTTTATTGTGGTTGCGGATGAGAACATTTCTGCTTTGGTTAATATTTACGAATTCGAATGACTGGCTAACCCAAACTCTCTGAAGTCAGATGGAATTCCATCAGTTAAATCTTCTGAATGTAGTACAGCTACAACTAAACTGATCCCATGATTAAATGGGTTATCAGCATCTACACGCTCCTTTAAGTCCTGCATAGTGCCAAATTGTTGCTGTCTCAGAACTGTTGGAGTGTTAATGATACAATTTTAGTCACATACATTCTTTTCAATGATTCAAGAACCATAATACTTAGCCTAATGAGGATTTTGATGCATGAGAGAGAGAGAGAGAGAGAGAGAGAGAGAGAGAGAGAGAGAGGGAGAGGGAGTGAGAGAGACAGACAGTGACAGAGAGAGAGAGAGAGAGGTATATATATATATATATATATATATATATATATATATATATATATAGAGAGAGAGAGAGAGAGAGAGAGAGAGAGAGAGAGCGAGACCGAGACAGTAAGGGAAAGACAGACAGTTAAGACAGAGACAGAAACAGACCTCTATAACATGGCTGAAAGCATATTTCCTTTCTAATTTTTTCTCTTACCTTAATTGCGTTCTGTACTGAGTAGAGTAACGATTAGTTCATGCTACTTCACAAGCTTTGACAATTTATATTTGCAATCAAATATATAATATTGTAATCCTCATGTGAAATAAATTTCTCTTTTAGATCGGATCAAAGTTATAACTTTATGAACAAGCAGGGACACATTCTTGATAACCTTCTTATATCCAAAGGAAATGTAAACATGTTTATAAGAATATGGCATTATCTAAAAGTATAAACCCACAATATTGGACCCAGTTACTATGAAATATGTTACTTATAAATAATCATTACATTCATATATAATCTAAACTCATGGACTAAAGTTAAGCACACAATTCAACTTTGTATAACAATGATAAGGCATTTATTCTCAAGAGAATTATTTTAACAGATTTCTCAAAAACACCTCTGAATCATATAAATCAGGTTTTGTCCCAGCGGTTGTCAGTTTTGGAGGATTTACGAGTAAGAGATATAACGTAACGACGAGTTAATTGACATATTGTATATGAAATCGTTACAATAAAATACGTGCTTGCCGTAAGGAGTGTCACACTGTAGTTAGTAATTAATCTGACATGTTTCTCTTGTAAACTTTAGTGTTGCCGCAGCTTAGTCATTCAGCATTTCTTGTAGCAAAAGTACCTTGTGTTACTAATATTTACAGATAGTTTCCACATCTTTGTAATAGGCATTTTAGTAATTTAAACTTGATCATTTGATGCAAAAACTAGACATTATTTAAAGTTAATACTAGCAATGAACTACATATTGATTCATGCACCCTTCGTTTTGGTCCTGAAAACACCTATATAAAAGTTTATAATGAAAATGACGAAGGAAACAAAATTGAAAATTGATTATGCGGACGACTAAGTGTATATTCACACTAGCCATTTTGACACCGAACTTTTGATTTCATGATGTTACTTAGACAAAAATAAATTTAGTTAAAGGTATACTATATTTCTTTGAAACATGTAATGTTACATATCACACAATTTCATATAAAGTAAAATGTGCCTAACATAAAGACGCTTATGCATGTCATGTCGTATTGGTTTTTAAAGTATACTCCGTTTACATGGTGTGGCAATTAATAAAATATTTAATGACTTTAAACATAAATTCCACCCTGTGCACACAAACTATATCAGTTATCACAATGCGCACCACATGCCCATTTCTTAAATATTTGTATATATATATATACGACCTGTACAATGTAGATTTTATTTGATGATTAACATTACACATGCGGTGTTTTATACTAACAAACAAAATTGATTCTTTTCCACGGGTTAAACATTCTTGTCCAGGGGAGATACTCTAAACTAGATTTATCACCATTATACAAACCTGACATATCTCGTCAATGAAGATATTGAACACACACACAATCAGTATAACGTCCTCCACTGAGAAGTTTTGGTCAAACTTGCTGATTAGAACGTAGCTGTACAAAGACAGAAATGCCATGTAGGAGATCTGAAATAATGTATGAAAATGTGTAATTCTGAACTTATTGATGGTAGATGATTAATAATGAATTTCTAGACAGGCTCTATCTTGTGAGGTGAGATAAAACATGTTATATTTTAGTAAGTTTTCTTTTATACATAAAGAAATCCCCAAAATTGTGGAACCAGTAGGTCCATATGACAAATATCGCATCTGGAGAAAAATGCATAACTTTCATTACAAGAGCTTTAACACTAAGTGTATTGTGATTATGTGTAATATGAGCCAATCTGCAAACATCACATTCAGATCTATAACGGCTGTCACATTTGTTTTAGACACGTTATCAGTGAAATAATCAAATTAAGAAATGATATTTACATATATTGATTACATAAAAGCTCAATTATTTTGCGGCGGTACGTTGAATTTAGTTTGATTCACAAGCGTAATTGATGTCGGACATCAGTAGAGGTAGAAATTCCTGCAAAAATTGGCTTCCCATGTAAATGCGGTTATTTTGTCTACTAAGCATTGTAATTGACAATTCTTAACAGTTTACATTAAATATCGATTAAAATGTCTTCGGATGTGCATCCAATGCCAATCAACCCACATTAGCCTATACTGACTTACAGCTAAGGTCATTTTCTATTGACATAATGTCAAGCTGTTGTTTCATTGGCAAAATCCACTGCATTCGGATTTGGTGAATAACCACATCAGTAATAGGAGCTCATTGTGACCAATCGGTCTAAGGCAGTCGCCTCTATAGACAACTGACACTTCACCTCTGTCTGCGTGGGTTGCATTCTCAGCATAGGCCAGATAGGATGAGAAAGCTTGTCAGTAGCTTCCTGTTGATTAGTACTTTTCCACAGTTTCATCACCACCAAACATACTGTCCGCTATTTATAGCTTGTCGGGTGATGAAAAATGGCATTAAACCCACAAACCACACCCAATTGTGTAATGTATATTCAATTTACTTTGTTTGTTAGTTTTATTATGTTTAGTACACGCTATTGTAAAGTAACATTGTATGTTAGACTTTACATTGTTCAAAGTTGAGTTCATTTCTGCCTGACCCAAATTGAGATTGTATTGCATTCATTGCAAACAACAAATAGCTAAATTATTCTCTATTTGTATGGGTATAAAATCAGTATTACTATTAATAACATAAGAAATATATTTATCTGGTCCAAAGTATTTGAATGTGAATTATACATAATACAGGTTATTGTTTACTAAATATCAGGATCATTCTAGAGGGTTATGTTTCATTAGATAAAGGATCTTTTCAGAAAATGCTAATTGTGACCTGAGATCAAATAGAGAACTACGTAATATTGCAACGGTGAAGACTTTGGGCGTTTGTTCTATATGTTTTAGCAGACAGAGTCACGTTATTTATGATGGAATATCGTTTTGTTCAGGTTTTCTGTAGTCGTTTTAAGATCTAGCATCTTCAAAATGTATCATATGTTGTCACCAGTAATTTTGGTCTGGAATATATGTTCCTCACATGATTGAATTCAAGCGATTATTTTCTCTTGAAATACAAACGCATTTTGGTAAAATTCTTAGAATAGACTTTGACTGGAATTTATAGTGTATTCAATCCTGGAACGATATCACTGTGATTCAACAAAAACTGTTAAGACATACACATACGAAAAGCTATTACATATATGCTATCACCTTCAGTCTTCAAAATGATTCTTGACATTTACTGAATTTAATTTGAGACTTTAAATTTCTAGGATTTAGGTCTATAATTCTACAATAATTATGGGAGTCTCATGTTCACCTTTTATTCTATGAAAATATTGTATTTGCTAAATTCCACAAAGCTTGTTATCTTTCACTCTATTCTGCTACTAATTTTAAGAGCATAGACTTGTAACAATTGTAGGATTAAAAATATTACCAAACGGTAGACTGCTGTTCATATGAGAACAAATATTTTATCACATAAAATATTGCTGTTTAATGCATTTCCAAAAGAATAATTATGATCTTCAGAATTTCTAGCATATTATTGTCAACTATATTCAGGTTTGGAAACCAATTTCAATCCCTGCATCATATCTCATTTAAAAATCATATTTAATTAATGTGGTATCCACAAAGTGAACACCTATGAATGATAAACGAGCTTATGTTGTGGTTTATCCAACGACCTTATTGCCCGACATTCATGACCTACAAACCTAATCTCTTTCCCACAATTTATAAAGTCGTACAAGTTTCTCTGAAACAGTCCATATCAAATATGTATAGTCAAAATCAAATGATATATTTAATACAAATCCGATTGTTTTCAACTAAATATTTCTTCTATTGGTGTCCAAACTTATGAGACAATTGATACTAGGTCATCATAAAGTAAAATAAATAAAACCTTTTTTCTAAACGTTTAAGTAGACAATATCTGATGCATGAATGGGCATAGTCATACAATTGTTTGAAACTAGGAAACATGAAACGTATAAAGAATAAAATGTTAGGTATATATAACCTCGATCTGCCGATCCGGGAAGATTCAGCCCATGCTGCTCACAAAAGGTGATAATATCCTTTATATATATATATATATATATATATATATATATATATATATATATATATATATATATATATATATATATATATATATATATATATATAAAGAACAATAATGAATGTACCACATGTGATAAGAAATGAACAACTGGTGCTTGGTAAAAAAGTTTGATCTTCTCCTTCGCTCTTTCTAAATTACTCATCCTCCGTTCTTCTGTACACGAACTGAAAGCAAAATAATTGTTTTCTTTGCCAAACATACTTACATAGAAGTCCGACTGCAGACTGCAAGACCTTGAGTGAAATAATGCAGGCTGATCTGGGTCTATGCAGTTTGCCACTAGTTATGTGTAGCACAACCAAAATACACTATAATATGTCATCATAGAGGCAAAATTAAGTATATGGTTTCTCAGGTTGGCTTTGTTTTATGAGTTAAGATATATTTGCATTTAATAATAATAATAATAATAATAATAATAATAATAATACAATACTATACTAATAATGCTATATATGTATGTGTGTTTGTGTGTGTGTTTGATATGTATATATATATATATATATATATATATATATATATATATATATATATATATATATATATATATATATTTGTGTGTGTGTGTGTGTGTGCAGACCAATTATAATGATGGGTCAATTAATGAATTATGTATTAAAATGTTTTTCTATTTTTAACAGCAAATTCTACTGTACATATTTTAAAATAAATATATTAATAGTCATAGAACGTAAACAATTAACATTTAAAAATATTATCACATATAACTTAATCTATTATAGCTGAGCATAGTAGAGTATTGAAAATTTGTTTGATAATTAAAAAGTCATTCAATGGGAGCAATGATCAACTCGTTGACATATATACAGTGCTGTAAGGTTTACATGGATAAAATATGGTACATTTGGTACGTAATCACATAGTCTGAAGATGGCTTATATAAACCTTAAATCAACCAAGCTTTTATGTCCCATTCAGACCTAATTAAAATTCAATCAATCATGACGACACTACATATTATTGATAAAGGCAAATAACATCTAACTAAACTTTAAACAATTACCCCAAAATCTGACAGCCATCGCTTCAAGTCTCTTATGTTCCGTTTATGCATTCTTGAGCTAAGATTTTTTATAGTCCTCTTTTATAATGGACATATATTATCCTTTGAACACTCAAGCTCAGAAAAGATAGACAAAAACCTTGTGTACTGACTGCTATTTCTCACATTTATTTATAAATGGCTTCTTTAGGGCCTTCCGAATCAAAATATTTTAGTTAGTTGTTCGTTATTGCAAATTCATATTCTCTCGATTATTGATTGAAGTGTAACTTATTTCTCGATCATCCATGAATCGAAGACAATTTTATTATTTATTATCTAGCTAGTTTAATCTTATGTACGAAGTGAACTTTACTTTTTGACTGCATTAGTTTCTCATTCGTTCTCAAGTATATATTCATATGATGCGTATTATCATTATTGTTTTATTCACTTTTCTCTCAAAGCCACAGTGTGTTTAAACGTCATTGCATCTTTATCGTTCAGTGTGAACCTAATATTGTAACCCCTATCTTAGTTCAAAAGCAAATATACATCTGTGTTCGGACGTTTTCTTACTTTTAAAGTAACGGCAATATCCATAACATGCCACTTTCACCTTGGCCCTCAATTTGCATTAAGAAATGTGCGACAAAGAATGAATCATTTTGCTTTATTGTAGGATAGAAACGTTCACCCTCTGGATCAAAACATTGTACTAGACGCTCTACACAGCGACAGTTCTAATGATAAAGTCTGACCCTTTTGTGGATTTATCATACCCTTTAACGATGCATTCGTAATCACTGGTGCAACACCAATACAACTACTTACAACTGTCTTGGCTGTAAACGACTTGATACTCCAGCCTTTTTCCTAGAATTGTAAAGGATTAAGTAACTATTAAGATATATATATATATATGCATGGATGTGTACGTGTGTGCATGTGTAAGTGTTGTATATAAATTGGCGGGTCGTTGCAGTCATGCTTAGAGACAGAATTGCGAACCGCAGCGAGCGTCCTCGAGTGAGATTTTAGAAAATTGTCAGGTATATTTCAGTTATATAAAAAGGATTTCATCAAGTGTGACACGTAGTGAACACGTTTACAAAAAGTGAATGGTTGTCTTGTCAAATGAACATAAACTAATTCAATTCTAAAATGTTATATATATATATATATATATATATATATATATATATATATATATATATATATATATATATATATATATATATATATATATATATATATATATATATATATATATATATATATATAGATTATTCATAATATATCAATAACAGATGACAAACTAAACAAAACTTAACAGTGAAGAAAATCAGTTAACACATCTCCTGAAGAGACATTTATGTTGCTCTTTTGCATCTTTTAAGCATAACTTTGTTAAATTGTCTCTCTGAGCAAATAATACTTTATTGTTTATCAACAAGACTTTTTGCGTCTCAAGTTTCTTACTGCTTCTGATGTCAGTCATATTCATCGTTATAAAACTAATTACAGAGCTCAAATTTAACACAAATGTCTTCGACGCATTTGGAATTTTATACTGAGTGTCAGAGGAATTTAATTTATTAAATACATGTACTTGGGTTTCGATTTTTTTTATGTGCACAAAAATACCACAGGATGCTTTACACATAATGTAAAATATTACGAAATAATGAGTTTGGTTCATCTTTTGCCGCACGTGCGAAGTGCTTTCGATGGGAGGAACCGAATGCTTCCAGTGCACAGACGATATCTGTGTATAAATGCCTCTCTGGAAGAAAGGGGCCTCTACTTCTTATTTTCTAATGGAGCCAAGCCATTTTACGAGAATATCAGACGATATAATTTATGGGGGAAGCAGTTACAATATACGCTCCTCTTCCATTCATCAAAACTGTTGGTGAAAAACACAAAGAAGTACATTTTTCCGTGTTAACAATAGAAGTCCCGACCTGGGAACTGACTGCAAAATTAGACGAAATAAATTAGAGTCAAAATAATAAAGCTGGCAATGGCCACATATTGCGGCTTCCCATCAGTGTACACGGGGATGACGATAATAACACTATCCCCGGAGGATACAAAGAAAATGCAGGCATGTTTCTAAGTGTATGGGTTTTATAATCCGTGTTTGGTATAAAGGGTGCCAGTACGAAAGGATCTGTTTCCGATGCGAAAATAAATTGCACATATCAAGAGAGTGCAACGCGCAACAAATAGTCTAGCCAGATCATTTATCAAATTCAAAATCAAATATTCAAACTTGACCTGCAACCAGCGAAGAATATACGCAGAGGAACTAAAAGAAAAAAAAGACTACATCAGCCCAGAATCCATCGCAACAAATGAAAAACATCACCCAAGAAGGTGTAGAATGCTTAATATAAGACGAAAGTCAGAAAAGAGAGATGAAAAATGACAGCCTGCGGAGGAAAACATCTTAGCAGGAAAAAAGAAAGCCAAAAGTGCTTTTATAACAGCAGCAGAAAGAGTAAGCAGAGAAACCGGCAACCCCTGAAATAAGCGCAACATCTCTGACATCACTAGCAGTTACTTCAACAAACAATGCTAACTCAAGTTGAGAAACATCACTAATAGAGAAAACAATGAATATCTCACAATAGCAGGATCCTCAACAGGATCAAAATGAGGCAACCCCAATAAAAGCCCCAAAACGGAGAAAGGGCATCCTCTAACCCGCAGAGAAGAGGAAAGGACATCGTGAAAACAAGACCAACATGACAGAACAGAAAGGCCAATTAGCCTAAATAGTGAAGAAAATATAAACTCACCATTGATGAATACAGAGCAAAGAAACTGCCAACTAAAACTTTAACTTTTTAAATAAGTATTTGAAAACAATGGAAAATAATTTTTTTTTTGTTATATTTTGTAATAAGGAAACACCTAAACAGCAATCCATAGTCAAGATGGAGGGACAAAATCTCTAAATCCTGATTTTGAACACCAACGAAACTAATGCTAAAATTGATAACATTATTGTGCATGCCAAAAATATGACCTAATTTAAATGCAAGAATCGCACGGGATGCCGGAATAAATCAGAATAAAAACGAGTTAAGCCAACCTCCAAGGAATTAAACCTTGAAAACATAAAAATACCAGACGAGATGAAAGGACGCTTAGTCCATTTAAAATTAAACAATTACAACGTTTTTACATATTTATGTTTCATCAGGGAAAAATAAACGCCAATTTAGATTTATTCAATCACTAAATCCTTATACACAAAAAATAGGTTTAAGAACCGTGTATTATGAGTGGTGGGATTTTAATTCGATATTAAATGAGACAGACAGGCGTTCACGCTGACTTTAAAAGACCGACAAGTAATTCAATGGGTGAGAACCATTATAAAAATGAATAACATAACAGATAATATATAGATGTTTTAATCCTAAAAAACAAAAATACACCTTTAAATATGATCGGACAAAAGGAAGTAAGATATACACTTTTTAGATATCTACTAATTTTGAAACAAACAATTAAGAAATATAAAATACTATTAAAACAAATATCGGATCATAATTTGGTTCCTTTTGTAGTATTAGTTCAAAATATACTTAAATGGGCATACGGAGTTTCGAAACTAAATATAGCTTTTTAAATGATAACGAATATATTAAAACAATATTAATACAAATCAAGAAGTTAAAAAAATACACCTACAGGGGATATAATGAAGAATTGGAAAAATGTATAAACGGAAATAAAAAAGTAACTAAATATCATTGCAATACTAATAAATTATATATACATTGGATTCAAAGGAGAATATCTAAAAATAAGTTTTAGAAAACAGCAATAACTAGCTTAGAAAAGATAAAAAATAATTGGGATGCACTAGAAAAAGAAAAACACAAGGAATACACATTAGAGCAGGCAAATATGATAACTTGTACAAAAAAGGGAGGGGTGTATATAGAGGGTTGGAATTAAAACGTGGTGAACATAAATAAATACATGAACTACAGGAAAATGAACCAACCTATACAAACAAAAGGACATACTAGATTGTGTAGAGAACTTCTACGCAGACATTTATAAATCACAGGGAACCGGGGAGGGAATAATGGACCAATATATTAATGCAACAAAGTATAAACAAATATATGCTGAAGAGTGTACAACTCCATACATGTAATCTTATAGCATTGGGCTAATTTTGGTGGTTCGTAAAACCCAGTTTGTTTTTGGGACTGTAGCGATAATTTGTTTATCTGTGCCTTTTTGTTTACATAATTTCACTATTTGAGTGAATACATTTTACCACATGAGTAAACAAATACTACATCATCCTTTTCGTGGTGAAATCACTGTGAACCATTCACCTATATCTTTGAATGGTCATTAATTTGTATTTTCATTTTTAAGTCTGTACATTTTAGGTCAATTGATACAGTATTCAGATCGTATACAGGCACATATTAATCATAATTAATTTTTCAATCAAATCATTTGTCATTAAAACATTGTATGTCTATCAGCACCAATTGTGTTGTTGTAAATCTGAAATCGCACCCGGTTATCGTGTTAAAAATGGCGTCAGAAATGGTATCATTTCGGATTTAACGGACAACTGCAATTGTTTAATTATTCTTCTATGATCTTTTTGTGTGTTTCAGATAGGACGGCGAGATTAAGTAGACACATAACAACACTTTTTTGCTGCATGTTTGTATTGCCTTCTGAGAAGGAAAATACGGTTTGTTGAAATTATATTAATAACGCATTTTTGCATAATACTGCAATTTAATTCGGCCATATCAGCTGTTTGAAATTTCATCAATGAAAAAACTTGTGAAACTGGGGAAACAGTTTGGCCATGAGGGTGAGTCCTTTAGAAGTGTTGTTCGTGCAGAGCAGGCTAAGGAAACGGATCAGAGGTTAAAGAAGAGGGGAATATAAAGAGAGCAACGAGAGCAAGAAAGGGAAGCCATAAGAGAGTTGATAAAGAAGGCCGAAAGCGAGAAACAAGAAATTGAAAGAGATGCCGAAGAAAAAAAATTTGCGTTAGAAAGGAGAAGATAAGATTTATGAAAGCAGGCCGAAAATGGAATGATGTAATGGTGAAGGGAAGCAGAAAGAGAAGATATAATTAGAGAAGGGGAAGATGGAACTGCTAAAAGAAGAAAAGAATTGGAAGTTTAAAAGACGAAAACAAGTGAAATCAGAAGCCTTGGAGATTTAAATTGGGATTAGAAATATCAAGGAAATTCTGAGCTATTGAGAAATGAATTGCACGTCTTCGAAAACGCTGTATGTTTATCACTTCCATGAGTCATGAGTAGAATGTCCAGAATTTACGAAGTCTATATGTGTTTGTCCTTCTCAACTTTATCCGAATCTCCCTTTCTTTTAGACATTGTAGAAAAGATCAACAAACATATGGATTCAAGTTTGAACGCTTTTTAAAGAACTTCTGCGCACTTCCGGTCTTACACACTATGGAATTTCTAAAACCTTTTTCGTTAAACGAAACGAATGTTTCCAGAATTTGTATTGACGAAACGAATTTTTGTCTGTAAGAATAATAATAATGCGGGAGTGCGGGATGTGCAGTTGAATTCAGGAAGCCTCCCACAAGAAACAGAAAATTTAGCAAGTAATGATCTTATGCACTTATATGTTGTTTTATTAATTACACATTTCATTGTTACTCACATATTATTTTCACGATTTTTAATGGAAAGGAAATACTTAGGCATGTAGCCTTTTATGTACTTATGTACGCTCTATGTACTTAAATGAGGTTCAACCGAGACATATACTGTGCGGTATTGTCATCGATTTTCCTGCATTTAAGGCCTTTACGTGACCCTTTCATAGTCATATGGGTATTTTTAAGAAAGTAATTCTAAACAATATTGTTTTGTTCTATCTCTAATTTCTTCTTGAACATTAGCTAGACTTTTCATTCTTTTCACCAAGTGTTCCTAAGTAATACAAAGATCATAATAACATTGTTAAAAGACGTGGTACGTCTACAATTGTGATGAAATGTTTATTAGTTTTATTCTCAGGTGTAGTAAAAAAAACTGATTTATCAGTAATATTAATAGATACATTGAATGTGTTTTAAATTTAACGTGTTTTTTAATACAACTAAAAAATCAGAAGACCACATTTGTAAAGATCTGAAGCTGAAACGAATTTTGGAACATTCAGCGTTGGTATGTTAGACCATTTATGTTGTGGAATGTAGTGTCATCATTGATCTAGATAAGAAATAAATCAACGAGCACACGGTTCAGAAATGGTTTTTGGTTTCTTGGACAATTACGTTAAAGTTTGCTCCGCCTGGAATAAGCAATTTGTGGTATTTAACAAACTCATGTTAAGTTTGAATACTGTAGCCGCGGTCTCTGTCCTTTAATTATTTTTTTTTTAACTTTCCTGTAGCTTATACGAGTATCTAATTCATATTACAAATCATCCGGTGTCATAAAGGTAACCAGGCAATCATTAATTTAAGTGTTAATCATAGTGTTTACTTTTTTCTGTGAACGGTGAGAGACGTCTAGCTATGTGGTTAACTTACATAACCAATTGTAAAATAATTTATAACGTTAACTCTCTTAATCGTGCCACCAGACAAAGTGATATGTCCAATTGAGTATAAGATATATTTTCATATAAGCCTAAACGAAACGCTACGATCTTGGAAACTATTATAATTTGAGGACTAATATTTGTGTTCGATATTCGTGCAGGAATCGTTAGAACTATGATTTTTTACAGTTGTATTTACCCCACTAAAAGCAAGAATAAATCACAAAATGTCGGAATGAGGACGCGTGAATTGGGTGCTCGTTGTACCTAGTATAATTATATTTCACTTTAGTCAGGTAGGAATACGGTTTTTTAAAATAAACAAATGACTTTTCTCATTCTTTCTCGTTCTTTGTATTAAAGGAAGTGCAGTATCACTGTCATTCATATGAGAATTAACAAACTATATTGAGCAAACTGCAACAATTAATTATACAATGAATGCTGCTTAACATTCCCGACAACATAGTGTTGAGACGATACGATCCATTACGCAAAATATAATATCTAAATAATGTGGAACCAGTTTGTGACGCATCGCCATATGTTAATATTATCTACAGCTGATTTGTCATTATCTATATAGCATCATGTTCATTCGAACTAGTAAATTGCTATAATTAACTTTATTATCACGTTTTTTAGTGTCAGAATGTACGCAGATGTGTCTTCGAAGGAGGCAATCAATTAGGGTAATCAGAGACTCTCTATGTCGATGTCTACATTAACAAATAAAATATTTTTTTAATAAATAATATGTGAGTTTCAATACTGTCAGCATCGTGTCTTGTTGGTAATGAGATATACATGCTATTATGTCCAGGTTACCATATCAAATTTCCAGACACAATATTACAAGTTAAAATATGCGTTATTTACTTAATGTTTTATGTATCGGTTTGTGTGAATATAACAATACTTTAATTCAGAGATTTAATTGTTGTTTATGGATGTGTTATTTTCAAATATGGAATATTGTTTGCCTGGTCTTTTATATTTCCAGTCAGTTGCAATCATAAAGCTACATAGCTGCTAACTCATGAACACTGTAATTTAGCATTACCTGTGGAGTCATTGGAATTGAAACATCTACAATATCATCATCAGAATCTGGTTCACGAAAAGTTCTAGAAATCCTAAATTCGACGCAAAGTGGAATCAGCAGTGGAATAAACGTGCATATAAGCAACTGAAAATGAAAATGAAATAACATATTTGATCATGTATAAATCATACGCAGATGAAACAAATGTGCAAAATCATCTGATAGCAGGCAGTACTTCTGCAGACTATGTTCTACGTGTTTCGTATTACATTTAGTTTACTTGTAATAAACTACACATAATCCGATATTCCATAATACAGTTCATCATCAAATGAGGCTCATAACATTCACTCGTATCTATACTTTATTTATAATTTAAACAAAACTAAATAAACCTTGAAATGTAGTCACACAGTGTAGAAGAAGATCACTTATATCTTAATTTGAAGAAGAAAAAACAACAACATATAATCATATGCGACTGCACTGTACATGAGTAGTTTATATTATATAGGTTCAAATGTGCAAGCATTATACTTAGTGGAGTTTATATGGAACATAATTAGACATGACATAGTGAGACATTAAATTATGTAATAGATAATGACCTGTCTCATAATTAAAATATAAAGGAGGACGACCTTGATCTGCCATTATTAAACAGAGCATCAACATATTCAATTATGTATTCTTCTATTAGTGTAAATAGTAACCACTCTGATTTGCCATCGCACGATGCATCATTAGGTTAGTTTAGAGCTATTGACTTGTATTACAATTATTAAAATAAATAGACGACGACCTTCAACAAAGGTAAATAGATTGCAATCTATCATCACACTGTATCTTCAGATTACGTATAATTGTTTCTGCATCCAATACATTTAGATGCAACTAACTAGACCCTGACCTCTCGTCAGAGAATAGAACTGCACACTACTTGTAGATGTTTACTTGTATATAGTACTACATATATTTGATTTAATTTATATTTGATTTAATTTAATTGTTTGTTTCTTAGTTTTAATATTTTATTATATTACATGCCATTGTAATGCAACTTTATTTACTGGAATGAAGTTCAGTTAGGACTGAAGTTTTATATTTTTGGCGTAATCAACTTTATAGAAACATTGTATCTAATGCTGACCTAGTTTCGGACCTTGATTCATAATCAGTAAGAGTTGTAGAAAACAACGTTTGTAAATATTTTTAATTGTTTCTCAGAGTAAGAATTATAAAGTGTATTCAATGCCATATCTGGACTACGTGTACAATAACATGTAGATTTTCTAGAGGATTGACTCACATTCGGGCATTTGTTTTACATTGTAGCTAGATTTATTATTGATGTTTTGAGAAAGATGAGTCTTAACATTTGAAAAGTGTTTTATGTTTGTGACCAATTTCTGGCTAATTATTTTGTTTAATTCAATTTATTTGGATTTCAAGTTTGTTTTCCCTGAAAATACTAACGTTCGAAATTAATTCTTGGAAAAAGATATGTATTGAATTTACACAGAATTCAAACACAGAAATATCATTTTCTGTGAATCATCAAAAAACTATAGGCACATAAGTGTGATGCTGACCACCGCGTACCTAATAACCTTCCATTTTGCATTTCATAGGGATTCTAATTCTGTTTGATTAGGACTTTTTATGTCTAGGACATATATATTCTAATTTTTGGATTATTTTTGGATTCTATTTGTAAAACAGTACGTTCTTTATCTCATTTTCAACTCGTTTATCTAAGGAAATATATTTATTTTTTACAAGCTTATTCTTTTCACTCTTTTCTTGCTACGTTTGTAAGAGACAAAACACGTAACTATATAGACTACTATATCAACATAGTAATTTTATTTTGATGTTCATTTATTGTTATAATACCAAACTAAACAGACATTGATCTGCCATCGAACAATGCAGGAACAAATTATGTCCACGATTAACAATGGCAACATCCAGGAGTGTGGAGAAACAGAACTAGGCTAACCTAATTGTCGACGAAAACATGGCTGATTTATTGGACTTTATCTAATTTTACGTAACACGAGTTCTGATTAGATGTTGGAAATCTTGGTTTCAAGCTCGGCCTATTCTCACACTGATGTAAAGTACAACTAAACTATTTGGCAATTCACTAATTGCACATATACTTGTTGAAAGGAAATTTGTCTGAGATACCATCGATATCTGTATATGTTTATTTTTAATCAATGATGTCATAGGTAATGAGTCGCTGACAAATAGAAGTCGCATCATTAATGACTTGAGTTCGTTCTTTCCCGTATGAACTGTGCCAGGTTTCAATCGATATGCAATATATTTAGGATCACACAGTCTACTGAGGTCGCTTCTGTGTTTTAAAATTTGTTTTGTACGGGTACAGGTATACGTTTTTGGATATCTCTGATACAATTTTGTTTGTTCTGTTAACTATTATTACCGTGTGCAAGAGTCCTGATTAGGTTATTATGCTATCCTCTTTTTAAATTGTTCGTGTTCTCTTTCACTTTGTTGCTCTTCTGGTTATGCACGGCAAACGTTTTGCTCTGGGTGCAGGTTTTGGTGGTACATGTACTGCACCATTTTGATTCTGACATGTACGTTGCTAGTCAATTTCACATACTATGTCTTTGTCTGTAGCATATTCAACATCGTAGTTGTAACTGCATTGTTATTTGATGTATGTATATTTCAATATTTCTCTCAATAAAGTTTCACCTTCTTCAGGTCTTTGCCTGTAAATGCATTAGATGTTTATATAAAATGAGTGCACTGGTCACCGGTACATTGCTTTGTTTAGCATGCATTGTTGATGGCGTTTTTACTTTTTCCAGTTTCCTGGTGCGTTTTGCAAATGCGCCTATGGATTCTCAAATTTCATAAACGTATTAGTTGATTTCCGCCATCCGCATGTATCCAATAGTCTCTGTAGTTGATCTTGTTGCTTTTTCATTCTCTAAGCGAGTTTACCATTGTACAATAAACGCGTCCGGTTATTATTCTCTTTCCGTTAGTGCTGTCACTTGTTGAATGTGTTGCCTTTATAATGTCTTCGACACATTCCGCTTTCTTTAATGGAATAATGTTGGTGTAATGTTTGTTCCGAACCTACAATGATGTATTTTCATGCAGTTGGTCGAGAATATAACATATCTTTGACACATTTGGGACCCGCACAAACACTACGAATCAATTCTTGTTATTCAGGAGTGGTTTTTACGCTGTTGCATTTGTTAATCTTCTATGACATCACCATTAAAGATTTTATATAATTGTTGTCATTGTTAAATTGTTTCATCTGATACTCGTGCATTAAAACCCTCACGAGAGTTACCTCCGCAACCGGAATCTCCGGTGAAATCAATGGTGAAGAAGTTTGCGTGTGATTTGTAATGTAGCTACCTCTGCAGTCATATCGCTACAATGTCTGCCATTAGGTAGTTTCTAGTGATGTCATGCACTGTGGCATCATGCCACATATATGTAGGAACGTGTCCGTTCAAGTCACATTATCCTGAGACCAGGCCGACCAGTCATAACACTAACACAAACAAGCAAACAATGGCTACACATATCAGAACATTAAATATACTTGACATTGGAAAATTGAAGCCTCCCCGGAAAAATTAGCAAGCTTGGCAAATTTACCCATAACGTTACTTGAGCATGGTTAGCCAAAGAAACGCTGTGAACATTTTATCTAATGGTGACAACAGAAACTTGACTTGCTTGGTTTGATACTCAAACACTTAGTGAGATCCTTCCGGCTGGTCTATAATTTGTTCTAGTTTATCGCGTGCGTAATCTATGAGGGTGGAATCTTATTTGTAACGCACTTGTTGCTACTGTGAGTAGATCTGTATTAATTTGTATCTACGGGGCAATAAGTGCATTCAGACTGAATGCAAGCAATCGTTTTAAGATTTGATACTAGTTTGATTAGTCAACGAATGGCTATTAATACTCATTTGTCAGTGTCATAAATACCTTTACGTGTCAGCGATGATTAAAACGAGCCAATCTACAACAAGTGACCTTTTACAAACGTATCCGACTCAGGTACTTGTACAGATACAACGGTTTCTCTTAATTGGATTGGTTTAGTCTCTAGTTTCCAGGCTGCTAGCACCTAGGCATGGTGTCGACAGGTAAGTTTAATTGTACAACCTTTCGATTGCATACTAACTTGTCCTAGGACGAATTGAAAATGTGTTTAACGGCGATTGACATGTATATTTTCATGTTATTTGGTGAGTTTGATGCCGTGCCTACTGCTTTTAAAATCAAGTGGACATATCCAAGCAGCTCATGAAGCACTAAATGAATAAATCAAAATAAAAGGGCTTCTTCAATATGGAATCAACATAAAATGTTGCAAACATAGGAGTACATTCATCGGCAAACGCGGATAAAATAACTTCCAAGCTATTATCAGCCCAAAGTAACTTAAGCCCATCACTGTACCAACTAAAATATGAGTAGACCTGTCGTACCTTTATTAGCAATGACATCCAGTTACTTGAATTGTTTCTGGGTTATTAATAGCCTCTTAATTTTTTTTCTGCGTCATTACATCACATTTTCGTCGGTATCACAAAGATCGGAGAGTTTGGATTAAAGTCTAATATTATTACGCAAAAACATTTGTGCAATTGAGTTGGTATATTTTTATTAATATTCGAGCATTTAATGCTAATACCATTGCTAAACTCAATAGCTTGGCCCTTTCTATTCGGTTCGTGTCTTAAGATAATTTTAAGTTAGCGAATCTTTCCGTGTCCTGCTACGGACATCTCCGCAAACGAATATAACAATAGTTGGACCTCTTTTGTAAATGTATATGATGAAAACGAAACAGCGACTTAAGCTTTTTTCCATATGGTTTGTATGTCGTTTAATCAGAACGAGCGATGCCATATTTAGAAACCTCCATAATTTCTATAGTATTAGCGTCAATCTCCCGACTATTTTTCAATATCATACATATTTTCTGCCAGCAAAGGACTTTTACTGCTATAAAACGTATTCGGACACAGTATATAATAATCATAAGCTGAAGTAGTAAAGATCAATAACTGTTAAGGACTGTTTTCATTAGTAGAAGCTTCAAATCTTTTGACAAAATTAATAGTATATATGGTTTTGCGATCCATCAAGTCTTAACCATGAACATTATCGGACAATTCTTAACCTTAGCCATAACGATTATCGGACACGTAAAATAAAGGATGATTACACGCAAAGAGCTGGAGAAACACATTTCATTGATCTAGAACATGATGTGGGCGTGTCTGTGCTGGTTAAGCGAAGCAAAAGCGATTTTCCTCATTATTTATATAAAAGTGTATAACACATCTATATGCTTCGTTCCATTTGAAACGTTTTTGGAAATGCATGGAAACCTTGCATTGAATAGTTAGAAAAATCATCCCGCTGATGCTAAGGTTGGACTTGCCAATACATCAGTGTTGCTTCAAAGTGCACCTCAATGCATCGACTGAAAGGAAGTCAAATGGAATCAATTACTGAGAATATTTATGTTGCCATAACGTTTATCGGACATTTCAAAAATAGCGATGATAACACCCAAACAGCTGAACAAAGAAGAATATTTGTCAAAAGATGCAAATAAGTATGCAGCTTATAGACCAAACACACTATTTATTTCGAGCAAACCCTTGATTCTAACACCACCATAGTTCTCGGTCCCAATCATTATTTTCACCACAGATTTGTACAACGTCGTTTACAATTTATAACGAGACATGGTCTTACTGCACCAAAACAAGAGTTCATGGCGTCTCAAAATGTTTACTTAGAGATCGGCTGAAAAGTTCCTGCGGTTAACCGCTCATCACGAACGTCCTGAATACACTCGGCTTGACTGCAGTAAACATTCCTCATAGTGCACGTGCTTATCACAATTTGTTATTATACATGGACTGGCATCAAAACGTGAACTTTGGATTGCATACTTATCAACATGAATTTCGTTCCTGATACCAGAGCTATTAGTTTCCATTACAACACGTGGAGTTATTCAAACAGTCCGTTGTTGATGCTGAGTACATAAGTTATGTTGCGATTCATTCTAACAAGAACATGTTATAGAGCATGCAAGTGGCCGACTGAGGGCCATGGAGGTGAAAGGCGGCATTAGTGATATTCAGCCGAGAAATGTAAGAAAGGGCAATTGTTGGATCACAACAAAACCTTCACGAACACAACTGATTGGATATGTCGCCATTTGGTTGACCTAAATACATCTCACTCAGCTTAATGTGGCCAAACATAATGACACCTCTGTGACATTACAATTACCTATGTTAGAGGTTGCATAATTGAAAATGGCTGGCATTATAGTTCTTTCCTTGCCTTTCAGCGATTCCAGTGTTAACAGCAGCGTGTCAAATGGTTTCCCAGATGTGGCGTTAGTTGCTGTAGAAATTGCACGGTGCTGACGTGGATCTGTTCAGGTATGCCACTTGTCCTAATGTTATTGATATGGATCTAGATGAGCTTGTTTCGTTTGAAGATCAGACTAATAAATATAAAAGTGTAAAGATGATATTCAGGTTCGTTATGTCAAGTGAAAAGACGGTGTCACAAAGAACATGACTCAGATCACTGAAAAAAGTGGAGGCAGAGACGCTAGGTTATCGATTTCTTATATCAAAGGGTATGTTGATAATGCGAGTCTAACAATAATAATAATATATATGTATTCATCTACACGAAAAGATCGCCAAAATGTAACATGTTTAGGGGATGTATTTAACGGCATAATAATCAGCGAAGGAAAAATTTGGTATGACCTATGACTGACGTAGTATCAGTCCTGTCTTGGATGGCTTCTTTACTCCTAAACATTATATCTTAAAACTGAACTAGTTTTAGATTTGAGCATACCATTTATGTAATGGATTCTACCTGTGGCTATGCAGTTGAGGAATTTAAAATATAATTGATGACCTAACAAACGCAATTTTGTTTCACAAGTTGAACACTATCTGTACACAAGTATGATTTTGTTAGTTGAATAGGTAGATATCATCCGTTGGGTTCAATATGATAAAAAAAACTACCAACTCGAGTATTAACACGTGGATATGTCTCTTCGTTGACTGCAACCACAGCTGCAAAAATAATCAGGGGTTGTTTCTACACCAATGAAGTGGTATTCGCCACTGAATTCACTCACTGTGATTCCCTTTTCCAATGAATATATAAAATCTAATGTTAACTTAGTGGAGACAGAAATCAAATTAGACTGTTATTCAGCAACAGTATTTTGGACGAAGACAAGGGCGAATGTTTTAAACAGAGCAGTGGTGGAAACATCACATTTGAAATGGGCGTAATGTTAAGCCACAAGACCGTAGACAGTAGAACGTAAAAGTTTAAAAATGAGAACGTAGGAAAATGTTAAAAACCACAATTTCTTATTCGTCCTCTTAAATTGTCTGCAAGAGGATCTAGTTTTCCCTTCGTTTCGAATAAACGTGACATGCACTGTAAGCATTTAACGAAATGTAGTATGTGCACCACAGGGACCTGTTACGTACGTCCGCTGATATATTACATTAATTAAACTTCCAATCATACAGCAACAAACAACTAATGAAATGAGCACACAATACCAACTATATGCAAGAAAGCAATTAAACATTTAAACTACGAAACTTGTGTATAACATGGATATATAGTTAACATATTTAATTGAATTTGAACATTTGGAACAAAGAAATGACTCCTCAGTTGACACAGTGCAGACTAGAAATGTATTTATAAAGTACACATATTCTACCACATGCTACGAGATGTATGTTGGTGCTGAATTAAATGTAGGATAATCGAAGCTAGCTTTTACATTTGTGAATATACTTCTAGATTACCAAGCCCATGAAAACAAAACGATGATCATTCACGTCTCTCAGTCAGTATATATATTGGGATTACTACTTGTATCCGGATCATGACTTATTTTAAAGAAAAGTCGAATCTATGGACAGAAATTGTACTATCTATCGTACAAACTAAGGATTTATAATAAACAGATTAGCAGCAGAGGGGGTGAATCGGAAATATCTAATTGGGTTGGATTTTAAGCAAAACATTTTAAGACTACTTTTGCCAAATGGAGCCTTAACGATTTTAGAGCCCTATTTGTCAAATTAGGGGTTTCTCATCCTCGAAAATTGTAAAAAAAAAGGCGTCCACGGGCAAACAGAATTTTTAAAAAAAACGACGCCATATTCGTTGTCACCATCCCGTTGCTGCTTTGAAGTCAACCGAATTAGCTATAGATACGATCTAATCCGACGTGATATCGTGTCTGAGGATCGTGTATACTTATCGTCACAAATCCATGTTGGGTAGCTCGGGCACCACTAAAGAAATTTTGAAATCGATTATAATCCATATCGGAGCACCAAGTTTGCCAGATATTTCGTAACATATGAGTATCAACTCCATTAAATATGCATAACAAATTACAATTATCTCTGATCACCTTCGGGATCTGTTTGTAGCGTTGAGTGACATATATCACGTCAGAGTTTTTGTGACGCCCTCGGGAGAATATCCTAGCTGGATTCTTTTGTTGGTCCAACATTACATCATCGTACACAACGAGGTTGTTAACACATACATCCAAGTCTTCCACGGATGGCGCTTCGTCGATATCTGTGATATACTCAATAACGCTTCCGCCGTAAGCTTCTGAAACTGTTTCATTATAATCTTTTAACACTTGATAGCAATGCTGATCATATACACTCGGGGCAACTAAATACAATTTGTCCCAGGTCATATATTTCATTATCATCGTGAGCAACAACTGAGTTTTACCGCTCCCGGATGGTCCGATGATAACCATCCTGATAGAGTTTGGTAACAACGGGTGATGTTTTACTTGTTGTTTTTTCTTTAACGCTGAGAAATCGATCACTTCCATTTGTTGATATAACATAAATATATTATGGATCTATATTGTGTGAAATGTAAGAAGCGTACGCCAACTATTGACCCAACGACTGTTACCACAAAAAATAACAGAGAAACGGTCACCGGCAAGTGTGAAATATGCGGTATAAAAAATATCGATTTCAGAAAAAAAAGAGATGATGATATCGCCACCAAGTTAATTAAACTTCCAGGAGCGCCCTGGGCAAAGTATCCAGGTGAAAAACACCTTCCAGGATATAGTTATTGTGGACAGGGAACGCGATTAGATATCAGACTTGAAAGTCAAGATAATCCTAACCAGGGAGAAAATCCGATAAATGCAATTGATGAAGCGTGTCGGGTGCATGATGTAGCTTACCGGAGTGGTGATTTACAACAACGTCATCTCGCAGACGTGAATTGATTCCTGCGTTGAAAGCCATTACTGATAAATCCGTCAAAGAAAAATTGGCTTCATGGTTGATAAAATCCGCCATGAAAGGTAAATTGATGTTAGGTGCGGGTAATTAATAACATATGGAATCTATTTATTATTCTCCGAGAGGATACTGGAGGGGTAAGGCAGCAATCAGTAAACTCGCTAGCGCTGCAAAGGTAAAAAATACCACTGCAGCTGATTCGTTATCTAAACAGGCGATATGGCAAATTTATCTACCGCCGCCTAAACAAATTAACTACTCGCATTTTGATGTGACCGTTCCTAATGAGGTTCATCAGGCTGATATATTATTTCTGCCACACGATGGTGGTTACAAATACGCGTTAACCGTAGTTGATATTGCGAGTCGATACAAGCAAGCAGAGCCGCTAAGGACAAAATCATCAACTGAAGTGGCTTCTGCATTTGAAATGATTTATCGAAGGGGCCCTCTGCACTGGCCAAATCTATTACAGGTTGACCCTGGTAAGGAATTTCAGGGTGCGGTTCTATCAATGATGAAAAATCATAATGTCACCATCAGACGAGGACATACTGCACTACATCGCGATCAGGCAATCGTTGAACGATTTAATCGGACACTTGCTGAGCGGTTATTTGGATATCAATACGCGAAAGAATTAAACCAGGATAAACGATCCTGTGAATGGATTAAGAGATTACCAGGTGTAGTTACCGCGCTGAATAATGAGATTACTAGAACAATCAAAATGAAACCTAACAACGCTAATAACAAAAAGTATATACCAAAAATGGAAATTCTTCGAATTTCACAAAAAGATTTCAAAGAACCAATTCTTGGCAATGTCACTGTAAGGTATTTATACGAACCAGGAGAGCTTGAAGGTGGTAAAAAAAAGAGCTACTGATCCTATTTGGAGTATCACCGTGCATAAAATATTTAATATAACACGATCTACGGGTAGACCTGCAATCTATAGACTGGATTCAACTGCTCCTCAGCGAAGATTTACTCGACAACAACTACAAGTGATACCCGAGGATACTCAATTACCACCGCGTGGCCTCAACTAGCACCTCTTCGTCTGTTGCACTCAAGACAAGTCAGCATAACGTTATCTCTGATATGACCAATGCTGCTATTCTTTCTATCTACGGTAAATTGGCGAGGATCTTTATCCGACCAACTCCAACGCATTATACAATTGCAACTCGCGCAATGGTTATTCTGTTGTTGTCTCAATGTAATTATTAATTCAGCATCAATGTCAAATTCTCTATTATTTTTTTATCCTGTTGTTTATAACCAGAGTTTTTTTCTGATTATATCCTTGACGTTGTCAGCGCTGATTGTAGTGTCATTATCATCTTCTGACTCTGTCAGGACAACTCTTCGAAGTTGATTTATTCTCCTCACTCTGGACACTGCAATATAAATTAAATTTGACCACTCAATGCGATTATCTACTATCCAAACAATTGTATCTGTGATATTTAATCCCTGTGAAGAGTGTATTGTCGCTGTGTAACCTAACGTCCATGGGGATTTATCAGCACGCAATGCATTTCGACGACGCTGATATCAACCAGCACAGTCATTTAATACTAGAATCTGCTTTTCACGTTGTCCAGGAATATCAACTTCGATATTCTGCTTTCGAGTATCCGAAGGTCTAGAACAGAGCGGTACTGGAAGTGTTGCAAATTAACATTTATGCAATTCAAATAATTTCATCTGAAGTGTGTCTCTGACTATTTTTCTACTTGGTACTATCAAATCGTTTGGTCTCCATACCTCCCACAAATCATTCATGGGAGTTTCTTAAATTATTTCACGAGCTATTTCACATTGGATTCTATCCGGTTGTAATCGGATTAGTTGTTTACACTCGCGTAATTGTTCATCAAGTGATCTATGGTCGGTATTAATCTCTTCGTAATAGTCTACGTGTGATTTTAACCAATCATGTGGGGGATAAACCGACAAATTGTGGTGGTTGACCATGATCACCGCACATAAAATTGTTTGTTGTTTTCGTTGATAACCATTCAAGAAATTTGTGTAATACTTTTAACGATACCGTGCATATTTCATCCCAAGTAATGACATCAGGGATAGATTTCTCACCCATTCGATCGGGAGTCCATTCATCACCTTTCTATCGAAAAAAGCTGTGATAAGTACAAGCATTTACCCCACGCTATATCATCTCTCTTGCAAGTCTATGAGTTGTTGTTAGCACAATCATATTTGATTTACATTGAAATAATTCAATCACACGAGTTGTCTTTCCTGACCCACCACAACCTTTTAAGTAAATAGTTTTATATCTACATACAGGATCAGATTTTCGGTGGTGCATTAGACAATTCTGATATTTTGTCACACTTCAAGTATTTATCGTCCATCGTAACATCAGCAGATTTACAATATTCGTGTAGCGTCTCCTTTTTAAATCTAAAACACCCCCATTTTTCCTCCGGATCTGTGAATGCAGCCACTGCTGATTTATATTTCTCGTGTATGTACATCGAATCAGTGGCTACTCTAACCGCGGTATTAGGAAATCTATTTATCATCGAAAATAAATTAATAGCAGAATAACTAAGCATAGATGATCTTAAGTGTGTATACTGGGAACTATATCCATCACAGTAGGTAACAACTGTACCCAACTTAGTCCCATTGGATAGAAAAGCATCTTTACGAGTTACAAGTTTTCCATGTTTCTTTAAATCTGATACAATAAAATCGTATTCAGCGCTGTATATGATCAACCGCGAAGAATATTTTGCATTGTCATATCTTCCACCTTGAGTAAATTTACCGATTATTCTTCGTCCAACATCTTTTACTTGTCTATTTTCAATTTCAAATAACTGCCTAGACCAATCCATGATTTGTTGTTCATTAAAATCAGGAAATTGTTTTCGTTGTTCGCGTATTATATCATCTAGATCGGGTTGTGGTAGCCAAATTTCTTTCTGAGCTCGATAACACACAATTGCTTCGGAACTAATCAGCGATATCAGCATACCACAATCAATCATGTATCTCAATAACACAATTGGCATCCAATGTTTTTCAGACATATGTCTACCAATCCAAACATAACTACACGGATGTAATCCTGTAGCTAATTCAAATGATACCACACGAGCGAATCCAGTTAAATCAAAATCAGGCAATGGACCATTAATAGAAACACCAGTCATTTCATGTGTGGGGTGTCCAAATCGTTTAAAATATTTAGCACATTCTCCATATCCGAGAAAACTCCCTGGACAACACGCGGATATATCAATTGAAATCATACCCTCGCGTTGGTATTTTGTATTCCACAGTCCTCCATGGCCGAATTTAAGACAGCTTGATTTAATATCCAATAAATAATCACTTCGTGTTGGACGCCATGAGTTCTTTTCTCTTGCAAAATGAGTTACCACTGATGGAATCGTAAAACTATTCGTGAGTAGTTTTTCATGGAAATTATTCGAGTTTTCACATGAATATTTTATAGCGGTATTTTTCATCCTTGAGTGTAACGCTTTAGTGCGATATAATTCTCCATTCGGTCTTACAAATTGATCAAATCCTGATTCGAAATCTTCAGCGCTGCGAAGTAGCCACACTGATACAGGGTCATCTTTACACAACGCATGAATAGCATCAAATAACTTCTCTTCATAGAACACATCCTTAAAAAACTCCTCAGGGATATATCTTACGGTTCTGTCTCGTGGAAATACATTTACTGCAGGTGTCCACGCGTGTTTGTTATAATCCATAATTTCAATTGGAGCTCCTTTTGATTTATATTTAGATTCGTGTAATACTTCTCCGGTTATCGTCACTACCGATATTGGAAATCTTAATGATGTTTCTAATTTAGTTATATCCTGAATTGTTGCTCCGTACTCCCTCACGGTCAATCCCCACTCGGTTATTTTTTTACGTCGTTGTTCAGTTAATTTGTTCCCCCAGGATGCATTCGTGAAGGGGTACTTGATATTTGCTGCTGGGAAGAAGAAATATCTTAATCATCGTTTCGTGTATGAATGTCATAATGGATTGATCAAGGATGGTTTTGTTATTGATCACTTAAATGGCATTAAGACTGATAATTCTTTGAATAATCTGCAAGCTATTTCTCAGAGTGAGAATTCCAAACGAGGAAGAACTGGTACTTGTAAAACAGTTGGGAAGAGACCTGTAAAATCATTTAATACGGCAACTAACGAGGAGATAGTATTTCAGTCTATGAATAGCGCCAGTAGATATTTTGATATTTGTATGCCCTCAGTACGATTTGTTGCAGAAGGAGTACAAAATTCGGCCTTTTCAAATCGTTTTAAAAACAGAATTAAGTTTACTTATATCTAAGGGGAATAACTCGTTTAGGTATATTATGGCTTAACAAAGAGAGGTAATTTTGCTGTCATAAATCTCAGCGGATGCCTTTTTGTAAGAAAACGAATCATACAAAGGGTTTCATTCTGTTGAATTAGATTCTTTATATCCCTAACTTTACAATTAATCATTTTTTTAATCTCATACTCTTGACGTAAATCTTTCCTTACACGCTCAACAATAGTACATAACGAGACAAACACACCAACATCTTCACAATAAACAAGAGCATTACGTATGAAAGTTTGAATATTCTTTATTAATGAATACTTCTTTGAAAGTGTGTACTTGTTGTTCATTGTTGAAAACTCAATATTCTGATATTCTGACATAATTTTATCAGGGTTCAAATCATCAAATAGTTTAATATCATTATTTTTTAATTTTGTTATTTCATAAATAATCTGGTCGATACTTTCATGATTTATTTTTGAAAAATATATTTTTTATATATAATTATATTTTCAATTAAAAACGCTAGCGTTTTTAACATAAAAAATAAAAAAAATGGGTCAAATTTCACAGTATAATACATAAGGATATTAATACACTTACCTAAGACAGCATAATGTTTCTGGAACTCCATTAGGAACCCCTATGATCGAATGGCGTATATACGACAACGTTCACTCTTTTATAGTCCACACAGGTATTTTTCCAATGACTCATGGGGGATTACCACAATCAATGAATCATTGTTTTTTTTTACATCAATGCACAATACCACAACCAATGACTCATGGGGGATTACCACAAAGAGTCATTGGAAACCTACCTGTGTGGGCTATAAAAGACAGTGTGTATTCCAGGATGAACAAAACATGTTGTGGATAGTTGCGCGCAGGTAAGTCATATTTTCTTATTGACTCTTACGCATTGGTACACTTTACTGTATAAATTCAAACCGAATTTTGACAACACTGAAGTAAGATCGAATACTTGAACTGTTTGTAAACCTTCGTTTGAAATCTTCAGTCAGGCATGTATAAATACCAGTTTTAGTCTGAAATTCTACCACGCGCTATACAGGTATGGGGTCTCCATTCAACAACAAACAATAGCGGTGAAATTCTATAGCTTACACCAGGCGCGCTATCAATGAATGGAAATACAGGTATACAACCAGGAAGTTGTAACACTGACAAGTATTTTTACACTGAAATATTTCGATTCAGGCTAGTATTCTCCGTAATTCTTCAAGACGTAAACACGAATGAGTATATTGCATGATTTGATCATAGTCACAATTAATCGTTGTTATAGTATGTTCTTGTAATTGTTGTAATTGTTTTTCAGTCAGTAGAAATTTATCATTGTCGCTTAGGTTATCAATGATTAGTTCAACGTTAAATCTCTTCGAGATTTCATCCTTTGTATTTTCACAATGTTGAAAAATTTCCCTTATTGCGTTTTCGAGTTTATGTTTCTCATGAATGGTTATTCGCGTATGATGATACATATTATGTGAAAAGGTCTACACTGCTCTAAATCACTTTGCAATTCAATTGCAAATCTTCAATGAAAAATGATTTCTAGTGGAAAAAGTCTACGAGAAATAACATAGAAAATCGACCATTTGACCCGACTGAATAAATCATGATTTCGCATTGATTTTCATTGATTTTAACTGAATTTTGATTGATTTTTGATTGATTTCTATGGAAAACCACCAAAAATAAACCGTAAGAGCTTTGAAAAGTTCTTTTAAGAACTTTTCCCTATGGAAAATCCCATGCAAAATCGACCATTTGACCGTGTAATTTCTTTTGAAATTCCCACTGAATGCATCAAAAATGCATCAAAATCAGTGAAAAATACATAGAAATCAGTAAAAATCAGTGAAAATTCGTAGATTTTCCAATAAAAATCATAAAATGATTTTCAATTATTTTATTGAAATTACTGGTTGAAAAATTCTAAAGAATTTTCAATTACGACTCCACATCTAAAGTCATTTGTTGTTTTTCCCCTCTGAGGTCAATCAAGTTGAAATCCTGATCGGTTATTCTAAAATTCATCCTTGTTATGAGTCTAATAGTGGTTTCCAAGTAGGTTAAATGAGGTGGATTTTTCACTATGAGACTTCCCGGAGAAACATCCGGAGAAAACGTATATAAGATATATCCTTGATCAGCGTTATCTGATCTTGAAATATCAACTGCGAAACTTCCTAACACTACATCACAGATAACGTGTATTGCAATAACTGATGATATATCAACGTTGCCAGGGGATCTGTGTTTGTTATTTTTATAATCTGAATTCGTTGATGTTAAAATTTCCATGTGGGGATTTATTTTAAACCATAGCGCATGAATATGTGGAAAGAATTCATTAATGAGTTTCTTCAACGACGCTTTCAACGCTGGTACCTCCCATCCTGGAAATTTATAAAAGACTAAATTGTCATCGGTGCGTGAAAATACTTTTTTGAATTTTTCTCTGTTTGGTGATTTATCTTCGTACACGAGAGAGGGTAATCTATCATTGAGGTAGTTCATATCAGCGATAATTTGATTTAGTTGTTGTTGTTGTTGTTTGATTGTCTCACGTTGAGTTGTTAAATAGAGTAGCAGAGATCTTCGCAGATAATCTCGCGATTGTCCCAATTGTGTTTGGAATGTTTGTTTCATCGCGTTGAAGATCCCAATGAGACTTTTTTCTGTGATTATAAATACACTTTGAGCACCAAGAGCAAATCTCCATATTATTCTACCATACGCGTTGTATTCGTAACGTCTAAGTGTATCAGTTTCTGTTCCATCGTAGACATCATATGAATATTTTTGATAAATATCTTGAGGTCGTAGAAAACTGATGTCAAAGTTGTAATTGAACTTTGGATCTACAGCGGGTAAATCATCAGTGAAGAAATCAGATTTTACAGGTTCTGGTAACTGGTGATGAACCGCAGGAAGATTATTCAACCACACTGTGTGAATCCATGGGAAGAATTCGTCAATGGTGTCACTGAGTTTTCCTCGCATCCATGGGACGTTATATCCTGGAAACTTAAACGTGGGGATGTCTTCAACGCGGATTTTATAATGTGCTGCAAATTCTGTTCTCGTTATAGTACGATTAGCTATATGTTGTTTATCAGCGAGAGCCAATCGAATCCTTTGATAATTGAAACGTTCCATATCAGCGATAATTTGATTACATACTTGAATGTACTTGATGACATCATCGCGGCGTGGTGGGAGTGTACTGATAGCTGTTACCAAATAACCTCGAAATTGCTCAAAATGTCTATTAATAAGTTGGAGAAATAAAGTAGTAGCTTCTACAGAAGATACACTACCCCTCTCTACACTTAAACGAAGATCATCATCGGATTGCAACGCATATGATAATTTAGGAACACTAACAGGGTCATCAAAACCGTGATAAACTTCCTTCGACGATACATAGTCGGATTTTAATGGCTCGCGTGGTAGATCCTTTATATCAACGGTGCCTGGGAGATACTCAGGATACCCCAATAGGGTTCTAATTGAGCTGTTATATATATCCACGGCGTAGTTAGGTGAATTTATCTCAATGACCGTTGACAACAGTGGTTCATGTCCTTTTATCTCAATGGGATATTTATCAGGTTCATCTGGGATGGGAATTATATTTTTTTCTGTGATTGCTTCGATGGAATTTATGATCTCCGCTTTGATATATTCGATGTCATATGCGCCGGTGGGTAGGTGTATTGTGTGCCATTCTGGTTCAGTGGTACCAGGTTTATTTCTATACGAAAATGTAAAACTGTTGTTGGGGAGTTTACCATTAAACGGTTCTGATCGCACATTTGGCCAGCTGTAATTGCGTTAGCGCTATCTCAGATGCTGCAAGCGGAGGATTAAATTCAACGCTAAACTCTGGTGTGTTTGTTACCACCGAGATCAACTTTGTTTTCGTCGTGGTAGTCTTTTCTGCTATTCGTTGAAGTAGTTCTTGTGACATTATTATTGTAATTATTTTCAACGTTGAAATTGTTCACAATTTCCAATTTCGACATCGTTAAATCATATAACCGAACCATTTTCGAGAATTCATCATCGGATATAAACGTGTCATCGATGGATGTTGAGATCAACATTGACAATTGCGTGCATGCGGTTGATACAACATGAAATTTTATTATGTAGTCACGCAATTTATGCTGACTGCATGATGATATTTTTTTTGTTATCCCGGTTGATATACCCGCGATTGTAGCCACCGCAGAAATGCAAATTGGAACTACGACCGGAGCAATCGTTGTAACTGATGAGAGTATTAATTATTCCAGCGCCAGCGAGAACGCCTGACACCGAGTACACGGTAACATCAACTGCGGTGATTCTTCGTAGGTATTTTTTTTATTTTTGTTTGATACTCCTCAGTAAACGCTTTGAGTTTAGTTTGCAATTCTCTTACCTGATCATAGCGGTATTGTTGTGGCGTTGTCATTTTTTATTGTAAAACCGCTAGCGTTTTCAATTGAAACCTTTCAGTTTAGTTGTTTACTTTAAATCTGCTACGAATTATACATACCACGACATTGAAACCCTAGCTAGATTATTAGCAGTGGATATTATCGTGAATTGTTCAATCGTATCCTTGTCGATGATCGTTGATATTGTATTATTGACCCCAGATGAACTCGACGATGATATATTAAACTGAGTTGGTGTCACTAACGTTAATCGATAAATACCTTTGACGGTTGCAGTGATATTTAATATATTATTTAGTGGCGTCCACGCAAATGATCCGTGTTGAATAGTGTATACCATATTGTTGGTGTTCTCATGAGTAATTTTTGTTTTCTCAACGATTGCTCTCATCCTTGTTGCATTCGCTATGATGTCATTGATGGTCGTTTTGAGATCTTCAATAGATTTTTTAATAACCGCGATTGAATCTGAAATTGATCTCTCTTCGCGAATAACACCTAACCGGGAATTAATCGCGTTTATTTCATCGAGTTTTGTAATAATATTTGCAAGAGTTGTTTTAATATCATCTGGTTTTGCATCCTTTCCGAAGAACTTGTCGACGGCGTCATCAGCTCTTCTAAAATTTCTACGTAAACTAGTAAATTGTTCAACATGAGAATCAAAATCAGTTCGTAATTTTGGTAAATTATCGACGGTGGCTTTTACTTGTGCGATATGTAAATCAGGGTATGCACGCGGATCACCAAAGAAGTTATTGATTGGAGTTTCAATGGTGTCAATGATATCCTGTTGGAGTTGATTAAATTTGGTTATATGATCGTTATATTCGTCACGTAGTTTTTTCATATCCTCGGCGGAGTCACCAGCGGTGACTTTAACGTCATCGATGGTTTTTTTTTGTAATCCAGTTAGAGCATTTATTTGATCATATAATTTTTTTAATTCATCGATGTGATAGCTTTGTTGATTATTGTTTTACTTGTCCGATAGAAACTGTTTCGGAAACACGTGGTACTGATCTTCCAAAAATATCTGCCATGTTATATATTACATGAATCTCTTTAAGTGATTTTGAAAAATCTTTGATTGAAAAATCTTTTGATTTTCCATCATCGTGTACTCGTGGATGGCTTTGTGAGGTAATTTAGAACTCGTCGAGATAGCTGTTAGCGCGTTAAGAACCTCTCGTCCACATATCGGAGGATCTTTTAATGTCTGCGTGGGTAAAGTTGAATACCAAATTGAAATTTTAGTTTGAGTTGTAAACAACTTGGATACATATTTGACAAATTCGCTCGGGGTGGTAATCCATATGAGTCAAAATAAATAATCGATGTTGGATATATTGCGTAACAAACCCAATGAGTTCCAGGTCCAGTATTATCATCGAGATTAATTATACCAGCTTCTGGTATTTGTGGTTGTGCTGGTAATTGATCTTTCATGAATACACCTCTGAAATGTTTTATTGGGAGTTTGTTTACTGCGTCGAGTAAATAAAAATTTGACATAGGATTTAACTGGTTTTGTAATATCTTGTGAATCAACTTCCTGGTAATCTGAATCCCTTTCCCTTTTTTTAGTTCTAACTGATCCACCGGTTGCTTTCTTTACTTTAAGCCCTGCCGCGGTACCAATAGCTCCTAGCGCCGCCGCTTTAGCAGCCGCTGGGGCTGCTGCTGCAATCAACGCTGGAATTGCAGCTAACAGTGGGAATATACCTCCGGTTTTAATCATATCTTTGACAGCAGCTTGAGAAAAAGTCAAATTAACTCCTGTGTTACCCTTTAATGCTTTGTTGAAATGATTAATCTGAGTTTTCGTCAGCGATAATTTATTTGATCCACCTGTCATCTGTTCTTTTGTAAGCGTTATCGTTGTACCACACGCAGTAGAATTTTTCGATTGAAGTTTCTTTACCTGACCAGGTGTCAGGGTGACATTAACATGATTGTACGACATTTTATTTAGATAGTGATCATCTAATTATCGTTGAAATCCGAAGGATTTTCAATTACATATTTTCTATCGGTGCATCAATGACTCGCATTTTTCCACCACCACCTTCGAGAGTCATAGATTTATCACTAAGAATAACAGCAATTGCTCTAAATCCTCCAGGAGGAGCATTACGAATATGAGCTTGAAATTTTGCATCAACTGTCGAGTGTTTAGATAGATCAAGATGTTGCAACGAAAAGTAATAAATCGGGTATAATGTTTTAAAATCCAACTGTGATATTTGTAGTCCAGTAACGACGTTTTGATCACGACCCATATAAGATCACAATCGATGATAAACTCGTCCTATTTGATTGTTACCATAATCGAGAATAAGTTGTTCCGCGGGTTCTTGCTGATTACTTATTCGCAATGATACCTCATTGACATCACAATGATCAAATATCATATGAGATCGCAATTGTAGACTATCAGCTGCAGCTGCCGCTATTTTTTGAGTTCGATTCACATCTTGTAGTGTAACAAAAACATGTATCGGTGCGGAAACATTTTTCGTTAACGCAAGCTGCCAAGTAAAAGCCCCAGTAACGTTACTGGTTATTGTAGCTGTTGTGATATCAGACCAACTCAGCAATGATTTTCCTCCATGATCCATAAAAGATAATAACCGCGTCTCAACAGTCAACGATGGAGTCATAATTGGCATCCATAGTGCTAATTTTGTCAATTCTACATTACCATCAGTAACACCAACAGCACCACCACGCCAAAGAGCATAATCATCAGTTGATATTCGTGTTAGCACTACAGTATGACTAGCACCAAAGATAGCTTTTCTGACATCTCTACAAAATCCAAATATATGAGATAGTGGAATCGCACATAAAAATCTACCCTCGTCATCTATGTTATTTTTCGTGCTGAAAATCCTGGATTGTAATTAGGATTACCACTTACAACAACAGCCTGAACATCAGCATCATCAGCAACAGTTGAAGTGTTTTTGGGTATTCGTATAATAAATTCATTATTATCAGCGCTATTGGTAGTATCCTTCGCAAACATCATTAATAAAATCATCAGAGTATCTAGCTAAACCTATTATTGTAGTTGCAACATCAACATCGTTATCGATGGATTCGATTCTAGTAGAATTAATTATATACTGCGCGCTGCTAAATAACGCCATTATTCCATTGTTGACAAACCCGATCGGGATAGTTTTGAGATTATCAGCAGCAGCAAATGGAGTATTATCATGCTTTACTAGTCGTCCCTCTACTTCGATGTACGCTTCACACGGCAAGAAGTATTTAGATGTATCATCAAATCTAAGTTCAATTCGTGACCTTGCATTTGCATTCTGGGCTTGATACGAAGAATACTGATAATCGCGTATAGAATCATTTTTTCTTACAGGTGCATCTACATCACAAGCATCTTCGATTTATTGTTTAAACATTTTATTCTATAGTCGTGGATCTAAATCATTAATCGTTTCAGACCGGAACCAGCAATTAATCTCAACACGCGCTTTTGCTATTTAATTAATTTAGGTGGCATTTGATCAGTAGACTGTAATTTTACTGGTTTTCTTCCTCTTGCGAACGACATAAGTTTTTCTTTTGCAGCACCCAACGCATCAAATGCTTTATTACCAACCTCTGTACCGATTTTATCACCGAGAACCCCAATAGCTTTTAACGCTATTTCTTTACTGATCGGTAGCAGTTTTGGAGCAACTCGAGTAAATAATCCAGTAACAACATCGCCGAGTCCATCTCCGTAAGTCACCTTGTGCACTGGCAATCGTGAATTTACGACATAAACAGGTCTTTCTCTGCTCATACTACAATGTACTATCATTTTATTTAAATGCTATATATCTAATCGATGATCAATCGCGGAGATTAATCGCTGTAATAATCATCAGTAAGTTCATCGATGAAACTACGATATAGTTGTATATCTATTACACGACCTTGAAATAACCGTTGACAGATTTCAGCAGCTTCGTTAATTATCTCCGGAGAATTATTTCCAGCTCGTTTTCCTCCGATGAGAACTTCTAACCGTGATATAGCATCGAGAATACTTCTTGAACAGTGTATATTACCATCGTGATATCTCAGACCTAATTATTTAAATACATCATCCTCAGGTTCTTGTCGTTGAGTATCTTCCATAACAGGGTCTTCTTGTCTTCGTGGACTTGCTTGTATACGTTTTTGTGCTTGTCTTAATCGTTGTTGTTCTTTTTTTCGTTCTCGTTTTGTGGGAGTTGGTGGTATAAGGTTTTGTTGAGCTTCTCTTGTTTGTTCGTTTTCAAAATCTTTTAATCTAACAGCAGCATCAAATGCACTATACCGTTTATCGACTTTGCTAACTTGGTTTAACCCTGTACTAATCTTATAAACCACATCAATCCATTTTTTAAAATCACTGATAAAACCTTTCTTTTGTTCTGGTTTTAAATAATTATATCTATCAACAAAACTAGCAGCTGTAAATTTTATCAATTCTTCAGGATCATTTTTTTTTTCTTATCGATAAGTGCTAAAAAATCTTCAGTAAATTTATTTTGTAGCTCTTGATTTCTACTATCAATTTTCTTTGTCGGTTTTTCTTCAGGTTCTACCTCTGGTTTTACCTCTGGTTTAGATTCCTTTATCGCGGTTACAACCTCTCCAGTTGCCGCAGTTATAGGCTTAAATAACTGTTTAGTATCGGCGGTAAAATCTAATTTTGCTTGTTGTCGAGCTTGCAAATTACCTCTGAAAGAATCTCTCACCGGGAGAAATTTCTTAATCGCAGCCAACGGTTCTCTAGTTAATCTAGTTATTTGTGATTCTCCAATATTTGCCATTTATATCAAAAATATATCGCTAATAGCAGCAGAGAGGGTGAATCCGACAACTTTTCAAGCAAAACACGATTTTAACTGTCAAAATAACAAATGGACCCTTCCTACGAATTTTCATGTTTTAACCAAAAAAAAAATTAAGTCTCCATTTGCCAAACAGAGACTTAGTGATTTTTGTCTGAAACACGATCTTGCAGGGGTCTTCGAAATGAGTAAAAACTCACCTCTATGATTTCAACCGAATATTTTATCAAGTCCGATACGATATCGTGTCCGAGGGTCTGCTAAATATATCGTTACAAATCCGTGTGGTATTGACTGAGCGTGGCTAAAGAAATTTCTAAATTGATTATGATTCATATCACCGCTGCACCAGGTCTGATGAATATTTCGTAGCGTATGAGTATCAACGCCGTTAAACACACACAATACATTGCAGTTATCTCTGATCACTTTTGGTATTTGTGTGTATCGCTGAGTGACATATATCACATCAGTGCTTTTATGCCTGCCTCTGGAAAATATCCTAGCAGGATTTTTTTTGATTATCTAACATGATATCGTCATATACTACTAAATTGTTAATACTTCCGTCAATAGCATCAATGCTCGGTGCTTCCTCTATATCGGTTATAAACTCAATAATATCATCATCGATTTGAAATTCTTTTGCTTTCTCGTTAAAATCCTTTAGCACTTCATAGCATCGCTGATCGTCTACACTCGGGGCTATTAAATACAATTTGTTCCATTTCATCCATCTTGTTATTAAATTAAGTAACAATTGTGTTTTACCACTTCCAGATGGTCCGATTATAATCATTCTAATTGAATTCGGCAACATTTCATGGTGTTTAATAGGTTCCCGTCGTCGGGGAGCTGAATAATCAATTACATTCATGCTGTTATATATAAATTATGGATCTATATTGTGTGAAATGTTGGGCGCGTACTGGCACAGATGACTTGACGACGATTACAACTAAAAATAACCGATCAGCGCTTTCTGGTAAATGAGTACAATGTAGTACAAAAAAATTTAGATTTTTTTCCAAGGATTTAAAAAAAAAACGAGGGGGTGATATCGCAGCCAAGCTAACTAAACTCCCTGGAACCCCATGGGCAAAGTATCCAGGAGAAAAACACCTTCCAGGGTATAGTTATTGTGGACCGGGAACAAGACTTGATATCATACTCAATAATCATAACCAACCCAAACCCGGTGAAGAACCAATAAACGCCATTGATAAGTCGTGTCACGTTCATGATGTTGCTTATAAAAGCAGCAATTTGCAGCATAGACATCTAGCAGATGTAAAATTAATTCATGCGTTAAATGCTATTCCTGATAAATCCTTCAAAGAAAAATTGGCTTCATTTTTGATAAAATCGGCAATGAAAAGTAAATTGATGTTGGGTGCTGGTAATTAATAACAACATGGAATCTATTTATTATTCTCCGAAAGGATACTGGAGAGGCAAGGCAGCAATCAATAAACTCGCTAGTGCTGCAAAAGTGAAAAAGGCCACTGCGGCTCATTGGTTATCCGAACAGGCACTATGGCAAATTTATCTACCACCACCTAAACAAATTCACTACTCGCATTTTGATGTGAGCGTTCCTAATGAAGTTCATCAAGCTGATATACTATTTCTGCCACATGATGGTGGTTACAATACGCGTTAACCATAACTGATGTTGCAAGTCGATACAAAGAAGCAGAACCGTTAAAAACAAAACCAACACCTGAAGTTGCTTCTGCATTTGAAAGGATTTATCGAAGGGGTCCTCTCCACTGGCAAAATCTGTTACAAGTTGATCCTGGCAAGGAATTTCAGGGTGCAGTGTTATCAATAATGAAAAATCATAATGTCACCATCAGACGGGGGCATACTGCGCTACATCGTGATCAGGCAATTGTTGAACGTTTTAATAAAACCTTGCTGAGCGGTTATTTGGATATCAATATGCAAAAGAATTCATCCAAGAAAAAAGATATCGTGAATGGGTCAAAAGATAACCAGCTGTGATTACCGCACTGAATAATGAGATTACTAGAACAATCAACATGAAACCTATCAACGCGATTAAAAAGAAGTATATACCCGTACAACCACAAAAAGATTTCAAAGAACCAAGTCTTGGTAGTAATATCACTGTTAGGTATTTATTCGAACAAGGAGAGCTTAAAGGTGGCAGAAAAAGGGCTACTGATCCTATTTGGAGTGTTACTGCACACAAGATATCTAGTATAACACGATCTAGCGTTTCTAGACCAGTAATCTATAGACTGGATTCAACTGCCCCTCAACGAGGATTTTACTCGACAACAATTACTGCAAGATAGACTAAATTTGACCATTCGATGCGATTATCTACTATCCAAACAATTGTATCCGATAATGTCAGTCCATGTGAAGAATGTATCGTCGCTGCGTAACCTAGCGTCCATGGGGATTTATTAGCACGCAATGCATCTTCGACGACATTGATATCAACCAGCACAATATCATTTATTACGAGAATTTGTTTTCTTGACTCTGTCAAGCCTGGAATATCAACTTCGATATTTTGTTTTCGTGTATCCGATGGCCTATAACATAACGGTACCGGAAGTGTTGCAAATTTTTTTTATGCGTTTCAAATAAGTTCATCTGAAGTGTGTCTCTGACTATTTTTCTACTTGCAATTATCAAATCATTTGGTCTCCATGTTTCCCAAAACTCATTCATTGGAGTTTCTGAAATTATTTCACGGGCTATTTCACACTGGATTCTATCCGGTTGTTATCTGATTAGTTTCTTAAATTCTTTTAATTCATTATCAAGTGATCTATAATCAGTGTTAATTTCTTCATAATAGTCTACAAAACCCTTTAGCCATTCATGTGGGGATGCACCGACAAATGGTGGTGGTTGGCCGTGATCACCGCACATAACGACTTTCGTAGTTTTCAAAAACAGCCACTCGAGAAATGTTTGTAATACATCTAATGACACTGTTCATATTTCATCCCAAATGATAATTTCAGGAATAAATTTTTCGCCCATACGCTCAGGAGTCCACTTATCTCCTTTGCATCGAAAGAAACTGTGGTAAGTACAGGCATTTACCCCTCGCTGTATCATCTCTCTTGCAAGTCTGTGAGTTGGTGTTAGCACAATCATATTTGATTTACCTTGAAATAATTCAATCACACGAGTTGTCTTTCCTGACCCACCACAACCTTTTAAGTAAATAGTTTTATATCTACATACAGGATCAGATTTTCGGCGGTGCATTAGACAATTCTGATATTTTGTCACACTTCAAGTATTTATCGATTGGAAACGCGGAATAATTAAATTGCCCGGGTTGTTTTTCCTGACCCGCCACAGCCGTTTAAATAAACTGTTTTATATCGACAGATTGGATCAGAATTCGGTGGTGCATTAGAAAATTCTGATTGAATCTCAAAGAGATTCCGATAATTATTTTCAATCGTAACATCTGCTGATTGAATATAATCATGAAGCATTTCTCGCTTAATTCTCCATGATCCCCAATTCTCGTTGCCAGTAGCTTTGCTACTGCTTATAAAATCAGCCATATCGTTTTTTATGTAAAATGAATCAGTGGCGACTCTAACTGCGGTGTTAGGAAATTTATTTATCATTGAAAACAGATTAATAGAAGCATAACCGAGCATAGAAGCTCTCAAATGTGTATACTGCGGATTGTATCCATCGTTGTATGTAACAATTGTACCCAATTTGGTTCCATCGGACAGAAATGCGTCTTTACGATTGACATATATCCCCATATTCGTTAGATCCGCGATTACAAAATCATATTAAGCTTTTTCTATAATCAATCGTGAAGAATATCTTGTATTGTCATATTTGCCACCCTGGGTGAATTTACCGATTATTCTTCGTCCAAGATCTTTTGCTTCGTTGTTTCTGATTTCAAATAACTGTTTGTACCAATCCATGATTTGTTGTGCATTAAAATCAGGAAACAGTTTTCGCTGTTCGCTAATTATTTTTTCTATATCAGGTTGTGGTAACCAGACTGATTTCTGTGCTCGATAGGATATAATCGCTTCACTGACAATTAACGATTTTAACATCTCATAATCAATCATATACCGTAATAACACTATTGGCATCCAGTGTTTTTCAGACATGTGTTTACCAATAAAAAGATAACTACACGGATGAAGTCCTGTAGCCAATTAAAATGATACTACACGAGCGAATCCTGTTAAATCAAAATCGGGCAGTGGTCCATTAATCGCAACACGAGCCTTTTCGTGTGTGGGGTGTCCAAATCGTTTGAAATTTTCGCTACATTCTCCATACCCGAGAAAACTCCCTGGATAACACGCAATCATATCAACTGAAATAACGGTTTCAGTGTCATATTTTGTATTCCATAACCCTCCATGGCTGTATTCAAGACAGGACAATCTGACATCTGATAAAAACTCACTTCGGGTTGGTTTCCACGCGTTTTTCTTCCTAGCAAAATGTGCTGCAATTGATGGTAGTGTAAAACAGTTCGTTAATAATTGTTCGTTGTCTTCCCCAAAACTCTGGGGTGAAAACTCACTAGGTAGTTTTTTCATTTGATTATGCAGCTCTTCAGTACGGTACAATTCTCCGTTGGTACAAACTGATCAAATCTACATTCATAGTCTGCAGCACTGTGAAATAGCCACATCGATACAGGATCGTTTTTACTCAAATTGTAAATATGATCAAATAATTTCTGCTCGGAAAAAAACTCTTCAGGTCCCAACAGGGTTGGGCGGATATATCTCACGGTTCTATCCCGTGGGAATATTGTTACTGCAGATGACCACGCGTGTTCGTTATGATCAATAATTTGTATTGGAGCTCCATTTGATTTATATTTCGATTCGTATAATACTTCACCGGATATTGTCGTTACTGATATTGGAAATCTCAATGATTTTTCTAATTTGATTATATCCTGAATTGTTGCCCCATGCTATTTCACCGTTAATTCCCATTCTGTTATTTTTTTTCGTCTTAGATCAGTCAATTTATTTCCCCGGGACGCATTTGTGAAGTGTTCTATTATTCGTGTTGCTACACAATTAAGTGGTAATGATGAAGAATATTTCTTTGGTGCTAGTTTTGCAATATCAGGTTTGTCATTTAACGGATATATCCCGTAAACAACTGCTGTTACAGGATAAGATCTCTCGTAGTATGGTTTGTCAATTCCAGTCAAAATTCCTAGTTTGGAATCTTGATTCACAGTGACAGTTTTCTTGTCCTTGAGAATGGGTTCGTATTTATCCCTGATGATCCAATTTCCAGTATTGTCACGGATAAGGAATTTTATTCTAAAAAAATGCCTTTTCCGCGAAAGATGTGAGATTATCCCTGCTGCTTTTTCATCATTCATGGTAGCGTCAACACTACCATGTATTCGAAATGTTGACCAACAGTGAGATGCCCCATCACGCTTGAATTCATTAAAACAATCTCTGATTTTACTAATCATGGTTCTATCAGAAATTTTATTCTTTGGTGTATCAGAAACTCTATCGAGATTGAATTTAACATTTTTCCAGGGCTTAATTTTCGATAATCTCTTGAACTCCTTCATACTATAATTAAAACAAGCATTTAAATGAAAGATTTATATATAATGAATCATTGCAAATGGCTCATGATTGGATCAGTGACTCCTTGTAACAAATCATGCAGAAAGGAGTTCTGTGGGTATCATATGCAGAGTTTTCGACGTGGAAGCCTTGGTCCGTTACCCTGTATTCTATATGGGGTTGGGGTCAGGGGAAAATCACAATTGTGTCTAAATTGTGGTGGCAAACGATACAGAGAGTTGAAGCGTTATTATGATAAAAGAATAAAAAATGGAAAATCATATGAATTTTCAATAAAAAATTCTGACCCTGACACTCTCAGCAATAAAATCATAAGAACCCTTCAAGACCACATCGAGAGATTTATTATTAAACCAAACAATGAATTAGACAGACAATAATATAGTATATAAATGAACCAAGAATTCAGACCACACCCAGAGATTAAAAATTATGAAGCATCTAGTGATGGTATCGTAAGAAACCGTAGGCTGAAGAAAACGGTCGGTTTTGTGAATAATCAAGGGTATTTGAGATTTTGCGCTGGAAGGAAGAATTATTACTGCCATCGTTTCGTATATGAATGTTTTAATGGTTTGATCGAGGATAGTCTTGTTATTGATCACAAGGATTCTAATCCAAAAAATAATTCCTTATCAAATCTAGAAGTTGTTACACAGAGTGAGAATTTGAAACGAGGGAAGACTGGCACTTGCAAAACGGTTGGGAAGAGACCTGTGAAATCTTTTAATACAACAACTAACGCCGAATAAATATTTCAATCGATAGCTAGCGCCAGAAAATATTTCAATATTTGTCCATCCTCGGTACAAAAAGTTGCATCGGGAATAACCAAGACGGCGATTTAAAAAAAGACCGAACAAAAAATTCAATTCAGTTATGTCTAATGCGTCATATTCATATTATAGCTGAAATTTTAAAATTGAAAAGTCAGGATATTAAACTATCAGACAGATTAAATCTTGATCAAATCATGTCTGATTTTCAGGATATAGAATACGGAGTTAACAACAACAAGTATATGTTACCAAAGAAGTATGCGCTCATCAAACAAATTCAGAATTCTATTCGGGACTCTCTTGCATTTTCCAGTAAAGTAAGTGTGTTCGTCCCGTTATATACTATCGTGGAAGGAATACGAAAAGAATTGGGTAACGAATATGAATTGAAAAAGGAAGTTAATTCTAAAATTAGAAACCTACGAGCGTTAATTCAAGAAAATGAACGATTTTGATTGACCGACCCTCAAAGAGATTTTGTCATTTTTTGATTGTGACCGACCCTCAAAGAGATTTTCATTTTTAGCACTTTTTGTTTGAAAATGACAAAATCAGTGATTATAAAATATTTCACACACACTGAATAAAAAATATTTCACACACACTGAATAAAAAATATTTCACACTGAATAAAAATATTTCACACACACTGAATAAAAAATCGATGGACCGTTAATGGATGGTTCTGTCGATAAGATCAAAATAGAATGGAGCAAGTGTCAGTATTATTTTATTTTAAAACAATTTGGACACTTGCTCCATCATTGATAGAGCCCTTAAAACATCAAAAAAAAAAAGAGTTGCACGGTGGTGTTAAAAATCATCCAACATGTCAAAAAATATTTCACACACACTGAATACAAATATTCCAAACACACTGAATAAAAATATTTCACACACACTGAATAAAAATATTTCACTCACAGCAATAAAAAATCGATGATTCCGATTGATCAAAATAGAATGGAGAAAGTCACAGTATTATTTTATTTTATAGCAATTATGACACTTGCTCCATCTACGAACGAAGATGTCTCACGATGAAATAACACTTCCACGGTGGTGTTAAAATCAGTGAATAACAAAATATTTCACACTGAATAAAAATATTTCACACACACTGAATAAAAAATATTTCACACACACTGAAATAAAAATATTTCACACACACTGCAATAAAAAATATTTCACACACACTGCAATAAAAAATATTTCACACACTGAATAAAAAATATTTCACACACACTGAATAAAAAATATTTCAAACACACTGAATAAAAAATCGATGGACCGTTAATGGATGGTTTTCTCGATATGATATGTCAGATTGATCAATGGAAAAGTGGGGAAAGTCACAGTATTATTTATTTTATAGCAATTATGTGACTTTCCCCATCGATGAACGAGGGTGTTTTATGAACGATGGGGACTTCCACGGTGGTGTTAAAAATCATCCGACATGTCAAAAAATGGAGCAAGTGTCAGTATTATATATTTTATAGCAATTATGACACTTGCTCCATCGATGAACGAAGCTGTCTCACGATGAAATAACACTTCCACGGTGGTGTTAAAAATCATCCGACATGTCAAAAAGTGGCGCAAGTGTCAGTATTATATATTTTATAGCAATTATGACACTTGCGCCATCGATGATAACACCCTTAAAATGTCAAAATAACGCTTCCATGATCGTGTTAAAAATCATCCGACATGTCAAAAGTGGGGAAAGTCACAGTATTATATATTTTATAGCAATTATGTGACTTTCCCCATCAATGATAACGCCGCTAAAACATCAAAATAACACTTCCACGGTGGTGTTAGGTCGGATTGAAAAATTGTTTTACAATTGAAAAATTGTTTTCCAATTGAAAAATTGTTTTGCAATTGAAAAATTGTTTACAATTTCAAATAATGGTCAATGAACCATTAACGACCCGATTGGCTCGTGAACTACTAGATGCAATTAAGAGATTTATACCAATTCGCGACTCTGTACGGAATAAACTGCAACAACGACAGAGTTTACAAACTGATTTTGCTGCGGGGTCTGAAGAATTGTTTAAACCAGTAACCACAGCAACGAAACAGATAGTGTCAACAATCTCTGAGCAAGGAAAAAAAAACAAGAAGAGACTTTTCTCTCTGTGTTAAAGAAAATAGCAAAAAGAACTAAACAAACAAAAAAATCATTAAAAACACTTCCTCAGGATATATCAGAACGACAATTTGAAGAACAACAACGACTAGTTAGTGGACTACCTAAATCAAAAAAATTAGCGGAACTATTTACCGGTAAAGCTAAACAACTAATTCTCAATGAGATGGAGGGCAATTTAAGTGAATTTGCTGCTAACAGCTATGATTCACAAGAGAAGTTTTTCACGGACAATTATACGGATTATAGAATGTCACATAATGAATGGGCTGATATAGTATATGAAATAAATACCGGGAGTATAGATAGAAGGAAGACGAAATATCGAGAATTCAAGAGAAATTTTCATTATCATTTACAACAAGAGAGAAAACGCCAAACAAAACAAGAAGAACTTGATGATGATGATAAACTGGATGAAGCAACTGGTTATAGCGGGAAGGGATTAAGAGATTCCAGTGAAAACGCTAGCGTTTCATGTCCTGATAGTGTTGTCAATGATATATCACGATTAGATGTTCTAATCGGAGGGTTCCGAGCTGGAAATAACTCACCGGAAATAATTAGTGAAGCAGCTGATATCTGTAGACGGTTATTTCAAGGTGGTATCATGGATATCAAAACATATCGTGGTTTCATTAGCGATTTAGTGGAAAATGGGTATCATAGTGACTGAAATAACTAGTGATTTACAATTGAAAAATTGTTTTACAATTGAAAAATTGCTAGCAATTTCAAATAATGATCATACACTACAATCATGATAAACCAGCCAGTGTCTATGTAGTAAACTCACGATTGCCTGTTTATAGAGCATATTACAGAGATGGTTTCGGTGATAACCATTTTAGGATTATTTTCAAGAATGGCCCCAAAAGTGATGCCGTTAGCTAAACAATTAGGAATGAAAGCCATTGATGTTATTCGTGATAAGGGTATTAGTACTGTTGGAGATCTAGCCGGGAAAGTGTTTTCAGCCGCGAAGAATAAATTAACAGCGCTAGTTAGACGAAAAAAGAAACCGGTACAATTGCCATCTACAGCGGAAATGCCTGCAAGTGTTAGTAAAATAATGAATAACGCAGTAGATGAAAAATTAGCATCGCTGGTGACTCCGAGTGACCAAAATAACATGATAGCAAACATGATAGCGGGAAGTGGCTTTAAAAAAACACGACGATGAAAAATCTTTTACGATGAAAATCCTACGGTGAAAATCGTTTACGATTTTACGATTTAGACTGTGATAAATAGAATAAAATGTTCAAACGGTCACCTGATCCAGCATTTGATATGGATGCCCCAGTGCTCAAGAATGATTCTGTACGCAGTTTTCAATTTTATTCTTATCACGCAGTACAACCAGATCTCTGATCGCGAATTGAACTTGAAGTTCATGATACCAGTAAATATTTTTTACCGTGTGAGGCATTTATTGAAGTACAAGGAGAACTTGTAACAAATGTAGCTGCTAATACACCATATGACAATGACCCAACTATCAAAGTTGGTTTTGTTAATAACGGTATCATGGCGTTATTTGAAAGTGCAAGATATCTCATTGATGGAAAAGAAATTGAATCCATTGACCGTGAAGTTGATGTTGCCACAACAATCATAGGGTTAGCGAGATATTCGGATGATTATACAAGATCAGCGGGTCAATCTATGATGTTTTCTAAGGATATTACTGATCACCCTGAACACGTCCAGTATTCTAGAGTAAAGGCAACATTTGCCACTGCAGTTGATCCAGCACCAGCCGGATATACAAGACCAGCTGGTACTTTTGATGTTATTAATAATATTACTAACTACAACCTAGGGTTTGCAACACGCGTAGCAACGTTGCATGGACAGCGTCGACAATTTTCATGTGCGATTCCACTGCATCATATTTTTGGATTCTGTAGAAACATCCGAAAAGTTATTTATGGAGCGAAGCATACAGTAGTACTCGTGAGAAAGGGTACTGATAATGATGCAATCTGGCGCGATGTTGGTATTACTGATGGTAAAGTCATTTTATCAAACTAGCATTATGGATGCCAGTGTTAACTCCATCAATCACAGAAGAACAGCGACTACTATCATTTATGGATCAAGGAGGAAAGTCGTTGTTGAGTTGGTTATCAGTAACTACGGATATCAAACAGGATAATGTTGATGATATATTTACTTGGCATCTGGCATCAAAACAAGGTGTTTCAGCTCCACGTCATATATTTGTAGCGTTACAGAATAATGTGCGGGTTGGTAATCAAGAACGAAGCCATATGATATTTGATCAGTTAGGTGTTAGAGAAGTCTCGCTGAGAATAAACGGCCAACAGGAACCAACTGAGGATATACAAATTGATTACACACACAACCATATTGCACGTGTATATCATAACCTGTTGTCATTTATGGCACGTGATCAAAATGTTGATACTGGTTTGCAAATATCGCAATTGGATTTTAAAAGCCTCTATCCGATTTATTACTTTTCACTTGAACATCTTGATTTAACAAGACAATCTGTCGTCGATATACACTTTAGAGCCCGTGTAACCCTTCCTGGTGGTATTGCTAATTACAGAGCGGTTGCTGTCATTCTCAGTGATAAATCAATGCTACTTGAAGGTGTTGGTGGAAGAATGAGAATCATTGATGCACCAGTGGAAAATCTCTGATTGAAATTGTAAACGATTTAGAATCAATCTATTACGTATAATGTCGTATAGTAATATTAGTGTTGCGTTAACTCCTGGTCAAGTCAAGAAATTGCAATCAGAGTCGGCTAAAAAATGTGGAACCACTATCACGCTGAAACCCAATCAAATGACTGGCGGGGCGAATAAATTGTCACTGACAACTCGTCAAGTAAAACACTTCAATGATGCACTTGTAGCAAAAAAAGGTGTTCAGATTACTATTTCTGCGGCTGCTATCAAAAATATGATTAAAACAGGCGGTATATTCCCGTTATTTGCTGCGTTACCAGGATTAATTTCAGCGGCTGCACCAGCAGTTGCAAAAGCTGTCGCATTGGGGGCAGCTGGAGGCTTGAGAGCAAAAGCGATACAAGGCATTGCTGAATCATATGAAACGAAGAAAGGACGAGGGTATAAAAAAGGGAAAGGGTCTAAGACTACCAGGAACCCCGTATTCATGGTACGGCGGAAAGGGTCTAAGACTAGGACCGGTTTACTAGTTGAGGAATCTTTGGTTCCAATGTCCAATTTTGATTTAATTGATGCCGCTAAAAAATTGGCGATTAAAAATTTCAGAGGTGTCTTTATGAAAGATCAATTGCCGGGCCAACCCAACAGCGTTGAAACCGGTATTATTAATTTAGATAACAGCACCGGACCTGGAACTCACTGGGTTGCATACGCTATTGATCCACGTGCAATCGTCTATTTTGATTCATATGGATTAGCCCCGCCAAAAGAGTTTATGCGTTATATAAACCGCTTAAGGACTTTTCCAATGAAGACTTGGTATTCTACGCTACCAACACAACAAATGAATGACCCACCAATATGCGGCAGCGAAGTATTAAATGTCCTTGACGCTATTTCTAACTCCTTGGGTAACACAAGGGGATAACCACCACATGTTGTCGTAAATGAATACACTAGTAGTCGCTGGAAATTGAAACGATTTTAAAGAGAGATGTATAAAATATCATGATTGATATTTGGGGGAGATCAAAATCAGCGATGAATAAACCCGGTGCCCATGGCACTGCAGAAATATCTGCAACCCTTGATTCTATCAAGGATATTAAAAAAATAATCGAAGATGAAATAGCTGAGACGTTAAACCTAGCAAGTGTTGATCCTAATGAAATAGTTGTATTTCAAGATCGTCAGGGTAAATTGAAAACTAGTAATGTGTCGATGGATGATATTTTGGTTAAACAACGAAACGCAATCGAGGATACTATTGTGTTATTTTCCGATCAGGGTAAACTCAAACCTGGTGTACTTTTTTCGACGATTACAGATAGATTAAAAACTCTCAACGATGAGTTAAAAAATTCTGTGTTGGAACTAGCAACACTTCAATCTAGAATTGAAGAACACGGAAAACAGTTTTCAAATTTTCGAAGAAATATCGTGGATAAATTTATTGGAACCCCTTTGGATAAAATTGAAATAAAACTCCCTGATATTAAAAAATCCCTCGATGAGACGAAAAACCTAATCGAAGCAATCAAAGGTGATGCATCGAGGATGCATTGAAAAAACTTCATCGAAGCAATCAAAGGTGATGCAACGAGGATGATAACAATCATTGAAAAAACAAAAATTCCTCATAAGAAAACCAGCAACGTAGTATACACGATCCAACACGGATCATTTGCGTGGACACCTACAAACAACAAATTAGATATCACTGCAACCGTTAAAGGTATTTATCGATTAACTCTAGTGACAACGACTCAATTTAATAGTTCATCCTGGGTCAATAATACGATTTCAACGATCATCGACAAGGATACAACTGAAAAGTTCACTATAACATCTACTGATAAAAATTTGGTTAGGGTTTCAACAACGTGGTATTTGGAATTCGTAGCGGATTTAAGTAAATAACGGTTTCAATTGAAATCGTAAACTGATTTAAAAATAAAATGATTTCATCATCGCAATATCGCTATGATCAGGTCAGAGAATTTCAAAATAGACTCAAAACCCTCACTGAGGAGTATCAAATAAAAATTAAAAAATACCAACGAAGAATCACCGCAATTGATGTTACTGTGTACGCTGTGAGTGGTGTAATCACCGGAGCTGGTATTATACTGCCTTCAGTGACAATGATTGCCCCGATAGCTGTTCCAATTTGCATATCCGCGGCAACAACAATCGCGGGAATAATTTCGATAGTAACAAAAAAAATATCATCATGCAGTAAGAGTAAACTGCAAGACTGCGTGATTAAATTTCATGTTGTATCAACCGCATACTCGCAATTATCCTCGTTGATATCGTCATCACTCGATGATACAATTATATCAGATATTGAGTTCTCAGCGATGGTCAGTATTTATGATTCTGCGTTGTCAAAATTAGAGCGACAACAACAGTATAATAACAATGACAACACCGCAGGAATTACTTCAACAAATAGTGGAGAACACAAACCCAGTACAAACAAGCATGATCTCAATAACCTCAACGAATCCTGAATTCAGTGTGAATTTCCCTACCCCAGTCCCCGTGAAGGAAATCGCGTTAGCAAAATTACGAGTGTATCACAGTTGGCCTAATATCAGATCAAAATCATTTGGTGGTCAACAACCGAATAATTCACTGGTGTTCTCGTATAAGAATAAAGACGACGGTACCCCAGACTGGAACGTTGTTTCGATACCAACCGGATCATACCAAATTGAACAAATCAGTGCTGAATTGCAACGTAGAATAAAATCGATTACTGGAAAAGAATCAAAAATAGCTATAACGGTTCATGAGCCAACACTATCATCTGCAATTGAAATAAGCACAGATGGTTACGTCGTAGATATCTATCAGAGTTTTATTAGAACCGTACTAGGATGGCCTGAATTACCACCCAGGGGAGAAACCGTTAAATTACCACCTGAACCACAAAAAATGATTATATCACCGACAGGATAAAATCTGATAATCCAATAAAAAGCTATAACGAATACATCAAACAGGAATTTTTCATTGTAGTGGTAGAAAGCTACAAACCAATATATTACATAATTCAACATGATAAAATCGTTCAAAATTTCACAGCAATGAATAATGATTTTTCACTGTTGTTAATATCTCTTAAATCCGGCTCTCTCACCCGAGATGAATTTGTCAGCGTCGTAGAAACATGCAATAACATTATCGACGATATGGAAACATTTAATTTGAAAATTATTCAAGTGATATTAGATGATGATAATCCCCTATCGAGAACAACATTTGCAACAGACTATAAAATCCCCGTCAAAGATATTCCAGTATTTAAACTACCAGGATATAACGTACCAGAACTAAAAAAACTTCTCAGTGACACCATCGATGTTGGTTTTAAAATAATTCATGATACGTGGGAAAAAACATCATCACCGGAAATAAAAATCCTCAAACATAATAATGACCCAAATGGTGGTAGCAGGCATATTGCTCCTCAAAATGTGAATATTTCATCGGTGATTGCGCTCAATTTAGTATGCGATGTTATCGAAGGAAGCTATCAAATAAACCTTGAACGATCAAATCAAGCTCAGCAAGGATATATTTTGTATTCATTTGCACCAACAGCTCCTTCAGGATTTCTAATTATTGAGTCTCCGGTTAATCCAGTCTATATGCGATGTCATAATAATTCATTAACGAGAATCAATTTTAAACTCACTGACCAGTCTAATAATCTGATTGATTTACAAAGCGAAGTTTTACAAATTAGTCTGTTTGTGAAGTCCTAAAAGGATTTTCGTCCTAAGACCCTCGGACGCGATATCGTATCGGACTTGATAAAATATTCGGTTGAAATCATAGAGGTGAGTTTTTACTCATTTCGAAGACCCCTGCAAGATCGTGTTTCAGACAAAAATCACTAAGTCTCTGTTTGGCAAATGGAGACTTTATTTTTTTGTTGTGGTTAAAACATGAAAAATCGTAGGAAGGGTCCATTTGTTGTTTTGACAGTTAAAATCGATTTTTGTTTGAAAAGTTGTCGGATTCACCCTCTCTGCTGCTCTAATTCATCCTTGTATCTATAGCTAATTCGGTTAACTTCAGAGCAGCAACGGGATGGTGACAACGAATATGGCGTCGTTTTTTTAAAATTCTGTTTGCCCGTGGACGCCTTTTTTATACAATTTTCGAGGATGAGAAACCCCTAATTTGACAAATAGGGCTCTAAAATCGTTAAGGCTTCATGTGGCAAAAGGAGACTTAAAATGTTTTGCTTAAAATCCAACCCAATTAGAGACGTCCGATTCACCCCCTCTGCTGCTAGATTATATATTTTTTACAATTAATAGTTTGCCCAACCTAGGCAAATGTCCAATCAATCATGGTATAATTAGCCATAATTATTGATAGCAATTATATTATTTGTTGTAAAGTGATACACGTTTCTTGCTATATGCTACTGCCTGATCTTTGAGCGAACGACCAATACATATAAATTATTTACCTCTTGTCAAATTTAATATAAACATGAGTGGCATTTACAAACCTTTAGAAAGCCATTCTCCTGTGTCATTTTTCCCATCCACATAGTGTTGAAGAATTCTTGGCATGCTGTTGCAGTGATGAATGTTTCATTATTTGTTCTTATGGCAATTAAAATGCAAGATGCTCTCTCCCATTGCACTAACTCTTGAAGCAATAGTAAGCCTGTATTGTCTTCATGTGTTCTATAGCATCGGTCCAACACTCCAGTTGCTAAATCCATGAACTCACTGTAAAGGTAAAGTTAAACTATGGAAATAATTTAGAATTCCACTTGTGTTAACACAGTTGAGCTTTCATAATAATGAATTCAGTACATATGCTGTTCGATCTGTAGATATGTATCCACAAAAAGCAAACCTCCCATCAACTTTATGTAACTTAGGATTGCTTGGCTCTATATACAAATTTACATGTCAAACATGAGATATAACTCAATAATTCAGATTCAAAGTTAATTTTCACCAACAGAAACACAGGCTAATTTGGTTTTCATCCATTCGGAACTTGAAACATTTGTAACAATGTAACGACTCTGTACATGCTACTATGGGGATTTAATAACTATTACCACAATTACTCTTGAAAGAAGTAACTTCTGTTAAAATTTGAGTTGGAAAAAATTAAACACCTTCAGCAACCCGTTATCTGCAATGCCGGCACAAACTATGCACATACTAGCACCAGAGTTTCAATAAACGACTACTGAGAGTAAGAGCAAGATATCGATACCAGTTTGGATTTGGTAACACTGCCATTAAGTCCCGAAACGGTATATGCTTAACAAAATCAGCGTGGACTCCATTCGTTAAAATCTGAAGGCAAAGGACCCTATTTATATAACTGAAATTTGGCCATTAAGTAGAGACATGATTAACAAGATATATATAAAAAAATATTCATTTTTCCATCTTCACTGCACGTGGCATTATATAAGTTAGTAAGTTCAACTCTTATGATTAGAATGTTTAGAAGATATGGGACTTGTAATCCAAATGCATTATAAGTATCAGATTTTGTAAGTGAAGCATCCTTCGTTGATATGACTTCCTTGCACAAAACATCTTAGGATTACAACCACTACCTTACAAACTCATCCCTCTCAAACTATTAGTTGCCATTAAGACAAATGTTGAATCACATTGGATATAGAGGTTATCAAAATCGCATCCATAATGTTTTTATTACTAAATCAGACGTGCACTCTACTTGGTTGTATGGAACTTCTGGGAGGCTGAGATTATAATCAGGTAAATATTGTTGAAGAAACAATTTCCTTCTAGCAATGCATACCAACCAAACTACGCAGTCATTTAGGACTAACCATATCTGAGGGTAATACGATCCTCCGTCCCAATGGTTGGATAATGTTAAATATTGAACAAATATGCTTCAATGCTTGCCTCATATACCAATATGCAAAACATACTTGCTCGATTTTTGAGTTAGTCACTGATACGCATATAAATTATACATTGTTCACAGACTGATTTGTCTTACCTGAGATATAATAAGTTACTTAGAAATATGTAGAAATAAATAAGATCTGTACGAAGAACATTATATGATATGGTTTGAAAGATTTCTTATCCAGCCACGACAGAATCCACAAGTAGATTCCATTTGAGAAACCTAGTAAAAACATTTCAAGACAAGCCATTGTTTGCCAAACCCTTAAAAAGATCTTTTTGTTGGTGTACATACCACCTTCCAATTATGATAAACGTTTTATGAAATAATGGAATGGTATCACCGTATAATGGGAGGAGATAGCGTTTTTCTATTCCAACGTCCTACGATAGATATTCATATCATATCGAAACTTTTAAAGCGATGTGTATCCGTGTGCTCCACTGCAAGAAAACTTATACATTTTCTTTCAATGCTTTTAACATGTTGGTACGTCTTGTCTCACCAATACGGTCAACTTATTTTGACCATTAAGGTGTTTGATATGAGCCAAGCCTGAAGTTGCAACAGGTTCATCCGAAATATCTCCACTAGTATTCCTAATCGATAATTTCCACATATTAATTGTAAATAATTCATGCTACTTAAGATATCAGAGAGGTTGGATGGCAGGCATATGCATTTAAATTAATCCAGTTAGAAATGTTGAGAGAGAGAGAGAGAGAGAGAGAGAGAGAGAGAGAGAGAGAGACAGAGAGAGAGAGACAGAGAGAGAGAGAGAGAGAGAGAGAAAGAGAGAGAGAAGATGGTAGCTTTGCAATCCACCTTGCCATAATGGCTCGCCACATTGGAAATAGATTGTGTCTGACTCGTAATTGCTGGACAAGCATTTTATTCGAATTATCGGATGCTATCGTGAAAGTGAGAGCGCTGGGACAATCAGGCTGTCATGGATGTTCGAAACATGATTGTCGATATACAATAATGACGCCACCTTAGAAAATCCAACCCCAAAATGCAGACACGTTGCATATTGAAGTTCACATTTTCATTTTAATGTATTTTACGGCAGTGGATTTGTCTGATAAAATGACAATATCTATTCCAGACAATGTCTTGCTTAGACTGAAATTCGTTTAATAAGACTTTCATCTCCAGGTAAGTAATATAACATAAATGCCCTTGACGGGTGACACACCCGACTGATATATTGAAACGGTGTAGGAAGTATGTTGTCTTATCCACTTGGTTGGCATAATTTAATCATAATTCCAAGAGGATGGATGCCCTATGCCGCCATGGATCGCTAGCTCCAGCAGGTAGGGATTTGGATTTTCACTGGTCCAAGAGATTCATTTGTATATGGTCTCGTACATAAGATAGGTGACACAAGATAGTATAATTAGGTGCTGGATTTCGAAATCTCATCAAGCAAATAAATTGTTGCGCAAAGATAAGATGATCTGAGAGAATAAATGGGCAGCCTATATCATATTTGAGGCATGCGAGGCAGGTTCTGTTTACATGTGTTTGGTTTGACTTCCATACCAAGGTGGAGAAAATGTTGATATTGGACACTTATGAAGAGGAGCCAAGAGCAAAGCAAAAGCTAAATAAGCCATGTCATGTGTGGTCTAAAATGTTCCTCACATGGCAATGGCTTTGAATATGATCAACAAACATATGTTCATTTGGATTTTAGAACAAGAACTAAGCCAACAAATGGACCAGAAGGAAATACAAGATATTCATCAGACTTACAGCAACCAAATGAGATATCATGGTATTTCTCAGACGTGCCAGAAAATCACAATACTTAATTAGATAAGTTCAGAAAAGCAAAATTGTTCAATGCACAAATATTGTATTGTATTGGCGGATACGTTAGAATACACCATATAAACACTATATTTTCACACAAAAAAGCGACGCGAGACAGTATACATATAACAAAAACGTATTGCCACTAAAACGTTTCTACTGCACAGTTTCATTATCCCAAGAAATGTCTGTGCTTGTTAAATACATATAGTATTTCACACGATTGAGAACGTGAAAAGGCACTAATTAGAAATGTGAACAAAATGTTTAGAGACCTTCGACACCTGGGACCAAATAGAATAATTTCAAATTGTTGCCAATACTGTTTGACAATACAACGAATAAACACCAAGTTTTAATAGATGCAATTAAATAAAGAAACCTTTGCCAGGCATATAGGATGCATAGATGAACAATCTGTTTCAAGGAGATACAATTTCGTTATTCCTATTACTGATTGTCAAGTACATATATATAGTGGATTTCGTCACAAAGATAACTAAAACCTCATGATCTTGTTAATTACATTATCACAGTTGTACGGCCAGAAAAAAAGAACACAAAGAGACATGTCTAACCAATTACATACATACGTTTTTTAAACTTTACAATCCATCCAAGGAAAGGAGAAACTGTAGCATCTGTTCTAAGACATACCCTAGAAGTGTTGGAAATCCTCGAAAAAAGTAATCCAAAATACCTCATATCCTTCGAACACATTGCTGCAAAACTGCAGAAGACGAATATATACAAATTCTCAGAACAGTGCAGACAGTCTAAACGAGACGCTTAATGTACAATAAGATGCAATCATGATCTACAGAATACACTCAAAACCATTCGTTTTAAATTGAACATCGATATCTTGGCCTCAATTACTATTTAATATGACTAAACTTATTAGGAAAGTCAGACAGGATTTAACACAGTATCTCCAATAAGTTTGATAGTGTTTTCTAGAAAAGCCAGTGACGTCCAGAAAATGAGACCAAAGTAAGCATTCTATCCTTGCCTCTTGACCAAGATCTTTCTAATCTACGGTTATGCAAACTCACGCAAATAATGATTGGTAAAACGGACATTACAGTGGTATCAAACCGAGCTTAGATATTAGAGTTCACTATCATGCTGCACATATCTAAACACATCAGCGATCAGAAATAAATGAGATTATGTATCAACTTAATACGAAGCCGACCCAAATTACAGCCTCAACCATGGCACAAATTCACGCACTTAATCTTACCACCTTAAATGTTTAAGTCTGAGTTAAACCGTTGAGTACAAACGCAATACGGTAGTAGCGTCATATACAGAGTAATTGAATTCTTTTGTATGCAAATAGAACTGTAGTTTCAAAGCAAACGCGTTCAATATCTGTATGATATAACCATGCATTATATGTACACACACTAATCATACTCTGCCTCCAGTGTCGTGGCAAGCGACTTCATATAGATGCAAGATCACGTCACTGTTTATCCCTTATGTCATATAGCATTGATAGTATGCATATTTTTATGCTATAACATTATGCAAAGCAAAGTCAAGTATGCTTTACTAGTTTCTCAAATCTTTGTGATGTTTGAAAATCTAAATATATTATCTACATGTCAACAAAAAATTACCAGATCTACTACAAATGTAAGGAGGTAGTGACATGCAGATGGACAAGTAGATAGGTCTCCATTACAATTTCATATGAAGCTTATTCCATTACAGGAAGTATAAACTAAACATCTCCTCAAAGTAGATAAAATTAATAAAAAGCAGACAATCTTACAATTAGTTATGTCTGACAAATCTTATTAATGGTTCCTACCACACTTCTTGACGAGTTGGACAAGATGGACGATTTCTAACAATCAAGTGTCTCATCGAAGATGTGGAGACTATTTTCCTTTCCTGCTTCGATGTTGAGTGAAAACCATTTAGGACCCATTATATAAATAAGTAATGGTACTCGCGGCTGAAACCGGTTTCATCCACGGACTGAAATCTGGTCTGTTTAGCAGGTGACGTGAATGTGTAGAAGCAAACATAAGATACGCATGGCTCCTTGGAATTGTATTAATTGCTACTCTTGTCTGAAGGCTGGTCTATGATATGATTTATTTTTTATAATTTGGGACAGTGCTTGATCTTAAAGGTCTGGTCACAACATTTGGCGGCCATTCCAAAGCCGAAGCTTCTGGTAAACGCAACGTTTTAAACCAGTCTCCGTCATTTGCATTCAGGGTTGGAGTATTGTCGATCTTCAGGAGATACTTGTGACGATTGTTCGACGGTAGTACGGATAGTTCAGTTTATATAAACCATGTTATCGACGTGCTGCTGAAGTCGGATCTAAAATAACATAGTTTCATCAGGGATCGATACTGAACGGCCCGATTAGCCTGTGTATCGTACGTGTCCAGTTTAACCAAACCCCATTCAATAGCCACAATGCTAAGGTGGCTTAGCGGCTAGATATTATTTTCGGCAGATGATTCAGTATCATACAGTGACACGATATTGTATAAGTGGATCATTTATATCCACAATAAATCCTATTGCGCCTTAAAAGTTTAAAGAACATGTTCGGAGGTGTTGACAGCCTCATGATGATTAGCCAGGTATGTCCTTAGCGAACGCGGGGCACGATTTGGATAATTTTGGCGGGATTCCCTGGATTTACACAAAAAGCCCTCTGTGAGCACAGGGAAATAAACACTTAAACAAGTTTTGCATCATATTGAACTTAAATGTTTCTTCCACCGTCTTAAAATGACATTCTCTCGATATATATATATATATATATATATATATATATATATATATATATATATATATATATATATATATATATATATATATATATATATATATATATATATATATATATATATAATATAATATAATATAATATAATATAATATAATATAATATATTATATTATAATATAATATATATTTCTTCAAATTGCTAACCATCTGATATCTTGTCAGCACGGTCCCTGATTGGGTCAAATTGGTTGTGTTTGTATTTAGGTGCCACACTCATCCACACTGTCAATATTTTCTGTTAAGTCGCACATAGAACCAGATTTTGATCAGCAATTAGGAATCGTGCTACTTATTATAATTTATGACAAAACGATAGAAATGTTTGAGACACAAAATCCGTTCTTAAATATAACAGAAACATTTTAAAGCAGCAATTTTGACTCTGCACAGTCGTGCATTAAAAAAAATCTGGTTTGATTAGTTTTACAAAATGTTTGCAAATGCCACATAAAAGTCAATCAGGCAAGAATGTAAAATTAAACAATAAAAAACAGCTCCAATCATAACATATTTCGTTAAATATGCCACGCTCTGTGGAGAGCGTGAACCCTACAAACATATTTTTAGCCCAGTTTGAAATACCCCGATAACATATTTTTAGCCAAGTTTGAAAACGAAAACGGAGAGAATGAAGCATGTGTGTATTTGATAAACCAAGGCCTGTTACGAGGCCAGAAAACAGAAATTGCCTCTGACGTATTTGTTGTCTCGGTTTCGTTAGCTGTTATTAATTAGCCGAATATTTTATGAAGTCCGATACAATATCATGATCTAGGGTCATGTAAATTTATCGTAATAAATCCATGTGGTTTTGATGTAGCAACACCAAAGAAATTTCTAAAATGAATTGTGTCCATATCTCCACTGCACCAGGACTGGTGAATATTTCGTAATGTACGTGTATCAACTCCATTGAACAGAGCAATACTATTAGAGTTATCCCTGATCACTTTTGGCATTTGTGTATATTTCTCAGTAACATAAATACCATCAGTATTTTTATGTCTATCTCTGGAAAATATTCTGGCAGGATTTGCGTGCTTATCACATCATCATATACGACTAAATTATTAATACTTCCATCAATAGCATCAACACTCGCTGCTTCATAATAATCATTGATAAAAAAAATCAGTAAACTCATCGTCTGATATCGATTTTGCTCTCTCGTTAAAATCCTTTAACACCTCGTAACATCGCAGATCGTCAACAGATGGTGCTACCAAATACAATTTGTCCCATTTAAACCATCTAATTATTAAATTAAGTAACAACCGCGTTATGCGAATATAATTTGGCAGCGCTGCATGATGCTGAATGTGTTCTTGTATTTTTGTCGCCTAAAAATCAATTACATTCATGTTATTATAAATAATTATGGATCTATATTGTGTGAAATGTAGGACGCATACAAGCTAAAACGACTTGACAACCATTACAACAAGCAATAACAAATCAGCACTTGCCGGTAAGTGTGTACAATGTGGTACAAACAAATTTAGATTTGTTTCTATGAAATCTGGTAATGATTTTAAAAACAAAACGAGGAGGTGATATTGCAGCAAAATTGACAAAACTGGAGCTCCGTACGCGACATACCCAGGGGTAAAACATCTTCCAGGATATAATTACTGCGGTCCCGGAACTCGACTCGATATCCGATTCGATAATCAAGATCAACCCCAACCAGGTGAATATCAGATAAACGCTATTGATAAGGTGTGTCATGGTCATGATCCTGCTTATAAAAGTAGCAATCTGCAACATAGACATATCACAGATGTGAAATTGATTCATGCGTTGGATTCTATTAAGAATAAATCTTTCAAGAAATCATTAGCTAACTGGTTATTAAGATCTTCGATGAAAGGTAAACTGGTATTAGATGCCGGTAATCTATATTAATATGGAATCAATTTATTATTCCACAAGAGGATGCTGGAGAGGTAATCAGCTATTAATAAACTCGCCAGCGTGGCAAAAGTAAACAAAAAGTTATTGCAACAGATTGGCAGATTTATCTACTACAGCCTAAACAAATTCACTTTGCACATTTTGATGTTAACTTCCCAAATGAAGTTCACCAGCCTGATATATTATTTCTGCCGAATGATACTGTCAATACACGGACATTCATGTACGTTCTAACTGTAGTTGATGTTGCGAGTAGATACAAAGAAGCTGAACCATTGTTGACCAAGTCGGCATCAGAGATATCTGTGGCATTTGAACGAATTTATCGACGATGACTTGGACCACATGGTAGACTGCAGTGGAAAAATCTATTACAGGTTGAACCTGGCAAGGAATTTGAGGGTGCAATTTTATCAACGATGAAACATTATAATGTCACCATCAGACGGAGCCATGCTGCAATACAACGCGATCAGGCAGTTATTACACGATTTAATCGAACACTAGCTGAGCGGTTATTTGGATATCAATACGAAAAGAAATTTATCGGGGAGAAACGATCACGTGAATCGGTCAAGAGATTAGTAAGTGTGATAACTGCGTTAAATAATGAAATTACTCAAACAATCATTATGAAACCTATTAACGCGATCAATAAAAAGTAGATACTCGTACAAAAACCACTAAATGAGTTTTGCAAATAGCTAATACTCGGCAATGTCACTGTGAGATATTTGCATGAACGAGGTGAACTTGAAGGTGGTAAAAAAAGTGCTACTGATCCTATTTGGAGTGTCACGTCGCATAAAACATCTAAGATAACAAGATCGACGGGTAGATCTGCAATCTATAGATTAGATTCAACTACTCCTCAGCGTCGATTTACACGTGAACAGTTACAAGTGATACCCGAGGATAAACAATAACTGCCACCATCACTTAACTAGCACCTCTGCGTCTATTACACTTTATACAGGTCAGCATCAAATTTGCTCGTGTATGACTAAAACGGCTTTCTTTTCTATCTGCGGGAAATTGGCGAGGATCTTTATCCGACCAACACCATAGCATTATACAATTACAGCTCGCACAATGATTATTCTGTTGTTGTTTCAGCTCCATTAGAAATTCAACATCAATATCAAATTCTCGTTTATTTTTCTTATCTTGTTTATAACCAGCGAGTTTATTTCTTATTATACCATCGCTGACAACTGTGGTGTCATTAGAATCTAAAACAATTTTACGAAGTTGATTTATTCTTCGTACTCATGACACTGCGAGATAAACTAAATTCGACCACTCGATGCCATCATCTACGATCTAAACAATTGTGTCAGAGATGTTTAACACTTGAGATGAATGCATCGCCAATTTTGTATCATAGCGTCTCGAGAGATTTGTCAGCGCGAAATGCATCTTCGATAACACTGATATCTACGGAAACAATACAAACAACAACTTCAAAATTTTGTCATCGTGAATCACCTGGTCTATAACATAATGGATTTGGAAGTGATAAGAATTTTTCTTTATGGATTTCAAACAAACGCGCTTGAAGTGTGTTGCTGACTATCTCTCTACTTGCTACTATAAAATCGTTTGGTCTCCACGCTTCACAAAAATCATTTAATGGGGTTTCACGCGCTAATTTACACTGGATTTTATCCGGTTGTAATCTGAATAATTTCTTAAACTCACTTAATTCTAGATTAAGTGCTCTATGATCAGCATTTATTTCTTCAAAAAAATCTATAAAATTCTTCAGCCAATTATGTAAAGACAAATCGACAAATGGCGGTGGTTGACAATGATCAACACACATCATCGCAGCTACATTTTTTTAGTAACAACGAATCAAGAAACATTTATAATATTTCTAACGACACTGTGCATATCTCATCCCAAATAATGATTTTCGGAATATATTTCTCACCCATTCGATCAAGAGTTGCCGTTATATCGAAAGAAACTGTGATATGTGCAGGAATTAACTCCTCGTTGTTTCATCTCTCTTGCAAGTCGGTGTGTGGGTGCTAGCACAATTATGTCTGACTTCTTTCGAAATAATTCAATAAAACGAGTCGTTTTCCGAGACCCGCAAGACCCGTTTAAGTAAACGACTTTATATCTATATATTGGATCGGATAATGAATATGCACTGGATAGTTGAGATATTTGATTAGTTTTCATGTAATAATCTTCAATCGTAACATCTGCTGATTTAGAATACCCGTGTAACATTTCCTGTTTTATTCTCCATGATCCCCAACGCTCATCAGAATTTGAAAACGGACCACTGTTTCCTTATGTTTGATATCTATATAAAATGAATCAGTTGCGACTCTTACTGAGGTGTCAGGAAATCTACTTATCATCGACAGGAAATTGATAGAAACATATCCAGCATTGACGCTTTTAGATTATGTATTGCGAAGAATAACCATCAGTGTAGCTAACAATTGAATCAAATTTTGTTTCATCGGACAAGTAGGCATTCTCACGACTGACAAATATATATCTAGCTGTTACATCCGGGATTATAAAATCGTATTCAGCATCATCTTGAATCAATCGTGAATAATGTCGCTTGTGATCATATAATCCACCATGGGTGAATTTCCCTATTATTCGTCTACCGAGATCTTTTGCATTTATTATTATTGACTTCAAAGATCTGAAATGTTTACTTGTAATCGTTAATAATACTATCAAGACTATCTGGTTGTGGTAACCAAACTTAAGTTTGCGCTCTATATGCTATAGGTGCCTCACTGAAAATTAGCGATATCAGTATTTTACAATCGATCATATACCGTAATAACACTATTGGTACCCAGTGTTTTTTAGATACATATCTACCACAAACATAACATCACGGATGAAATCCTTTAGCGAATTCAAATGATACCACATGAGCGAACCCGGTTAGAACAAAACAGGGTAGTGATCCATTAATCGCAACTCCTTTCATCTCGTGGGTTGTATGTCCAAATCGTTCAAAATATCTAGCACTTTCTCCATATCTGAGGAAACTTCGTGGATAATACGCAACCATATCAACGGAGAAAAAAGTTTTTGGAATCATATTTGGTATTCCATAATCCACCGTGACCTTATTCTACACAACTAGCTTGAACATATGAGAGAAGTTCATATTGTGTTGGCTTCCACAGATTTCTCTCTGTGGCAAACTGAACTGCAACTGATGGGACTGTAAAACAGTTTGTTAGTAATTGCTCGTTATTATCCGTTGAAAATTTCTCAGCGAGTTTTCTCATCTCACCCTGAAGAGATTCCTTTCGGTATATTTCACCGTTAGGTCTTACAAACTGATCAAATTTACCATCTTTTTCTTCAAAACTCTGAAATAACCACACTGACAAAGGATTTTTTGTATTTAGAGCGTGAATAAAAATAAACAAATTCCCTCTACCAGAGTTCTCTGGGGAGAACTCTACTGAAAGGTATTTTACGGTTCTATCCCGCGGAAATTTTGTTACTGCGTTAATCCACGGGTGTGCATTATGTTCAGTGATCTTGATCGGAGCCCCGTTTTTAATATTTTGATTTGTATAATACTTTTCCTGTTTTTGTTTCTATTGTTATCGATAATCTTAACATCTTTACTAGCTCAGCCACACTTTGAATTCTGACTCCAGTATCCTTGACTGTTAGCGCCCATTTGTTGATTTGCTTACGTCTTAGGTCTGTCAACTTATTTCCACGCAACGCATTTGTAAAATGCTCTATTAATTGTTCATCTATACAGTTTATTCCTGATAGTTTCATGGTTTCAATTTCTCATTTTTTTGTGTTTCATTTATCGGATAAATCTAAAAAACAACCGCGTTCACAGGATAAGCTCACTCGTAATAATGTTTATCAATTCCCATCAATATACTGGATTGGAATCCTAACTCACGATACCAATTTTATTTTATTTTTTAGGATAGCATGAAATTTACCACGATTAATCCAGTTGCCTGTTTCTGATAGTATAATAAATTTCACTCGGAAAAAATAATTTTGATATCCATGATGTGTTATTATTCTCGCTGCTCATTTTTCGTTCGTCGTAGGGTCAACATTATCAGCGATTCGAACTGTTGACCAACAGTGAGATGCACCAGCTCGTTTAAACTCGTTAAACGCATCATGAATTTTACCGATTATGCCTCTATCACATACTAGACCCTTATTTGGTGCATCTACAGAGAGTCTATCGAGATTAAATTTAACATTTTTCCAGGGTTTGCTTTAGATAATCTCTCAAACTCCTTCATATTATAATTGAAACAAGTATTTAAATAAAAGTATTTTATATAAAGAATCACTGTGAATGGCTTATGATAGGATCAGTAACCGTTTGTGAGAAATCGTGCAGAAACGAATTCTGTGGATATCATTCACAGTGTGCGACGAGTAAGTTTAGATCCGAAATCTGGTATACGAAATGATGTTGGAGTATGAGGAAAAACACAATTGCGTCTCAGTTGTGGTGGTAAGCGATACAGAAAACTTAAGCGTTATTATGATACGAGAGTCAAGGACCTTGACCCTGATAGCGTCTCTGATAAGTCATAACTACTCCAGAGGACTATATTACTAGATTCTCAACAAATAATAATCTAGATTAAAAAAAAATCGGCAAATAAATATTTATGTACATACATGAGCCAAGAATTTCAACCACATCCCACGATCAGCAAATATGAAGCGTCTTTCGATGGTGTAGTCAGAAACCTAAGGCTGAAAAAGCCAGTAGGGGTTGTTGATAATCATGCTGGAATCTCATTTTGAAAAATCAGATTTATATACATTTTCTGCAACAAATCGAACGGAAGGCTGCCAAATATCAAAATGCTCATCAGCTTTCTTCATCAATTAAAATTGTAATTCTTCGCCCGTCTCAAAATTTATAGATTGGACATGTTTCGCAATTTTTTGGTGTATTTTGCTTTGTTTGCACCACTGGTTCCACCAGGATGTTTAATAATTCAAGAAACATAATTGGTATTCTCAATCTGAATGATAGCTTGAAGATTATTCAATTTGTTATTTTTAAAATCTGAATCAATGTGGTCAATCACAAAACCATCTTTGATCAATCCAAAGAAACATTCGAACACAAACCTGTGACATTAATATATTTTTTCCCCAGCAGTAAATATAAAATATCCATGATTATCAGCAACCCCTACTGGCTTTTTCAGCCTTTCTCTTTCGGACTACACCATCGCGTGATGCTTCATAGTTGACATACATATAATGAAAATCATTACGAACGTGAAATAAATCTAACTGGAATAGTTATAATCCTGTAAGGGTTAATGTCGTAAGAGAAATAACTCTTATAATGTTGTAAGGGAAATAATCACATATCATCAAGATAGGGAGGTTCTTGACTATGTACCTGTCTCTGCCCCCACCCGAACTTGTCCCTGACTGAATTATTTATAAAACAATATCCTTTATACCTACTATTGTCAGGTTTCTTGTTTCAGTTGTGTCAGTGATAATAAATAAATAAAAATAAATATATGAATCACTAACCCTTCCTGCTGATTTCAGGATATCAGTTAATTTATATAGCAAATAGCCGGTTTTACTGTTGGGGCTCCAGTCTTCGATTATCCAAATTCAACTGAAAACCACACTCCCCCACGTTTTCACCACGACCTGGATGTGTTTTTGCATTCTATCGGGTGACGTTTAGGGGGAAGAGTGTGGGTTTTCAGTTGAACATAGAGAAAGGCCCCATTTGTGTTTGTGCCGTGATAGTATACAAATATTATCAAACCACGCCATGAAACCACGCCTTACTGGGATTCGCTAGACTGTGTTTGACAGGCTAGGTATTCTGACAGGTTGTGTTGTTATTCATATTGGGCTCGCTTGACTGCTGTTGTGGACAGGCTGAGTGTTCTGATATGTCGTCATCAAACCACGCCTTATATACCATAATTAAGCTTATATGTTCTGCCATCCTAACCGGTATTGTAAATCCCTGGTAAAAAGAGCGGTTGTACCCTACTTATATATATATATCTTAATTAAGATTATATGGTGTGCCGTCCTATAATAAATGACCCCAAATAATGACCCCATTATATTTTTTCTTTTAAAGTTATTATATAATGTATTATGAAAATATCAATAATATAATTTCTGCTATTACAAATTTGAAAAATCAACATACATTATCAGATAAATTAGATTGTGATCAAATGCTTTCTGACTTTCAATATCTAAAAGATTGCCCTCGGAAACTAGTATACGCTACTGTCTCAATACAAGTTGATTAAACAAATACAACAAACCGTTAACGAATCGTTCGCGGTAAACAGCGAAAAACATAACTTCGTACCTTTGTTTACCGCAGTAGAGAAAATAAGAGCCGATCTATCGAAACAATATGAAATTAGGAAACAAAACAACTCACGTGTCAGACAAATCAAACAACTCATTGAAAATGAAAGTCCAGGAAGCGAAGTGGGTGTCTAAGAACAAAGCGAAGGTAGGTCAGTGTCATTATTTGTTTTGGACCACAGAGGATATTTACTTGTAAAAACCATACACGCAAATTATGTTTTTGTCAGCGCTGACACAATCGTCCAATTTTTCAGCTTTCATAGGCCATTTACCCTATAAAGATTTCACCAAAATGCGAATGAAATATGCACTTGATTTACACGATATCTTAAGAAGGCAAATCTTAAAATGGAAATCTTACAATGGAAATCTTCAGATGGAAATCCCATAGTATTTCATATACAAACTTATTTGTAAAGTTCCTCCCCCAAGTCAGGTAAATTATTGGAATGGTCAGTGAGTTTAAAATTTATTATCGTTAGTAAATTATTATGACATTGTATATATTATGCGTTCACGGGTTCTTGAATTATTAAAAATCCGGGTGGAACCAGTGGTGCAAACGAATATAAAATGTATCCTTGCTTGTCCTGATTTAATTTTTCGAGATTTATTTGGTAACATCCATCAATAACATCACATACTAGAATTACTGCAATCACCGATGATATTTTAACATTTGGAGGTGCTATATGCCTACCCATTTGGTCTGGGTCACTATTGTGTTTGAGGATGTCCATAGGGAGTATATTTTCCCCATGTAGCGAGGATCAGAGGAATGTTATCATTGATAAGATCGTTGAGTGTTTTCTTTAGTTGTTCGGTTGCAAGTTATAGTATTACAAATATTTGTAATTGTTGTTTGGTTATTTTATAGTGATCAGGAAATACCTTATCTGAATGAAACCATACCTTATTGTCATACGATATAGAAGTTGGAAAATTTATTACTCGATCACGAATTCGTAGATTAATGTACTCGATATCGTCTATTATTTGATTTATATGCTGAATTGTTTAGATAATTGGTTGTTTTAAATCATCAGAATAATTTGTTTGTAGCACTAACAAATAAATTACTTAAATGTATCAGATGCGTGAGTGAGTTTATTCTTTCTCTGAAACTATTAAAATATTCCTCATTTACAATCATTTCACCATCACGAATAAGGAATAATTCCCTTTCGCAAATCTGTCCTCTGTACTCAGGTTCTGCTATTTATTGTTTAACATCTGTGGTAAAATCATTCAGGGTTGGTTCTCGCGGCATTTGATATTTAGGTGGTGGGATTTCTGGCCATCCTAACACTGTTCTGATCAAACTCTGGTAGATATCTACGACATAGCCAGGTGAGTTTATCTCAATCGTCGCTGATAATGTTGGTTAGTGACCTGTTATAGCATTTTTTTTATTTTTTTCTTGTTATTTATTTTATTCTAAAATTAAATTCATTATTGATCTGTTTGATTTGATAATTTCCATATGGTATAGAAACAACAATCGAATCTGGAGTTCCGTATGATTTATTTTTACTCGCAAACGTCAGGGAATTATTCGGTTGTTGCCCACCAAATGATTTTGTTCTTATATTTGGCCAATTGTAGTATACTCCTAATTTTGCTAACACGATCTCCTTTACCGGTATTTCAGCGGGAAAATTGATACTAGATTCAGGGTTGGTTGAGGTTATTGAGATCATGGCTGTCTTTTGCTGGTTTGTATTCGTGGCTATCTGGTGAAGTAATTCCGTTTTCGATGTCGATGACATTGTCAATGGTGTCATTATTGTGTTGTTATTCTAATTTGGATGTTGCTGTGTGATTGATGTTCATCATCGCCATGAACTCGTTATCTGATATTGCTGTGTCATCGAGACTAGATGATATAAGCGACATCAATTGGGAATACGCGGCTGATGCAATATGTAACTTAATGATATACTCGTGTAGTTGATTCTGACTGCATGTGGATATATTTTTGCAATGATGTTCAAAAACCCAGTAATTGTTATCGCCGTTGCAACACACATTGTGACAACTACAGGTGCCAGCGCTCTTACCGCTCATAACAATATACCCGTTCCAGCAATAACAATTGAAACCGAATACACAATAATGTCAACGGGAGTAATTCCCCTGCGGTATTTTTTTTATTATCTTCGTTGTATATTCGTCAATAAGATATTTTAAATTAGTTTGAAATTCGTGCACTTGATCATATCGTTATTGTTGGACATTAATTATACTATTTACTTAAATTAAGTACAAATTTTACATACCATGTGATTGACGTTGATGCTAAATTACCACAGACAAAGGTTAGACTAAATATTTCAGTGGATCCCTTATCTATAAAATCACTTGCAATATTAATTCCCGTATATGTACTCGATTACACATTAAACTGTAACGACGAACGCATGGTCAATCTCTAAATACCCCGGACATGTACAGTAATGTTAATGGTGTTATTTTGAGGTGTCCAGTTGAAAGATCCATGATGTGTCGAGTACACGGTATTGATATTTTGTGTATGCGGTGTCTTGATTTTATCAAGCCGTGCAGCTATAGCAGGAACATAAGCAACGATATTGTCATGTGTCTGTTTAATCATATCAATATTTGTTTTAATATCAGAAAGTTTCATTGGGATAGTCAGCGGAGTATCAAAGAAATTATCTGCGGTCTAACCAGTTTTTCTAAAATTCTTACGAAGAATTCCAAACATGCTTACATGAACATCATACTCGGCTCGCAGTATTGTTAGTTTACCAGCTGTGATGTTATATTCGTGTTGCAGCGTTGTTAGCTTACCATCCGTGGTTTATTATTCGTGTTGCAGCGCTGTTAGTTTATCATCTGTGGTTTTATATTCGTGTTGCACCTCGTCAACATATTTTTTGTCACGGCGTCCGTGTCCAATGTTAGATTACTAAGTGCGGTTATTTTATTCGAGTTCATATCGATGTTGCCTGTCATTGTGTCACCAGATTGTATTATTCGGTTGTTAATATTATCTATCACAGCTGGAAAAAGAACTCATGGTTTAATCCTACCGTTCGAATCAAACACCGCTGGGGAGTTTTCGGTTCATCCATTGATTTTAACCAGAATATCATTTAAGAAAACATTACAAGTTTTCAGTTTCCATAGTTTGTCTTGAAATACGACTATTTTGTTTTAGATCCACACTTGCAAGATTTAACATCTCTGACGATTCATCTTCGACAATTTTTTTTCATCTCTTGCAGATAGCATCTCCGTGGGTTTTTCAGGCTCTAGAGAGCTCTCCCGTAAATTCCAATCATTATATTTTTAAGATCTCTCTTAAAAGCGATTACTAGCGTATTTTGGTACGGTTTTATAGGGTGGTATAGTCGATGATCATATAACTATAAGTACATTTATTACTTTTGGCCACATATTGGTGGGTCGGTCATTATCTGTGTTGGCAGCGTGGTGTACCAGATCGGAATTTCTAAATGATGTATATAACGCATAAATTCTTTAGGTGGCGCTAACCCGTAGGAATCAAAATAAACATTTCCATGTCGATCAGTCGCACATGCAACCCAGTGAGTTCCAGGTCCAGAGCTGTTATCGAGATTAATAATACCATTTTCAGCGTTGTTTGGTTGTTTTAGTAATTGATCTCGCATAAAAACACCTCTGAAGATTTTTATTCTTAATTTTTTGGCAGCATCGAGTAGATCAAAGTTTGACAATAGATTTAGTAAACCGTTCCTGGCAATCTCAGGCCGTTTCAGCTGTACCATAAATACGGAGTCCCTGGTAGTCTTAGACCCTTTCCTTTTATGAATCGCCTCTTTAATATATCCGCTTCCATTCGCCTAACGCGACAGTTTTTGCGACTTCGGGGGCGGCGGCGGTAATCAATGCTGGTAATGCGCGAGAAGTTAAAATATACCAACTGATTAAATCATGTCTTTGATCGCGACCGCAGAGAGAAAGTAACCTGAACACCTTTCTTATCCTTTTTAGCATCATGTAAATGCCTAATCTAACGAGCTGTCAGTGATAGTTTGTTCTCTCCACCGGACATCTGATTGTGTTTTAACGATATCGTAGTTCCACATTTGGTAGCTGAATCCGAATGCTACTATATAATCTGACCAGGAGTCAGAGTAGCATTAACGTGACTATATGACATTTGATTTAATACGAGATTGATCTAATGTCTACGTGCCTACATGTTTTATATTGGCTAACCATCTTCACTCATTTGTCCACCAACCCTTTCGAGTAACATTGATTTGTCACTGAAAATGATGGCATGTGCTATGTAAGAACCGCGAACGAAGGGTGGCCCTGTAAAATCAGGAGTAGGTTGTGTTACAAAAGCTTCGAAGTATACGTCGACGACGGATTGTAACGTTAAGTCAAGATGTTCCAATGAAAAGTAATAAATCGGAATATTGATTTCTAAAATCTAAGTGTGATATTTGCAGACAACTATCTACATTTTGATCACGTCCCATAAATGTCAGCAAACGAGTATTTGCACGTGCTACTTTATTTTGTTCATAATTCAGTAAAATATCCACAGATGGTTCCTGATGACCGTTTATTTTTAATGAGACCTCCTTAATCCCTAGTTGATCAAATATCATATGGCTGCGCTGCTGAGAATTTAATCTCGTATCATCCTGTAACGCAATAAATATATGTCGAGGCGCAGAAACACCCCTATTTGATGTAACATGCCATAAAATGTCTGCATTATTGGGACTCTGCAGACTATCTTGTGTTGTTGTTAGCTATGACAGTAATGATCTACCACCTGCACTCATAAATGATAGTAATTTTTCATTTGCGACGATTGATGGAGTCATTACTTGCTTCCATAATGAGTTTTATTATACTTACTTTATCAGCAGGAGCACCAGCACTACGCCATATTGCATCATTATCATCACCCTTTTGCACGAGAACAACTGAATGTTTAGTTCTAAAGTTACCTTTTCTAACATTTCAACAAAATCTAATTATATGAGACAGTGGAATCGCGCATGAAAATAATCTACGCGGTCCTTGCAATATTGATACACGTGCTGCAACCCTACGTTGTAATTACGATTAATATCTATGATATCAAAAGCACAAAGAGGCCTCGTATATCCGGCTGTTGCTGGATCAACTGCAGTATCCCTTGTTGCCTTTACCCTAGTGTGTTGAATATGACCAGTAGTATTAGTAATATCCTTAGAGAATCTCGATCTCGCTCGGGATTTCAAGCTGCTTTCCGCTATCATATGTGCAGTGATATTTCCTTGAGCATCAAATCCTTCATTTATCCGCGCTGCTATTTTTTGATCCACTGCTTTGTTTTTTTTTATTTTACTAACACTCGCAGGCATAATCTTCTGAAAGGGTAGTTTTCTCGGTGGTGGTTTTATTCGTCGTCGAATCAGCGAAATTAGTTTTACCTTGTTCGTGGCAAATGCTTTACCGGCAACATCACCAACAGAGCTAATACCCTTATCACGAATGACATCAATAGCTTTCATCGAAAATTGTTTTGCGATTGGTACTATTTGTGGATCCATCCTAGCTAATAACCCTTGAAGAATATCACCGAGACCATCTCAATCATATACTTTATAAACAGGCAATGGTGAATTTACTATATAAGTCATAGTTGTCTTGTTGTGATTACGATGTATGATCATTTTATTTAAATGTTATTTATCTAATCGGGTGACTAATTGTCATGGACGATCAATCACTATGGCAATCATCAACGAGTTCATCGATAAATTATCGATATACACTGGCATCCATGATACCACCTTCAAATAGTCGTCGGCAGATATCATCAGCTTTATTAATTATTTCTGGTAGGTTATTTTCAGCTCGTTTACCTCCGAAAAGAATTTCTAATCGTGCTAAGTCGGAGAGGATAATATTATTACGGGTAACATGACCACTACCGTGAATTCCAGAATGAGAAAATCCCTCAACAGTACTATAAACAGTTGCACCTTGTGTATTATCAGATTCTTCTTCATGTTCCAGCCCTAATCTTTCTAAAATGTCATCATCATCTGTTATTCTTTCTTGTTCAGGTGAGAAAGGCATTTGTTTTGAAGATTGTGCTCTTTTCCTTTACACTTTTTGCGGATTTCGCTTTACTATTACTTGATGTTTTAGTTCTTCATATTGTTCATACACTTTACTGATAGCATCAAGATATCCTCTATACGATAAATTATTTTGTGTCAGCTCGACTTGTTTCGGTTTTAATTTCATAAAATACAACAGCCCACTGTTGTATATTTCTAATATATCCCTTATATTTCAGTTTCAACATTTTTCCTTTATTTTCATCAGTCATAACAGCAAGAGCTGTAAGTTCTTTTGGATCACTTTTATCGATTACTGTTAAAGCCACATCAGTAAATTTATCAAGAAATTTCTCGATTATTTCTTCACCGGTTTTTTTCGCACCAAACTGAGGTTCTTGCCGGTTATGTTATTGCTTGGGAAAGATTTTGTAAAAATCTAGATGTTTCTCCGGTTTTCTCCATGATTTTTTAAGTTCAGGAAGAACACCTCTCGTTTTTACTTCTTCTTCTCCTTCTTTTCCATATATAACCTCGTTAGTGGTTGTAGTAACAGGTTTGAATAATTGTTCAGCACCTATTGCAAAATCAACTTGAGTTTCCTGTTGATGTTGAAGTTTTTGTCTGAAAGAATCTCTAACAGGGAAAAAACTTTTTATTTCCTCTAACCGCTCTAATTAATAACAGCTAACGAAACCGGGGAAACAAATACATCAGAGGCAATTTCTGTTTTCCGGTTTCGTAACAGGACTTGGTTTATCAGAAAGACAAATGGGTTCACTTCGTTTTGTTTCAAACTTATCTAAAAATATGTTATGGGGGGTATTTTAAACTTGGCTATAAAATGTTTGTAGGGTTCACCCTCTCTACTTCTGAAGCTGATCGCCATAATATATAAATATAATTATCGCAATCCGACATTATCAGTTCATGCATGAAATACATGCCATATTTTAAAACACTGTGCAATTTGCAGATTGATATTATCATGCTAACTTTGTTAAAAGCTAACGTCTTCAAATTATTGTAAACTGTAAAAACCCTTTAAATCGATATAGCAATGCAGAAAGTTATCCCCTAAGTACACAATGTATCCAATACTTGCAACTTGACATTTCTAAGCAAACATGCATACATACTTATCTTGCCATGGCGAAACGTTTGTATTGTCCCTAATGCCTTCAGCACTCGTTAAACATGTTAAGCAAACATATTTAGATATTCTTTATGAATTTCTAAAACAAAATGCGATAAAGATCATTATTACAACGTTTTGAGTTATTAAATGGAAATTAAAATATTTATTTTTAAATGATGAAAATGTATTTTCCTGAAACAGTTATTAATCTTCTACTGTATGGTTTCTATGGCAAATTATAGATGTTACAAAGAATCATACCGACTGTTTGCGTCAATGCCTTCATACAGAATAGGGCTTGCATTCTGAAGTCCTTTTAACATGGCGGAGAATAAAGCATGTGCAAGTAGAGCAGCAGCAATTGAATCCTGTAAAGTATACGATGAAGTTACATTACATTACATTAATTACATTACATCCTGCAATGTCTTTGAAATTTTAACATTTTTTATACTGTCATTTATCAGACAAGAACAAACGAAGTCTGAACATGATCTCCCGGATAATTATATTGTCAGTGTCCAACTGTAGAATAGAATACGATAGCACATACGCTGTGTGTACTTGAATTTTAGACGTCCATTAATCATCGTTACTAAGTATGTTTGCCAAGACTTTGATACAATATTTTGGTCTTTCTGATGTGAGTATTCATGCTTTATTTTATATTGTCTCAGTTGTAACTCAAATTTATTAAGGCTGAAAAATAGCAAAGGTTAATATTTATATTAATTACATATACGTACGTATGTAAAATCGAATGCATGACATTGTTAGTGTTGAATATCTATTGTCAGAAACTGACAGCCCAGATGATGACAAATGCTTGTGACTTTAAATAAACAACAAAGTCATCAGTGCTTCAATATATTGTGGACATGGTTTTCATAACCTGACAGTTGGGTTTACCAATTGTCGGAATATGATTTTATGTAACAGGTCCTCCAGATTTGATATAATGTAAATTTTGTTCAGTTGACTATCGACTAATACAAATTCATTCCAACGATAAAAACATAACTAAATCTTCTTATTCTTCGATTGATTTTAAGTTTGGCAGTGATGTTTAAAACGAAATTGTAGCAATATATTTTTCTTTCTGTTATTCCTAGTAACAACACACATATAAGTGTGATGACCTGCATCATTTTAACAAAATATAATGATAATCACAGTTTAGTCAGGTCATGTTAGCTTGATTGTCGAAAGTTTTTATTGAAAGATGAATAAATTGTGTACTTCCAGCTGTGTTTGCTGGGATAGAGGTTTTATACACGCTAATTATAAATTATATCATGCTATATGATTTATGTTCAGTGGTTTTGGAAAAGTGGTCTTATTGCATTTTAATAAAATCAGCCAACGGTCTTGGGCTAGGGAGGAGAAGGACAAAAGAGTGTTATTGGGTATAGGAGCAGCAAAAAAAAATACACGAGAAGAACCTATTGTAGAAAACAAACTTAAAAGCAAAATATGCGAACGAACCTGCAAAAGACACCAGTTAATGAAATTCATCAGGCAATAATGTATGTATTAAGAAAGTTTGACTTTTGTGATGTGCTTTGAAATTTTATTTGGAGTCGTTTTCTTTACGATAACAAACGCCTTCAATGTATATCAGGTTTATTTTAGCATTTTTAGTATTGTTGCGATATTCAAGGACAAAGTTACCGAAAAATATTGATTTAGCAAGCAGCAACAGACACGCCATGTGCAATGCAGAATGTCAATGAATTTAGGTTCTGGCATTCTTTAAATTTAAGCAAAACATCCTACAACCTTATAGCATTACAACTATATTATCTATACGCTACATTCTGACTTATTGTCACATGAAACCTAACTCTTGCCAATCTGATTAGCTAGCATCTATAGTAAGTCCAGATCAATAAAACATTTGAAACATAATATATTGACATTTAGATAAACATCGTCATAAGTGTTTAAAATATAGAATGGCAAAATCTAGAACCGTAAATTTTTTAACAACGCGAAGAACAAGTTGTATGGTTTAAAAATGATGTAATATTAAATTGCTAGTAGAAACGTCAAAGAGTGATGACATTAAGGTCATTTAATCACAGAACAACAAACATCCCGTTAGTTGTAATTTCCAAAATGAGCCCATAACACTCAGAAATGTTAGAACTATTGCCTAAGTACTAATGGATCGCATACCTACATAACCTCACTTTAATTTCCCATTGTCTATATAACGCCCCGCTATCGCACTAACAAGATGTAAGATACAAATATATCTCCTATTTTCAAACATGCTTTTCTGAGCATTTTTGTTATTTTTTATCAAACTTTCACATTTACCGAGATCATTGTATCATTTATGACAATGCAATATGCAAAATGGTTTTAATCTTTTGTTGTGTAAATAACATTTAAACAAACCAAATTATCGATATTCATTTATGTGCCAAAATTTGCAAGATTTCTACAAATCTTAACCACAAATTATTGTACTAATGAAGAAAATTAAAACATGACTCCGTACATCCAAGGAACATTTAAATGGATTACACATTTTTATTGCAGTCTCCAGGCTTTATGACGACAATAAATGATAAACAACATTCTTCTATAACACTTTGTGAGGTGTGTTCAAGAAATATCTCAAAATGGGCAAAAGATTAATCCTAGTGCGGTCTTGCGTCAACCACATAGCCGTATAGCATCAATACAACCCTACTAACAGGGTGTTTGGCAGAGAGATAACCACCTGTCACAACAATATACTGTTGCTCTAAACATCTATTTTCTCTTTAATCAATGTTATAAATTATGAACAGAGGAGATAATAAAGTGTATCTAACCTATAAAGTTTCAAAACTATTCTGCAATATATTTATGAAAAAGTTTGGTCTGAAATTCCAGAGCGTGATATAATTTAAAAAACATTGTAACGAAACATCCAAACAAATGGTAAAAAGGCAGAAAAATCAATGCTACACATCTACCGGAAATAACCTAGAGTCTTTGATGGAGAAGAGAAGAAAAATTAAGCTGTATCAGGATTGGGCGTACAAACATATCCACAGACGGATGGAACACATCTTCGCTCATCACTAATTTCGATAGACATTCATCAACCAAAACATACTTACCAACCCTTTTCTCCAGAACAATTTGGCCATATCTTGCAGGTTATTCAGAACTGCCCAGATCAACAGATGCAGGAAAGGATTCTCAAAGTGAGCATCGTCTGGTAAATCGGTACCATGTGATAACAAATTACAGATTTGTTTTAAGGTTTTACTTAAATTTAAAAGTCATGACATTGAAAATAATATTGTATTTGCAGTCATTGTGACAAGGCAGTAGCATGTCATTTTTCGGACTAGAGATAACTAACTAGCATCCAAAATCAGCCAATCATGAACGGCCTGACAAACGTTGCAGCACTGACGATTGTAAAAAATGCTTTACTATATTTTGGCCTGATATTATATATCGTATCGTATATCGTAAGATATATCTTATCGTCATGTGACATCATATAAGCTAATTGCCACAGGCTGGTTACTTTTAACAAAAATTATCAACCTCAACTTTCTACGTAGAGTCACCAAAACAAAATCACATCCTTAACCGGTATATTGCACATTTTCTAGTGAAAAAATGCACTAATGTAATGACACGTGTTTCTTCTGGATATCTCTGTCTTTCACATCGGAGTGATGTGCAGACTGAACAGAAAATCCTCAGCTATTCACGTAGTAATGAAGATATATCATGTTTCCATAAAGATGTTTTATTTAAATAATTAAGCTGTACTATATAAAATACAATTTCCATATACCATAATAACTACAACAAGGAATATAGAGCCCGCCAAATCATTTCATGGCAGCCACCCCAGGTTGATATATATATATATATATATATATATATATATATATATATATATATATATATATATATACCTAACTATCAATCAATCTATCGATCTATCTATCTACCTATCTCTCTCTATCTATCTATCTCTTACTATATATCTATCTATAAAATCTCACTCTCTTCTCTCTTTCAATATATATATATATATATATATATATATATATATATATATATATATATATATATATATATATATATATATATATATATATATATATATATATATATATATAGTCTCGTATATCTGCTTTAATTTATATTGGATTTAATTTGATTGTTTGTTGCTTAGTTTAGATATTTTAATTCCATTGCATGTTATTAAACTGTGATCATGATTACATAATTTGGCATTGTTTCAGAAAATCTAGTTTGACCTGATCCTTTTCATAACCACCTACAAACAGAAAGAATGTTTCTAGTTTTGCCCTACTTCCTTACTTTTATTCAGAAATCAAAGATACAGTAAACAACTTTCTATTTTATTTTATTCTCGGAGTAAAATGATTTTTCTTTATTAAGGTCTTAATGGGCGTACGTGATTTTAGATATGCAAACACGCTATATTTCGCAATTATGGGATTTCCAAAACTGATCAGTAATTAGATTAAATAATGATCTTGAGACCAATAAAGAGTCTTTCTAGTTGGGCTTTTCAAACACTTGCAAATGTGTCTTTTTCTGTTGTGGCCAGTTTGGGAGATTTATTTTAATTATTGTTCAAATTATTTGGATTCAAAAAAGATTGTTTGACCCTGAAAATACTTGGACTTAAAATTAATGTTTGGACAAAAACATTTACTTCAAATTTATTCGGAATTCATACACAGGATTATTTTCTCTGGTTCGACAAAAACCTGTTGACAACTCACTGATATGCAGTCTGCAGCAAACGTCATTGCATTCCATTTTGGATTTTCGTCAGCACTCGAACTCTACTTCATTCAAACATTGATTGTATTACTAGGACTTCTAACATTTAAATCTTGAAATATTCTTGGATTTTGTTAAGATTTGATTCTCAAAATAATATGTGTTCTGTTTCTCATTTTTACATTGTTCATTTTTCTAGTGCAATAAATTACTTGTTGAATTTTACGAAACCTGTTGTTTTCACTTTTCTTTTGCTACTCTTATTGAGAGCCTAAGACGTAAGAACCAATTAAGATAATTGATGCATTCACATATTCTGATTATATGTCCCAAATGAATTCAAAGATTCCAAATGACTAAAAGGTCATTTTCTAGGACAAAACATTGCGTTGTAATACATAATCAGTTATTTACTAAAACATGGACATGTCTTGGCATCAACATATAATGTTAAAAAAATGATCACAAATTTTGTTTCATTTTTTATTACCTGGATTTGAGCTGTACTGCTGAATATAGTAACCATCAAGTAAATGTGTAATCACTTGACCCACGTGCTTCATCATATCTTTAGTGGACTGTTTGAAACAATAAATACATCTTTTTATTTGTCCTGCCATAATATACGTGTACTGATATCATAATATAGAAATTCACATAAGTTCTATCAACACAATACTTATTCATGCATACCCATTTTGTTTCAGTTTATAATTTAAATATCAGTCATATTAATTATTTTAATGTATTTAGTTTGCTTACAGCAAAACATTTCAAATTGTTGTTATATGAATTAACTTGTGTGGAAATACAATATTATTTGAACAGAAAGAAATAGTTGCTATGTTTGGTCTTTACAATTAAGGTGCATGATGACCACATATTATTACCATGTCTACTAGTACTAAGCAGGAAACAGGTCATTCACACTAGTCTATAGTTATATGTATTTGTAATGTAGTATCACACCATGTTTTCCTCCCTTAATTCAATGATATACAAACAAGGACATCAGAATGTCCCTGGCAGCTATCCAGCCAATCAAGCACAAATGAAATATATAAAGTAAACAAAGAGATAATGTTGAAAAGTTGAGTTTTAGTGTGAAAAGGCATTATCGTCTGGGTATCAGTATATGTATATCTTGAACCGGAGTAACAGATCAATTGATAGTAATCTGTACATATTTGTTCTGGTTACTGTAACACGACACATAATTATGTCTATATCTGTCTTCAGATGTATTATATCTGATACAGTTTACTCTCCTTTGCGTGTAATGGACTCTGTCTATCAAGTGGATCTAATAGACGTCCAAAACTATTGTTTTCAACTAGTAACCATAATTTAATACATTAATGGTCAGGCAATAATTGTACGAAATCACCTCATCTGTACCATTGTTTCTTAGGGTTAACGGGAGAATATAAATTGCATTTGCTTTCTTGAGATCATTAGGACAAAGCATGCGACATTATTGGTTAGAATTTTATACAAAGCTAAACGTCATTGTTTACAACAACAAAATAAAACTACACAACCCACACGTGCGTATATGATAAGTTACTTTTAGCCTACCAGCTACACACACACACACACACATATATATATATATATATATATATATATATATATATATATATATATATATATATATATATACATATATATATATATACATATATATATATACATATATATATATATATATATATATATATATATATATATATATATATATATATATATATATATATATATATATATATATATATATATATAGGCAATGGTTTTATTTTAAAACCAATATGTACCAATTTGCTTAATGGTAATGGCTATTCGCTGTTCTTATACGAAAGTAAAGTGTGAACATTGTCTATATAATTCAAAGGTAGAAACAAACAAATTAACATGGCCTAATAAGTATTATACAGGTAAGCAACTTTACGTTTTACTAAGTCATTGAAACAAACAGCCATTCATTCAAAATATATTGGTCAATATATGTTAAAAATAGTGACATTATCCTTCAGTGTTCAAATTGTCACACTACTTCGTGCATTTGGTTGTCAGAGGTTGACATATGTGTGAAGGTTCGCCTAATTCGTTGTGTAATGCGTAAGTTAGTCGTACAACATACAGTAACTACATCTGCTGTTGATGACAGATAATGAACCATCCAAATACATCCCAACAAATAGAAAAGACTAATCTACAATATCATTAAACTCTAAAATGCAAATGTCTACTCTAATATATTATCCCATATGTCAATTTTCATACCGTCTCCTTATTCTTCTTTCTCATGTTTCGGAGTAAATATGTGAAAGTGTTGTTCAAAGAATGCTCCTGAAATAATAGAGGAACTATTTGCAGCAAAATACATTGATAAAGCATTTCATACAATACTTCTGCATATATAAAGACATGAAATGCTGATCTATATGTGTATCAAATACTGTTATGATGTTAACTGTGTAATAAGTAGATGGTTCCAATCTAACATCAGTTGTTATTGTAGAGGATTGTTTTATTTTGAAATTTGTTTAAACGTTATTGTAAATAATTTCTTTCTTTAAAATTAATAAAATGCATTTCAAATAACTAGAACCGATAACAATTTGAGCAATTTCTACACACAATACATCTTATTTGCCAATGTTTTCATTATATGTGGTCGGGAGTGTGGGGAGGTGAAGTTTGACGAAGTAGGAGTGATAGAACCGAGCATGTTTCAAGTAAAATATTTTTGACAACACATTGATTCGAAACTATATTTTATGTCTAATTTGACTATAGACGAATGTATTATGCTCATTACATTTTTTAAAAGAAAAACATATAGAGGAATATTTTAAAATATATTAGATCTAAGGAAAATTCCATGCCCCTCCCGAGACTTAAGCATGTTTGTCCCTATGCCTATCACCAAACCTAAAAGCATTTTTGCTTTACTGTTTGACTAAGCTCTAAATTACACGAATTGTTTTCATTATTACGAGAGAACACATGATTCACTGAAACTGTATCAAATACAGCAATGGTACAGTAAAACGTCACATTTACTTTTCATCACTGTCGTGCTGGCCGTTGTTTGTACTGACGTATGTCGGTAGGTTGTAAAATGGTGTCATTAGAAAGAGTACTATAAATTATGAGTTATATCAAGCATTGACAATCTTGTACGTATTACTGTAAAATGATGAAAAAACTCATATCAATGCACGCACTGAATAAACACTTGTTTTAAACTAAGAATTAAAGGCATCCCATGTTGAGGTAACAAAACTGGAATTTACACTTTGCTTGACTATATAAGTATAGACATAGATACATACGGATTTGAAGGAGATTATCAATATTGTTTTGTACATACGATCAAGACTGTATATATCTTGCTAGTAAAAAGAGTTACTGATAACAAGTTGCTAAATACATTATGACTATGTGATTAAAGATGAACAATTTATTGCTGTCTTGTGCCAACCTTTCACAAGATAATGTCATCACGGGATACCGTTCGGTACCTATTAATATGAAACACAAATAGCTTGAGACCAATGTTTTAAAATAAAAGTAGTTATGTTTGTAAGTCACATAACTTGTCCACAAAACATTAAGTTTAAATAATCAGCTCCAAATTCTTTTGTTCTATACTTTAAAGTTGGAACAACTAACATACATTAATTGACAAACACTTTTGGAGATGTGACACCAAATATGTACATGTATTATTTTTTGAAAGGAGACTGAATACAATATTATCTTTGACAGGCATATCATATCGGATATTCAGGAGGTAAAATAACAGATACAAAATGGAGTGTCGAGATTCCTGGATGTTTACAGTGACTCCAATGAGCTGAAATCTTAGATAATGAATCAACATTAAAAGACCATAATCATCCACAATAAATATGTCATTAATATATCAGCCTGTAGTAATGTCCGATTCTTCGACGTAAAACGTGTAGTTGCCATAAAATAAGGATTTATACTGGCATAGTCGTAAACAAAAGCATGTTGTAAACGAGTACATGTCCCATACCTTTTATTTTACCCAGGTAGATCTTAAGTAAAGACTCAAAGCATCTCCTGTATATATTACTACCGGTGACGAGGAAAACATATCAAACGTGTAAACATAACGATTCAATTCATAAAATGTTGTGAGAGGAAATTAATCAGTGCTATACAGACACATAGAAACCTGTTAGAAGAAACTCCACACTATGTCCAAACTTTAATAATCTTCCCACCCCTGATCACAGCACCTACGTTGAGGTATATTCCTGCTGAATATTGTTGTTAGCTAACTGCACGAATCAAACATAATTTGCCTAGCTTTCAAGCCATAACTGATTCTTTTCAATATAACCTAAACAAATTTGAACATAAAATAAACTACGAAACATGCGTGCGGGATAAATATAATTCCGTAAGTATGTGCTGCTTTGGAAGATAAACATCAATAACCGTTAGAGAAGTTTTACAAAGATCTCAAACAAATCAAACGCTTATTTGAATATGGATTGCATCCGCGGGTATCGTCTGTCGTGGAGTATGCAAACACATCAGCCTCCGGATTTACACCGACATGTGATTGAATACTAAGGAGGTGATACTACCTGAGAGACACATCACACGAGCAGTAGATGATATAAGAGTAGATCTCAATGATGCAATTATGTTCTCAAAGCTTGATGTAAGTTCGTGCCATCATTAACTGTTAGTTCAAGATAAACAAAACTGAGTTGGTTGGGGTACAGTGTCAGTAACAATGGAATTTCTCCAGATCCAAAAGAAATGAAGGATACTAACCGTCAATGGTACTAACATTATAGACATAGTAAACTATGACTGACAATTCCATCAAAATCTATTATTGATCGATGAACAGTACAGTACAGTGTCAGTAACAATGGAATTTCTCCAGATCCAAAAGAAATGAAGGATACTAACCGTCAATGGTACTAACATTATAGACATAGCAAACTATGACTGACAATTCCATCAAAATCTATTATTGATCGATGAACCATTTCATACCCTAGGAAAGCATTCCGTTGTTAAAGTTCGCTACACTGGATGACATTGTTAATGCTTGCTGGTCGCACGTACGATTCCACAATGTGTGAAATCAAAATATATTCGACGGGCAACACATATTCAGAAATAACATCAATTTAAATGTCCAAGACATTTTTTACATCTCTGAAATATATTTAGAAATCAGACCCTGGATGAGCCCCAGTTTATATTACAATTCATGTGCGTAAACTATGTAACTGAAAGGTGACATAAAATCTACCAATTAAAGTAAATTCAACAATTAATTTCTTTTCCGGAGCAAAATGCATAACACACTTTTGTTTTGATTTAATTGTCAAATGCTCATAAATGTTCCATCAAAAGTCCTAAAGTACGGAACCTTCCGAATAAATTATATATATATATATATATATATATATATATATATATATATATATATATATATATTAGGTTGATATCAATTGTTTGACGCATCAATAAGATATTCAATTGTCATCTATGTAAAAAGGAAATACGTGGAAAATTGCATGCATTTAGTACCGCAGTGTTGCATCCAAGGCAAGAATAATTGCTTTTGTACTAGTTTTCGACTGTAGCTTTAGGCTTTATTACATTGTCTCTGTTGCGAGTCACCAATTATTAGAATGCTTTCAGATTTTTAGTTAAAAAACCTAAATTATGTTTCTAAATCTGTTTGTTAAAAAGTGCCTTTGAATGATCACTTCTTCAATAGCTGCACAGCCCGTTATTAAATGAGACATAACCTTGTAGCATTATAGAAAGACATACTAGGTGAGATCTTAAATGGTTCGGGAGAGATCCACTATCCAAATGGTGACATAGTTACTGTCAGATTTAATTAGATATAGCTCTGAAATCCTAATTAGAGCAAATTCTTTAACACTGCATATCGCTTAGGCATGGTACAAGTGCAAGTCAAGCTTCACAAATGTAAGTGAAAAATTTATACGCACATGAAATGTAAATATGTTTATAAAACAATGACATAAAAGGTTAAATATACTTAACTGTCAAAGCTGAACCCTAAAATATAAAACAATCTCATACCATGATACATCAATGACGTGTTGAATATAAATATCTCAAGCAGTTCATGAGATGGTACCAGGAGAAGTGTCTGGTGGATGCATAGACTTACGGAACGACACAATTATTGAAACTAAAATTCTAACGGCAATAATCTGAAAAAGCCAATCTTTGCTTGAAAGAGTCAGTGTCATGGTAGACACAAATATCAGGAGTCATTAGAGACGAATGTGACAGAGGACAGATAAATAAAAACTATGCAAGGAATGACTCTTCCAAACATACAGGTTTTCTTTTCAAACCTTAACGCGTCACTATGTTTCAAAAGCATATCAAGTCTAAGAATCATCTTAAACGGCTAACGAAATATTAAGCAAGCAGATCCAGAGCTCACCGGATATATTGGGACTTATCAACAATATGTAAAGAGTGTCTGCGTTGTGGCGGTGATGCTTTACACATAAAGCAAAACGTTACATCCATTTTGACAGAAAATGCTGTTTGTCAACATGTACAGACCTAAATCGGTACAAAACGCTTTCTATTTTCTTGTAACCCAGGATGACTATATAAATAAATATAAGCGCCTAAAAATTAAATGATTCTAGTTTTATTTATTTTATACTCAGTTCGCTTATTCTTTCACTAGATTGCGTAGATGCAAGTTCGAAGATGCATTGTTGATGCTTTACCAAATGCATCACGTGAACCCAGTCACCTCAAAGCAAGAAACATCGTTTTTGTAAACTGTTAACTGAATTCCAGGCAAATCATTTCACAATATTTTTTCAACTGCATTGCATGACTTTTGTCAATGAATACATCTGTTGTTTACTTGGCGAAAGTTCGGTATTGCGTCTGACCTACCTGAAATTGGAAAAATATGTTCCTACTGGATTTGTCATAAACTTACGCCGTTGTATAATTTCTTCAGTCTTCCGGTTGTCAAAAACGTCTTGATATCGACGCCGTTATCTAACAGTAGCTCCACAAAGTCCACTTTGTGTGACAGTATTGCTGACATCATGATGTCATCGAGGCTGCCAGGCTAAAGATAGTACATATTTTAAACAAAGACACAACTACATTAACCTTGTCTAATGGTATAAAAATGATACTTACAGGTATATCACAGTGGTGATTAACATAGCAATTGCACACCAGATTTAAACGTCGGGACATCTGCTGCGTAGTTATACAACTTAGTCACAATATATCACGTATAACAGAGACACACGTGACACTTCCTTTTTATATACATTTCCAGACATAAGAATTAAAAACGATTAACTGATCAGATATGTAATCGAAGTGGAAATGGGAAATGCATATATAAGCAAACAATGTATATTAGTTAGGCCTTGAAATACTCATTAGCTTGACGCTTGGATAAATGTTTCAGCTGAAACAAATATATTGGAATATCTCCATTCATTTCTGGTGGATAACTAATTGTTGCCTACTCACTGACATATTATCTTGCCCATTGGCGAACAAATTATCGATATGCCAATTGTCAATTTTATGTGAATTATTAGTACTGATGAACAATGTGTGCATAATAACATAACGTTGATACCATGTGAAATTACATAGGATTACAACTATAACCTATTCTGACATCGGACCCTGTCTATGAAATTAAAAACGATCAAGTTGTTCTCCAACTTATATTTTTGACATCACTGGTGGCGGACATGATCCAAGGAAATACCTGGATCGCACTGTTGACTTTCACCACCACTAATAGCAAAAAAGCATGGCGGTAAACAACTTGTCTAATTCGCTTCATATTTCCATAGTATATTGCTCAGTTTACTCATGATATAGTTTTCTATTCATCAAGCCATCATTGACGTATTTGCTTTGCATTAAGCCGAAGTTACACGATACGTTAAGAAATGCACAACATTTGCTTCCCCCCGACAAAGGTATGCTAATCTATTATTTTTCGTTATGTGCATATATATGCGATTCTTCAATAAATCCTTTTTTTAATTTGAGAAAAGATTTATATCCATTAAATATAATCATGACCTGAAATTCTATTATGTATAGTCCCATAACTATAAATTAGAGAAATCAATATTCGTTTCCTTTATGAGCCGCGAGTGTTTTTGTGGTCCACATAAAGCAGGGACGTACGATGATGCCCAAACATATATACTTAAAATTTTAACAATATTATAAAATCCGTTAAAAAGACAAAGTATTTACTCTGTATAAATCACAATTGCGTGTATTGCATTCATGATTATATTAAGTAATGACATTTGTAAGTTGATATTTTATAAATGATATCAATGCCAATTGCACTAAATTTTAATTGGAGTAATAATAAACATCGTGTTCAGAAGTTTTCGGGACAAGAATGTAGATTAAACGGACTCATCGTTATTTTAAATTTTAATTTTAGCGAAGATTTTTTATAATAATTATATTCTGTGAAACCATGTTTTTTTCTGCCAAGCTATTACTTTTAACTTTTACAATTAGGTAGTATACACCTTATTATTTAAAGGAAATATAAGTTTATAAATGTTTATATAGATCATTAAGGTCTTATTTTGTGAATATAATGGAATGAAGCAGGAAGAAAAAACTTGTTATTCATTTAAATCATTTGGAGGTCTGATTCTCTTTTTGTTCTATGTTTTCAAATATTACTAACTAAACACCTGGTCATCATTAACATATAAATATATGCATCTATATACGAAACGTGTTTGCCTATCCAAATATAACGTTTTAAGTACAGATCAGAATTAAGAACAATCAAATACAATCTCATATATTAATAGCTGCAATGGTATTAAGCTGTATGCCACACATAAAACAACAATCCATTAAAAATTTACTATCATCCTATCAACATGATCTTATCCATGAAATAAAATAATACATAATTATTGGTATACAGTGTTGAGTTGGCTGTATGAAATATGGTGAATGGTAGGTGTTGCAAGCATGTAAACAAGCAACATAAGAGAGAGAGAGAGAGAGAGAGAGAGAGAGAGAGAGAGAGAGAGAGAGAGAGAGAGTAACCTCCAATCTCTTGTCAGCAGTAAGAATATCACTCCTGGCGAAATTAATCAAATTCCAAGTTAAAGCTACTCTCAGTTGTTCCACCAAATCGCTTTCGTTAGCTGAAGAAATTAAAATTTGTAAACAGCGCAATAAGGTGCTTTAGCGTTATCTATTATTATTTATTAGAATATGGGCATAGGGATCAGCAGTCGTACCATTAATACTATCTGATCATCATATATCTGCACTTATATGTTGTGTAGATAGAGTGTAGGCTGGGTAGATAAGTAAGTAGGGGATGTTTATGACACTCACGCTACAATGTTGTATCAACGTATCCGGTACTATAAGATTTTATATATATATATATATATATATATATATATATATATATATATATATATATATATATATATATATATATATATATGGCCATTTCGAAGTCATGACAGATTGTCGCAGACAGCTATCCTTTTGGTTTATTGTATGCAAACTTCACAAATTGTTGTTAGAATGGGCGTAAACGTTGTCCTCGTCGATGATTGGTGAGATTAATGACGATTATAGAGTGGTGCTCGCAGAAATTATTTTTTTTATCAGCAATCACTCATTAGCATGGTCAAAGTTGTAGAGTGTAGGATGGGTATTGTGTGCGTAGAATGTAGAGTGGAAGTCACTATAAATTATCGCCAACAGCTTCCCTTTTGCTTTACTGGATGCAAGCTTCACAGATATTTGCTGGAATGTGCGTAAGCGTTGTACAAGTCGATGATTGGTGAAATTGATGACTATTTAGAGTGGTGCTGGAAGAAATTATGTTTAATCAGCGATAACTCAATAACATTCTCAAAGTTGCAAATACATCAATATTATCCCCAGTTTAACTACACATTCTTCCTGTACAGTTCCAGGATAACCACTCCATGTAGCAAGTACTCTGAATTTACCTCACGGTTTCGTTTGGAAGAAACGGTATTTGAGCATAATCCTTTGTTGGAGCAAACGTAATATTGGAATCTCAAAATAACTGCACATACAATTTATGCAAACTATTCAAATTGAAGCTAATTATTTAAAGTAAAGACAAGAACTGTTTGGAAAACTATAACATACTTTTTCACTATGTGATGCATATTACAGGACCTACTAGCTAACGGTTAACAAGAATCCCAAAGGCAGCACCATTCTGTATTGATGCAGACGTCACTGAGAAAACTACTAGTATCGTTGTATTTATTTAAGTTGGTGCTTAATATACGTAAGGTAGCATTGCAATAAGTTAAATTATACCTTCTTTACTGTATTGTATTATTAAATAGGTAAAACATGAAGTAATATACAAGGGAACTTAGTGTTGTCATGCATTTAACATAAAATTGTAACATGGTGGTAGAAACAGTAGTGACAGTAGCTGTTAGCAACATAAGTTGGAATGAACAGATATTTGAGAGTGAACATATGTTACTAACATGAAGCTATTTGTCATGTGAATAAAAAAAATTGTATTTTAAATTTAGGAACTACATACCTTTCATTATTGCTTGAACGATTGTTTTATTAAGATCCTGGTCACCGCTGCCCAATTCAAATATACTGATCAGATCAAAGTTGTCAAGGCAGGCCTCAATTTCTTTAATATTATAATCAATATCGTTCGTTTCACAGAATTCGGTGCTTCTCATCTTGTTGTGAATGTAACGTCTCTGGTTATTTAACAAACGTTTCGTTGTTCTGTTGAAACAAATGTATTACATGATGAAAACCAACACCGAATGTACAATTCACTGAACTGTATGTCAGCTTTTATGCTGTTTTCCACGAGAACAACTGTGTCTAATGAAACACATTAAATAACTGTTCATGTAAATGTGTTGGTGGAGAATAAGTTTATCAAGGCAAACTCATATTGTTATTAAATTATATCATACGAAACACAATTCCAGAATATAATATGCCATCATTGTAATTTGAGATTTTGATTACATATCGACTATTTCTAATTCCATGTTCTACAGAATTTGACAAAATGAGTGATGAACTTGCAAAATAAAAATAACAGTCATTACACGTAATAATACCTCATACTTTTGAGATTTGTCTTCTAAATTATTGAAACTATTAATATGTTATCTTGAATATATTCAAAACTCTTTAACGCGAAACTGTTGAATCCTGATGTAATTACTAACTTCTGTCTATCATTTGTATGACCCAGAACATTGTATCAAATATGTACACATTAAAGGTTTAGAACACTTTACTATAACTTATAATATTACTTGGTAATGTTCATACACCTAGTATAGTTGTAGTGTACGTTTAACCTGACTGTAAAATCTTTCCGTTAATGTATTTTACCAACCTGTCCACACACACGGGTGTTTTGCTATGAAACTATGAAGTCTTGAATGCTCTTAAATATATAAGTTTAATAGCCTGATTATACAGCATATATTAGTATATGTAGTGGTTCAATGATTAGTGTGAAACAGCGCAACCAGAAGGGTGCTGGTCTAACTCATGGCACTTGACTTGAATTGAATTGACATGACATATAGTATAATATTGATGTCATATTAAAAACCAAAGTAAAACCAGTTAATATCACCAAATGGAATCTTTCATTTGTAATTACAATATACATTCATAAACCTACTTCCTGATGGGATTTCCATCGTCCTCTTTATCACTAGACTCAGACTCCTCAGCGTATGTGACGGCATAGGCTAGCAGGTCGGCTACTCCTCCAGACTCCTGAAAGATAGTGTCAAGACGTCTAAGATTGTTTGTACCCGTTATATATAACTGGAGTTTAATCTTTGATCTAGTAAAACCGTTTCTCCATCCAACATACGTGCAGATGGTATAAGTCATCAAACATAAAGATTTGGTCGAATTAAACATATTAAACTCAAGAAAATGGTTTATAATAAATGACTTTCAGATTTTGTTGTGCTTTTCGAGGTTTACATATTTTATGAAGAATATCTATGTTGATATTAAAGTATCCTTTTTGACGCATAATACACAATTCATATGGTGATATGCAGAATTCATATGGTGATATGCAGAATTCATCTGGTGATAATTATCACATTATTTTCATGCGAAACTTTATTAGTCAGTGTTTTATGTTTACTGTACAGTGAACTTCTAGTACAATAATTAACAAGGCACCAAACACGTTATTTAATGATGCGCCATATTCTTATATCCTATGACAAACCTTACATAATACTATGGAAAGGTCTGCGCTTAGTCAAGTCCACTAGTCAGTTACGTACACTTTATATAGTTATAGATGAGTATTTTTATAAACAGAGTTTACTTTATTATGTAGTATAGTATTATACGGGTACCTGACATAAGACCTTAACAAGACGAATACCACAATAACGTGAGTATACAACATCTAAGAGCCTCTACTGTATGCATCGGCTATTAGTAATGGATTTCAGTATTAATGTATCTAATTGCCTATGTTCTGTTTATTTAATTTATATTATGTACTTGTCATTTTTCCTATACTCAGGATATTGTCTTGGCTTACCTGACTATTACCATGGAATGTCTATGTGGTTCCTGCAATGATTATATATGTAACAATGATGTTATTGAAGTTTGAGTGTATGGATTGAACCTGTTAAAAATAGAGATTTTTCCGTTACCAATGATCTGATATCCAAACCATACTGTTGCGTTCTAGATCCAATTACAATGTTTATATAAAGGAGATTATTCAATCATGTTTAATATCAGAATGGCGTGCAGTGATATGTTATCTCCAGAAATGAAGCAAAATGTCATAATCCTAATAAATGTACCAATCTTTCTGCAAATATAATCAGGTTTGGTTTTGTCGTGAACAAATTCGAGGAGTAAAATCTGACTTTAATGAAAACGTACAAACAACAAAGAACAAGCCATCAATGTTAAATATTAATGGATTCGGTTATTTCATGCTATAGCTGTATCAACAGGAATTTCTGATATGTAGAATTTGTAACGCACTGGGCTGTTCCATCTTGTAAAGTTTACCAGTGTAAAAGAGCCCAATGAAGTCTCTTGCAGCAATGCTTTTGTCAATGCTTTTGTCAATCAACTGAATAATATGAAGAATTGGGGTGGGTGGGGGTGAGGTATGTAGCTCCATGGTACATATTGCTTTCGACTCAACGTTGTGACAATTACCGGTGTAAACTGAGGAGCGAGTTTAGTACCCGACGCAAATCACAACAAGCATACACGTTGCTGGGCAAATTTCATAGAATTTAAATAAACTTCTTATCCACCCTCTCTGTTTTTGGTTTGTTTATAGGGTGAGGTGAGGTCGAAGTATTGCTATTTTAAAATTGTTTTTTTGGTAAGGCTGATTGTACTGGTATGTTTGGGTGTTTTGTAATTTTAGTTTTAAATTGCAGTTGAAAATGCCACATATTCAATGTAATAAACCAGTCTTTATCATTCAGAAGTCATAATTTTCTATGTACCTTGACAATAACAACTGGTATAGAATTTGAAAGAGCATCTCTAACTCTTTTCAGGATGTGTGGTCCTCCATCTACAACCAATAATACTACAGGTATTGAATCGAAATCTGCAAATACACCTGTAAGAAAAATATATTCAAGTTTCAACATATTTATATGACATAATGTGCATTATTCTCCAACACCATAGTTTGCACCAATATTCGGAACAAAGATGTACATACCGGATATTACATACAGCGTCGCAACTGATTCAAAATCTGGCGATATTCCTAGACTGATTAGATGTGGAAGTTACTAGTAGAAACAAAGCCATTAAATATAAGTATACCGACATTAAAGATAAGTATAACATGCATCTCCTCCATCGAGATTTAAATAATATATATGAATCAGATCTTCCTTGTGGTATAAAAACTCTAACAATCATTTTAATAACTTAGGCATAAAATTAACGTAAATAATTGTAATTGTTTTTTGTAGCTCAATAGCTTAATGTTTTCTTGAGGTTCGATATATATATATACATGCATACATACATACATACTTGCATACATGTGTTTATATATTTTTATATATAAACATATATATATATATATACATATAAATACATATATATGTACATACATATATGTATATATATATATGCATATATATATATATATATATATATATATATTCACCTATATATTACATACATATATACATACAAACATATATACATACATAAATAGACACATACATATATATATATATATATATATATAAATATATATATATATACATATATATACACACATTTATATATGTACATATTTATATATATATACCTGCATATATACCTACATATAAACCTTCATACATACATACATACATACATACATACATACATACATACATACATACATACATACATACATACATACATACATACATACATACATACATACATACATACATACCTACCTACCTACCTACCTACCTACCTGCCTGCCTGCCTGCCTGCCTGCCTGCAGGCAGGCAGGCAGGCAAACAGACAGACAGACAGACAGATAGATAGATAGATAGATAGATAGATAGATAGATAGATAGATAGATAGATAGATAGATAGATAGATAGATAGAATAATAAATAGATAGATACATCGATAGATACTTAGATAAATTGATAGATAGTTTGATAGATAGATGGATAGATAAGTAGATACAATGATAGATACATATATAGATAGATAGTGATGTAATATTTTGGATTTGACAAAATCATGTACCAGTACATTGTCGTTATCTTTATTATTAGTAGAAGTAATATCAGTAGTGACTCTGTCATATTTAAATGTGTACTAACCCTTAAAACTAGATAGCGTGGTGGCAGATCATATCTATTGATGATAAAATTCAGAACTTGAGTTTAAAACATGATTTCCAACATTATCCAACTTACAGCTATCTTTCAAAATCAATGTTGTTTGTGATTCGCCAAGAAACGCACATACTAACACCGTCTAAGGTGTATTTTGCTTCCTATGTCATTTTTTAAACCTGTGCACTTTTAATTATTAATAAAGTTTTCATTTTAATGCATACCGTGCTGGCAGATCGGAATCATGAAAGGTATCAGCCTGACACGTTACAGAATATTTTGAAATAGCAATATAAACACCATTATCATTACCAGTCATTGTGTTGCACTTCAACTCCAACTCAGCCCTTAATGCAGTCTCTGTTTCAAACTGGTGCTGGGTCCCATTATCTACCAATATATAGTGGCTATGATTTGGGTTCAGGATCCTCTCGTGTTCTATAGGTTTATCCTCTGTGGTGTATTGTATTGGTTCAAACTGCTTTATGAAAAATAACATGAGAAGTTCAAATGAAAACTCAGCTCTATGCACATATAGGTTATTTGTTTTGTATGACTTCATCCTACGATCTGAACATGTTACATTAATGTCTTATTTTGCAATAGTTTGTTCAATAACTAGAAGGTCATTCTAACATATATGTAGAGGAATCCGGATGTAGGCTTATTATCAAAGAAATATGTGTTCCATGCCTCTTTATATCTAAGGTGTTTCACAAGCCTTAAATCTGTTTAATTGTTTAACCATATAATTAAAGAGTAATAGTTCTAAATGACAACACTGGTTAATAATTGGAACGTTGGGTTATGATTGAATTATCCAGAGTTCGGATGTCCAACATGTCTGTGCTGTATGACTCAAATCATTGCCCTTACAAATTCAATGCTTACACTGTCCTTTTGTCCATGGGAAAGAAATGAACGCAAGTTGATGCAGCAAACGACACTAAAATTGTATCCCCTATATAAACACCATTTGAACACCTGTTAAGATTCTGTTAAGATTAATCACGTTCACTGTCTTTTAGTTTGAGTACATACTATCAATAGCAGCCGATGTATACAACACAAATATAATTGGCTATTAAAATAAGTTTGTACAATCTTTTACTGGAGCCACTGTCTGCAGTCTAAACAAAGAATAAACCGGCTCTCGCCACCTCAGTGAAAGCGGCCATGATGCGGCAATATTTGACATTTTGGAGCTCACCAAAGAACGATGGCAACTAAATTGAAAGTCCGTGAAATCAATCCTATTCTGATGTACCAACAGGCATGATTCATCACAATTAGAAAATCCAAAATGTCATGGAGTTAATTCTGAATTCATAATTATTTTAAAATAATGATTTGGTCCATTACGGACCAAAAGAGCGATTTGTTAGTTCAGTTAATAAATTAAATAAATAAATCCTCTCAAATGTAACTGAAACACAGCTAAATTGATTCATCTAAAGACTTATTGTAGGATAGTAATGAGTACTGTTGCAGGGAACAACTTTGATATAAAAAAATCAAATGCACAATAACAACGCTGGAATGATAGCCATTTTCCAATAAAATTCGTAAATAATTTGCTTCTTAAACATTGTTTGATTTAAATTTTATTAAAAGTCATAGACCTTGAACTCATTATTAATAAATATGTTTAGCTCAAGATCATAATGATTTTAATTTTTAATCTAAAATTATTGGGATACATTAGTATGTAAGATATTTGTTTTTTATACTACAAAACATTGGTCACGTATTCTCTTATTCAATTACGTACCACGCAATATAAATATACATGCCATATAACACGGATAAATTTCAACACAAATACAAATTAACTTAACTTTAAATAATTTGCCATCTTACAGAAATACAGTAATTTCAATTGCTTTATGCAAAAGAAAGAGAGCCAAAGTTGAAGCTGAGACATTAAATATATGTTCAAAAAAATCTGTAAACCATTATAAACCTCTTGACTCAAAGTCTGACCAGCAGATCCTAAAACATGAAATTATTGAATGAAACAAAATTAGCAAATATCTTGCAAAATAAAGCCGTCCAGGATGCTGGAACGTATATCGCAATTTATATAGTTAAAGGTGAATATAAAGTTGGATGATTTAAAAAACGTTTATGACATAATCAGGGATCATAATTTCTCAAAGGGCAACTTTCCAAGGTGGCATTTGTTTTACTGAGGCAGCAATAAACAGCGACTGTGTATTTGATGGGATAATTGCTTGTAATTTTATATATATATATATATATATATATATATATATATATATAGAGAGAGAGAGAGAGAGAGAGAGAGAGAGAGAGAGAGAGAGAGAGAGAGAGAGAAAGTCGATAAGTGATTTTGAAATAAAATACGTAACTTGAACATGTTTGCACTTACTGCAGTTGTGGTTATAATTATTTTTATATTATATTTAATGTGGGTTTTAAATTTGCTATATCAGTCATGTACATTTTCCGAAATATCAAAATATATGTATATAGTTATGTGACAAAACATTAAATACTCGACATATTGGTCTACTAGGAAATGGAAAATAAACAATGCAGATTGTATGTAAACTAAATGCTAAAACAAAATGGAATGCATACAGAATATTGCTGTATTAAAATCTTCTGTGTACGGTGCTGGTAGAGTAAATGTTCCAGACATGCCATAAACATCACATTTTATTGCGAATGTGTTCAAGGAACATGAAAGGTCTACCTTAGTACATGAAAAATGATTAAAACCAAAATATTGCTAGGCAGGTGAAAGGATGTATACGGTGAGACTTATGCACCTGTCACAATATATCCAATACTGTTTTGGCATGATAATCTCATTGATCTCACCTTTTTATTCACTAGTAATTGTTTGTTATGAATAACTCCCCATGGAGCTATTCCGATGGCAACAATGTTCTTCTTATTCCCAGAATTTAATCGAGAATATTTTACTGCTTCTCCGACATGTTTCGCTACACCAATATTGGTTCCTCCAGTCATGATCCATGCATCTGTAAGAAAATAGTTGAGGACTGTTATAAATCACATGATATACCTGCGCCTACCCTCCAACTCCCAAAATATAAAGATCAGGGTGCACGAACATTCATGCAAGATATATAAGGTAAAATGTGCAATCTTCTGGCTCTCAATGTAGCAAAAACAACTGTCAATATAACTGATCATGGTTACTGCGGGGATAAAAAATGTTTACCGCTGTCACAGGATGAACCCGAACTGGATTAGTGAATTCACAGATCGCAACTGCATTAATAAGATGTCTATTATGAACGCAATTTAAATATAAACAATTCTGCCACCATTGTAAACAAAAAATAAGGAAAATTAAAATGTTCCTAACATGGAACTATGAACAACAAGTAACTCAATGGAAAAGAAAAACAACCTCAAAGGATGATTTCAACATAAGGCATTTGATACTGATACTAAAGCAATATAAGGATTGATACCAAAACAAAGAAATCTCAAGGTAACAAATATATTGTTTAAATTCTGCTTCAAAAGACTGTATTGAAGCCAAATTATGTAAACGCCTAAATTGCGATTTCTTATAAACTTCTACATCAGCTGAAATAATAATAATAAAGGCACATTGATATATTCTATTATTCTAATCCGTGTTTTATGCTTGAGACAATCAAACAGAAAAGTTACTATGAGAATTACGTGTTTGTAAAAATCTGATATTACATGTATCAAAATAGGCTCAACATAAGACCTACCAAAAAGCTAAAGTATGAGATTTATATTATTAAACTTTACTTCCTACCTCTCTCTCGCGCAAGATTCACAAGAGAAGACTGGAACAAATGGCGTAAGTGAGACGTCATGTTGAAGTTTTCTTCACCACCGATCACAGAAATGATGAAGTTTGGCCACTCCATGTTCCACACTTTTTTCATCAGCATCAGCAAACTGTTTATGCTAGTCTTACAGTCAACACGGACAAACTGAATATTTGAAAAGGATAAATTATATGTTGATGTTTTTGCGATAATTATTTGTTTATATTTAAACACATTTCCAGTTGACTACATTCAATACGGCTTCAAAACTATCAATTAGAATTATATTTTAAGTGTTCAATCTATCTGAAAACGGGTATTCACTCTAAATTGAAACTGATAAATATTCATTGTATGGGTCAATAACCTAGACGATATATATATATATATATATTGGAAAGAACCCATACTGTATCAAAATGTGTATATGTGTATAAAACCGTAAAATCAGTTCATGTTCACAAAACTCGAGTTGCAAATTATATTCATATTTACCTGTATAATTATTTTTGTTCTGTCAAAGTACGGTGAACAACACTAATTTTCCTTACTTTTGCATTATTTCCAGTAAAACCAACAAATTCTATCTCTCCAAATGCGTTGGTTGGTACAATTTTTGAGTGTTTCTCAAAATTCCACTTCAAGTCTTGTTTTGGACGATCAATTGCACTACCATCATGGTGCACTTCCCGGTACCCACACTGACACATGCTGTAAGACAATTGACATGATGTGTAATATACAATGACATGGTGACTTCCAGTATGAGCAATAGAGATATGTAATTAATATTGCATGTTCTACGAGATAACGAAAAACCAGTCTCTTTTGTATTTGTTTCTTTGATTATGATTTTTAATGTAGCTTTAACAATTTGTTCCGTCATATCGCTACGATGTCTGCAGTGAGGCACTTTATAGTGATGTCTAGCATGTGGGCATTATGCCGCAGACATGTGGCAAGATGTCCCACCCAGCTACATTATACTGACACCAGACCGACCAGTCCTACCACTAACCTCTTAACGCTGAGCGCCAAACGATAACGTTGTTAGTACCATTTTTTTAAGTATTTGGTATGACTTGGTCAGGATCGAATCCACGACCAACGGCTGCCGCGGCAGGCGCTCTAAGCACTAGGCAAACGGAGCGGTTGTAGACTAGTTCATACATTATTAATTAAACGTAACGTCCTAAGCGTAACACAGATAAAGATTTGCACCGGTATAGTTCACATATGTGATTTCATCCAATATCGAATTTAAATCATATGTTATGCATTCAATCTATTAATTCAAACTGACGTGACTCGTCTAAATTTCATTTCGAGGGACTACATCATGTATAAACGGACACACATGCATACGTCAAGTTATGATCAGATACACATTGACGAGCTTCAGACGATCTTGTGTAAAAGCGTCAAGGAATTCATCATTTTAAATTCAATGTTTTAAGTAAAAATTAGAGATGCACATTATTTCATTAATTCATTATATATCAAATACCTTCTACCTTAATAAATAGAACTTCCGAAATAATTACTACCAGCAATAACACAATGGCCTTCAGGATAACATACTATGTGATGTGTCACTTTAAAACTCGGTCATACACTTAAATCAAATTATTGGGACATTTTATAATACAATTAACTATATTTTCGAATAAATTTACTTATAATATATATCACTGTGCCACAAAGTCTACTGTACCGTTGTAAACTAAATTTATTTCGTAAGTGTGGGTTCTTATACGGTAGTACATTCTGATCTATCAGTCATCACATTAAGAAAAAAATTCTGCATACAATCCCAATTTGTAGTCATTAAAGTTGTTAAGTCAATTTTACGTGTGGATTCATTGCTGTTGATGTAGGTTTTAACGCCATTTATCAGCACAAGATAGGCTTTACATGGTGGCCAGTATTTATGGTGGAGACAGATCCCGGGACCCCCCCCCCCAAAAAAAAAAAAAGAACCACCGACCACGAGAAGCTACTACTACCCACACTGACCGAATCCGAGACTAGAACCCACGCAATGAGAGGTGAGATAATAGTGATCCAAAACGGAGAACGCTTTAGACCTCTTGGCCACTCGGGGCCCCCACGTCATGATTTAAACAATGATGTTTTTATTATCCCATATATACGAGTATTGTTTCACTCCTAAACAATATTGAAGTGAACTACCAAGATGTTCGGTTGCGTAAATTAGTCATTTTCTAACTGACATTCGGATTGGTGCTTGTTTGCCAGAATTCAACCAGCTGAATCATTTTCAGTACATGGAAATATAGTAGAAATCAATAAGATGATGTTTGTAATGATGCTCAACGAGGTTTGATTAAGTCTTTTCAAAGATGTTTAATTTCATGAATATGTGAAACTACTTAATGCAAATGCGTTAAATAAACAGTACAATCATTCTATACATACACCAAACAGTAATACGATTTCAGCATGTGTATATGGTGTACGTGCACACTATATTCCATCACAATCGTGCTACCTGGAACTCTTATGCATCTTTAAATATACAACTGAATGAACGTGAATGTGAACTTAGTAACATATTATGGCTTCACAATATATATTACCCCCCTCACGCGATGTTTTCATGCACAGCGAAGTGAATGTGTATTTAGTATTGGTATTAGGTAATAATTTGTTAACAGTTTTCTGTCAACTGTAACAAAGTTTAGTTCCTTACTAAACTCCACTGGAAGTGTTTCCAAACAAATTCTTTCAGATGAAATATTGTCAAAGCTATTGTATGTGTCTTAAACAAACACTGAAAATTAGTAATACATTCAATCACGAATGTTGGATCACATTAGCATTTATATGGCGATACTTCGACGTTAAAAGTTTGATAAATCTATACCGAATATTTTGAAGAAACTGACGGAGAGTATAAAGAACACATTGCCGAAGTACAAAAGTAACTATGAAACGTTGGTGAAAGTTTCCATCTAATGTATGATTTAGCTGTTCTTCTTCAAACCTCCAAATACCAAAGTGACTACTATGATCACCGATATTAAAGATGAATTGCACAAAGTTGTGAAAGGTATTTTTTAATTACTCTTCTGAGGGTGCACCGAGAACTTTTCATGGGTGCAATCATTTATGAATGTTGATGAGTGTGTGTGAAAATGGATCCAATATATTCAAAGTGTAACGAAGTAATAACATTAAATGACCAGATAAATTAATGAATAACCAAACACAATAATCCCTAAAAAACCTTTTTGGACAAAGCATTTGTGACGAAAATGGCTTTAAACTAAATTGTATTACAAACTAATCAATGGGTACTTGAACTAAACATACATATTCCGGAGTTTTTGTTGTTGTTAATCTGAGATTAATTATGCCGATTCATGTTTGTTCGTTCATCTAATTATATAGTATATTTTTTCAATGACTTCAACACAATATGTCACTATCTTTTTTTCGTTGATTGCATTGATCATTGCATAGTCTCAACCCAGTACAAAATGGTCTTTCATTTATATAAGTTGATTTTTGGGGTGTTAATTGGAGATCAAGTTTGGTTTCATACATATTGTCTGCTTAAAATTGTACCTTAGTTATAAAACTGAACATACTCATTATGCATCAAAACGTTGAATTTACATTTATTTTAAATAATTGTACAATTGCAATATGCAAAAATTATAGTTGTGTGGTACCTTGAAACAAATCTGATTCTTCATTTTGTAAAGTGTTCAGATACATATTTCATGCGAGGAAGTTATCGTATCTAGGGCAGTTGCTTTTACCTCTTAGTGGACAAACTCAACACATTCGCTTGAAAAGGCTTGAAACATTGACAGTGATGAAATGAATATGACCCCTGTTTTTATCCGAATTCGGTTTCGAGATCCTCATTTACTTCTAAAATTAATACTAAATCAACTCACGAAATACTCTATTTGTGATCCATGTGTGCGATTCCTTTCATGCCTCCAAACGTTTAATAGCTCGTTTCTCTTTTCGTTTCATTATTTAATTTACACGGTTCAGTGGTAGAAATGCCCAGTTCAGACTATTTTCCTGAAGCGGCCATAAAGAAGGAATCTTATCTGGTATTGGAAGATCATAAAATCACTAGGTCCCTGTTTATTCTTAGTAATTAAGTCCTTTCTCATAGCTTGTAACATAGCAAAATTGCATCTGTGTAATTATTCGGTACGCAGTTAACATTCTGGGTGGAATTCAAAACAACTTGAATGTTCCAAGGTCTGAAGTGATGCAAACCCTATGATAATGTAGATGTCAATGAAACCGCAATAATAATTAGTTCAAGACTGCAGATAAGAGATACAGATATGGTGGCTGAGTAATCATGCTAGGTGTAAATTACATGCATTTGGCATCTAATAAAATATCATATAATAAATGGAAATAACATAGGCTATTTTAGTACCTATACCTTACTTACCCCTCGCTCTGTGTAGAAGCAATATAATATGAGCATTTTCTCATATTGATGTTTTCTTGTATCCATTCCGCCTTAATGTTCTGAAAGGAAAAGAAGAGTATATGAAACGAAAAGTAAAATACAAACAGGAAACCATATTCTAGTGCCATTCTTGCTGGCAACGAAACCAAATCATTGGACAAGAGCTCACCAATATAAAATTATTATATCTAATATATTATAAAATTATTATATCTAATATCAACCTATATTAATAATTTGTATAGCCAATTAACTGAGTGATATGAAAGTGAATTGTCTAATCCGCGAGCTCCACTAAGTAACATCTGATACTATCTCATTCTCGTTTATTCAACTGTCAAGCTTTGCATTTATGACACGATTAGACGCTTCAGCATTATGTAATATGAACAAATCCAGCACTGTAACACATTCACTATCTTTCATCAATATTACTTGTGGCACTGCGTACCAAAATATTGCTCTCTGTTTAAGTATTAAATCTTTGTAAAACACATATTTGGTTTAACCAGAAGAAATGTGCCAATTAATATGCATTGTTTTCTGTGACTTCATAAATGTCAATTGTTGTTTATGAATAATTTAAAATTGCAGGTTCACTAAAACAAATAACCATTTATACTAGCTATTGATACACTCTGCAATGCTAGCTCGAATTATGGTTTTTGGGAAAACAGTCTTTAAGGTAGTTCTTATCAGAAGAATTGATATGCAATACATTTACAAATTGGCGAAAGGTCATGCCACATCATATTTCATCAATTCGTAATTTGGGCATAATAACAGTAAATAATTAAAATAACGCTAATCCAGGACACCTACTGGAATCAATGAGATGTGTTTACAGTAAACACATTTTTATAATGATGTTGGTTCACTCACCATGCTAATGTTGCGGTTTCTTAATATGTAAGAGCACATTCTATTGAGGCGCGTTTAATGTTAAAATGACAATCACAATAAAATATTATTGTACCACCAGGCCCATTGAATACAAACTGAAAATATACAGACCCACCTCCAGCAATAAGTGTAAAGACTCAATTAGTTCTTCTACAATTTTTATTTTGTTGTGAAAACAATCATAAACATTTTTGTGTCTTTGTAAAGGCTAGGTAAGATAATGCAAATTGTTGCGAATAAAACTACAATTTGATTATAACATATTTCCTGCATAATATAAGATATTGTAATACATGTCATGAGAAGCCATTACATGTGCAAACCAAAGGTTCTCCATTAAGAGAGGTAGTCTTTCAAAACAGGTCATAACATTGCTGCTGTAGAATTCTAACCAGTTTCTAAGTGATAAAACTTGTTCATACATAATCTAAGCTCTTAAGTTCTAAAATTAAATAAAACTAAAGTTGTACAGTACCATCTATACTCGCGTATGTGTCGATTACATTACATCTGCATACTGAACAAATCACGATATGCCATCGCATAATATACCTGCGTATAAGCCGATTAATCTGCAAACTGAAAATAAACGCGATCTTCCATGGCATAGTGTACTCGCGTATATGTCGATTACATCTGCAAACTGAAAATAAACGCGATCTGCCATCGCATAGTATACTCGCGTATGTGCCGATTACATCTGCAAACTGAACAAATCACTATCTGCCATCGCATAGTATAATGATGTTAAAATTGTGATAATTAGACAAAAACCAAACTGATCAAGTTGAAAAACATAACATCATAAAATCCTGAAATTAAGAAATTCCCACTTTGTCTCAATTGGCACATTAGCATGTTTGTGATATGGATCAAACAAGTTTAAAAATACTATAGAAATATACGGTATATACCATGCACGATGCCTTTTGAGTTATCGGCAACAACGCATAGGGATCTAAAAACACAGTGATCATTTGTTTAAATCATAAATATGTATTATAAGTATAATCATTACTTTATATTTTCGATACAATATGCTAAACATTCCAGGATAATAAAATTGTATTAGAAGCATCCTTACCTTATAAATATGTGTATTGTATGGTTGGTTGTTATTATGCTAGAAATCGTTTAAGCATACAAGACAACATGCAACGAAGATTGTATTATGTTTACTTGTATTAGTATTACAATGGAACAGAATAACTTCAAAATATTTCCAAAGCATATTCAGAACATAGGATATAAAGCGATTATTATACAATGCGTCTGAGGACGTTTGCATTATACACAGATTGGGTTCAACAAAATAGTTTTCATCTGAATATCTTACTTATTACGACTATTTTATATGCATATAATTATTCCGACAAAAAATAATACCACCTCTGCTACTACTACTACTAGTGCTACTAATAATAATAATAATAATGAAAATATTATCATTGAAATATTGTTTTTAATCATTGTTATTCTTAGTATTTGTTATGTCTAAACTTCACTTGTTACACGAAGTCAAAGCACTGACAATCTGTAATGCTACTATTTTATGGATTTAATAATTAATACTAAAAAGCCATCACTTTAGGAAGCATGATTTGGATTGTTTTTCAATTCAAACGATTAAACAGTTTACAATATTTACTTGACTAGTAGGATTAAATAATTTTATAACTGTATATTTTAATTGCAACTATATTAAGGGTATTTTTTGCACACTGTATATAATATTGATATACTAATTGTAATTATTTCCAGTATTAGCCTCAACGTGATAAACATGCATTTTGCAATCTAAACAATAACTGGTATTAGACATGGTTGATAAAATAAACATTTGATGTTCAAAATATCAATTAAAATAATAACACCTCATATAGATCATAACCGCATATGGTTGAAAAGTGATATTCGTGCGTATCAAGCGTTTGAACAAATTCCAACAATGATACAAGCCAAAGACCGTCTTTAAGACTTTCAAGTCTTTTGCATGTTGAATTACTGAGGGTAAACATTTGGGCTACCTGATTTTGCCATTGTTAAGAGGTGCTTAGTTTAAAGTTTAGTTCAGGCCTGACGTTATTTACTGATAGCGAACTGATATTAAACATTATTTATGCAGAATATTATGTTGCAAATTGTGTCAGGAGACAGTTTGTTTTTACATAAAAAGGTTTCAGTATGCAAATATTCATTCTATTGTATCGTCCATTTTTGGGATAATTAACAGTTGCGTTCTGGATAATGTGAGCGGAATCATGTATTTAAATTATTAATTGGAATTACGAAGTACTGTAATACATTTTGTTAATAAATATTTACTATGTTTTTAATATATCCAATGACATTCTAAATTATATCGTTACGATCCATCTAGACTGTTGGAAAATCAAAATATTCAAGACTATTGATACATCAATACATCAAGATTAGTTGTACATCAATTCATTTGGAACTCTCGGTAAATCAAATAATTCAAGATTTGTTAAATGCATTCAGAACATTTTATACTTTTGTACATGTCATAGACCATTAGGAATATTAGATATTTAATTCACAATATTAAGCCTCCTGAATGTTTATTTCATATTGTTGGATTATACATTGGCTTTTGAAGTTTACTAAACCTTAGGTTTAGCGTCTTTCAATTAATTCGTTTAAGACTATCTAGTCGTAATACATGTAGCATTGTTAACCTTGTACAAACCAAACAATTAGTACCGTTCAAGTGTTCCTCATTCAGTATGGAATTGAGATCAACTTTGATACGATGCATTGAAAATGATGTGACCCTTCTCATTGCCATGCCAAGGTTTGCATTGTTCATAAACAGACACACGTACGCATGGAACCATGATTATATATGCATAATAGAGCTATCTATAACTATTATTTCATAAACGTAACACTTTCATCATTTACAATCAATCGAGTGACAAGCAGCCGGTCATGCATATAGTACACTGTTCCATTAACACATCCTTCAAACAATTATACTTCAATAACTAAATGTCACAAAATAATGCGTATATGCACTAACATTGAAATGGCTGCGGAGGCTCATGCGATTTCTTTATATTTAAATTAAAAACGTGCTATATTCGTCAAATTTAATCATACTCTCAGATACAATTACTTTTTAATGTACAGTCACATGGTATACTTAGATATACTATACCCTTCCGAGCCACACTAAAGACTAAATATCGGTATTTGTAGCTGCCCCGCTTAGCGCTCAGCATTAAGAGGTTAGTGTTAGGACTGGTCAGCCAAGTATCAAGATACTGAGACTGGGTGGGATAATAATGCTACTTGTCTGCGCCATGATGCTCTAGTGTAACACATCATATTAAATTGGAAGACATCGTAGCGATATGAGTGAACATTGTTGAAGCTACGCTAACAATATACAAACACAGGCACACACACACATCATAGCATTTAACAAGGCTGTGCTGTTATTCATTGGAACTTGTTTGTGATCTCTTCACAACAACAACTAACATAAAAAAACTCCACTTGTGTATTTCACAACATTCATTGAATATATTTTAATTCTAGCATTTATCATTTTTCTTACCCAATGTTGCATACACATTTTGGAAGTAAGTATCAAATGTATTAGTTATCTGACAGTGGATTTGACAACCACTAGTGTACTTATAGTGCAAAGTACATCTGTATCATCACGATATAGACGAATCATGTCAGGAAGCTATCCACGTTACTAAAGGAACTTCCATGATAAAAATAACAAAGTATTATGTCACATGTAAGACCTTACTGTCGTTAGACATTAAATGAACGTATACTTTAATTCTGTAGCAACTAAAGCGTAAAAGAAAAAGACAATTGCCTATAAAGGCGGAGCCAATTTTTGATGATAAAATTGAAACTGTGTGGGCATCTGGTCAGTTAGGTACTGCAACAACTGAAAGACTTGTCAACACAATATGGTTTCTTAATACAATAAACATTGATCTGATAGGGTCGGCATAACAGAGAAATATGTGCTGTGGTGGGTGTACATGGAAATACACGACTTAAAGGGTCTGAGATACCTGGAATATTCAGAACGATAAATAAAACAAGGACTGGTTTAAACGCTCGATAAGCTAGAGTGACTAAACCCAAAATGTGGCAAAGCCCAGAAATTCCAGCACGCTGCCATAAGAATATTTTCACGTACACTAATTCAAATGTGCTTCGACAGAGCCAGAATGAAATGCTCAAAATTATTTGTTTTTCTATTTCTTTTTTTCCGTTCTATATGAAAACTGTGATAGAAAGAATCTCAAATGGGTAGCAATTTAACATTTGATATACGAAATTCGTTGAATAATGTTCAGCTTTTGCTTTGCTCGGCCAGGCTCGAAAAAGCTGGACATGATTCAGATCGTTTCATGTATTCAATATTAAAGCGTTATCCATTTGCGATCCTCTGTTTATGAACCCAATATAAATTATATAATAAAGAGTGAAAATTTACATGGACTTTCCATAATAATACAAAAGTTAAACCTATCGAAAGCCTTAAGGGAAAGTGTATCCTTCAGTGTTTTCTCTGTTACTCTTGTTCTCTTATGGTACTTCCGATACCCTTCACTACGCACTCTCCTGCATTTCTGGATCCGTCCCTCCAACACTTGTAGTACTCTCCTCCACGTTTCCTTCAAGAAATGCGTCTCCACACAACTGCTGACGTAACACGGGACCTCCAATGTTTTCTCAATATATCTTCCTTCCTCCAGTCCTCAGTTGTTGCCTTTCACATCCATACCGAAAGCTTATTGTGGAATTGAAATGGACGTACAATATTGTCTCCTTGCTCTAATATCATAATTAACCACACTCTCACCGATTATTCATTAGCATAATGGCGAATATAGTACCAGGTCAACTCACGCATTCACATCTAAATATTATATACACGCTTTCTTCCATAATGCATGTGCTGTAACAATAGCAATAATATAAACCACCTTTCTAATTGTGAACTTCACGATATAGAAAGTATCATCATCAAAAACAATCATATGCATTGCCTATCCTATGAATTATAAAATACATACAAGTGAATAAACACCTAATTATATGCGGACAAGTCCAACAATGACTAAATCGGTATAATGCACAATCTATATATTCATATACTAATGAAATTATATACACGTTTTAACACAATTCACTAAGAAATTCAGTCATGCATGATCATGCAATATAGTAAGATACACAACACAAGTTTCAATTGGATCCAGTCTGGAGTCTTTGAACACTGTCCTAGGGTAATTTGGCACTTACCAATCATTCCTGTTTGCCGTTTCCCAAAGCCCATGATTGCTGCCATACGGTCAATGACTGATAGCAAAAAAAACAGGAACCCCTACCTCGACGGCCTGTTTCCATTTGTATTTAACCGTGAATGGATTTTGCGTAATGGTTAAACAATAGACAGTAAGGGTTTTGTCCACAAACTGATTTTTAGTGATAATCTTACATCATGCGCATTGACATTATCCCAATAACTACACATTAACAATTAGTAAATATGTATATACATGAAGCACGAAGCATTTGCAAATTTTCCCCACAACGTGACACATGTTTTTGAATACTCGTAAGAAATTTTACATTTAGAAAACAAACTATTTTGTTTCAAACATATATTACATTTTTTTCGATATACGTCTAACTTAAAAAATAAACCAACTTTGAAAATAAATACTAAAAAACCAAGACAATCGCATACATAATTACGTTAAAATAATGCTTATATCATGCGATATATCTAATTAACGATGTATCATTATTTACACAAAAAAGAGAACTACCCATTCAAGCCTTTCCTCTGTATCTTTGTCATGACGTTGACTGGCGATAAACATGACCGTCGGCCTCTCTTCGTTGGTATAATTTAGGCCATCTGATGTCATGGTAGGGAGGTATAGTCTCTTCTCTTTTTAATAATACTATCCTGAAGAAAAACCAGAATTATGGTTGTAATTAAGATATTGAATAATTACAATAACACTAAACCAGTACGTTGTAAAGCCTGTGTTAATTACAAGCATTGAATTAAGAAGAAATTTACTTTTAAAGCTAATTTCTTCACGACGTTTCTGAAAGTAAAAAATGGTCAATGTTTTTAATCAAATCTGAAGAATACGGAGGCTCTGTGAGAACCATATACACGTAATATTTAGTGTCTTGTCATGTAATATCTATCATTCGTATTTGATTCTCAGATGATTCAACACAATGTATCGGAACTCAAATATTTGCTTCATTTTCTCTTGTTCAGCATCGTTTTGCCGATGATTTCTTATTTATTTTGATCCGTCAAACCATATCTCTATCGAATAAGTTATATTAATAATTATTTGGTGGTATACAGTTCATTTATTCACTAAATGTTGTCTTCTATTGGTTGAATATGTAATGGTAATACTGTATGGGCTCTTATTGTTCACATTTGAAACCTGGTGATTGTTTGCAGGTAATTGTAATGGTTTGGCGGACTTATTTGTTATCCTTCTTACCAAAGTCCTAAGAGACAGATTAAAACTAATGGGGTCATAAGAAAAGTTCTGACTGTTTTGTTCTTTCATTATTGTCTCCTTATGACTGTGATGTTTTAAAGTGCACAATTTCAATCGGTTTGTAAGTACACTAGCCTTTAAGGAACGCTTGGCTTTGCAGTGAGTACTTTTTCCGTGAAAGTTAATGATACTAGTTAGTGTGACCGTTGGAACAAAATTATTGATATTAGTCTTTGGCTGGGCTAATGGCCTATATCTGCTGCTCATTAGCAAATCAAATAGCACGAGACTACGTTGGAACAAACTGTTATTTCCCAACTCCAAAACTGTCAGAACTAAAATTGATTAGAGCAATTATATATTAGCAGTCTATGCTGCCTTTCAAAGCATAACTTCAACGTTAAGGCGAGAAAAAATGTCCCGCTGGTGTCTCCACCTCTGCGGCCTCGATGACCTATTGGAATCCCCACGAATGGTTGCAGAACTATATAACCCTACCATGTGTATTTACATGAGCAAGACAGAAACAGCCTAGACTCCATAGCCACTATGGTCAAATGCCTCTTCAGTACCTTATTGAAACAGATATCATGACATTTAACATGACAACTTAATGGTCCTGCCCGCACTTCAAAGTAAAGCCGTATGCAAACCAGAAACAGGCCAAAATCAATGTAACATTTCATTAAACGTCATTTGCAAAACACTGGTTTTAATGGGATAAATTACAACGTAGCAAATATGATATATGTCTAAGAATGGATTACAATAAGTCGACTGCGAAAGTTACCAGAAAGCCACAGACGGTCAAATAAATGGATGATAACTACGTTATTATATGCGAAAGATCTCATTAAATGGAGACAAAATAATAAAATTATAAACAACGTGAAGACAATGATCTTTCTCATGTGGCATCGACTCGTTATAATCATTCCACTATGTATGATTAACAGCCTGGAAAAGCTAGTTGCTAACACGTAAAGCGAGTCATTTCGTACCACTACTAGTCACACAAAGCTTGCACCTACATTTATCTCATTACATGCAAAATCGTCTAAATATGAATAAATAAAGAACATGTATGAGTACTTATTAGATATTGAGTTTGCATCGCACCACGCTTTTTCGTAAACGACACAGTCATTCTGGTATAAACAAACTACTTTCATATTTGGCTGCCAGAAATAAAGAAGCCCCTTCATCTTAAGATGGCAGTATTTCTGCTTATAATTGTGCCTAAGGTAGTGGGTAATATCTAAGTATATATATATATATGCTCTCGGCGCTGCCTTATACTTCAACACACTCAGAAAAAGTTGAGATAATGTAGCAAAGCTGGCCGATATTCAATATGTCATAGACATAAACCACATTATTGAGAAATGTAATTATGTTGGTATTTCAATGGGAAGACAATATCATGCCAGAGCATGGAACCCAATGTTTCCAGTATTTGATAGTGAAGGGCCATGATGCAGTGTCTGATAAAGGGTTGTTTTAAGTGGATTAATCCTCGCGCATTTTACACATTTCAGCCGACGCTTCTAAGGGATATATCAATTCCAGAAGGCTGGATACGAGATTATCATAGTGTTTTAGAAAACAAACGTTGCCGTTCAGTAAAAACATGACCGTAATTTGTAGGAGAACTATGTGGACATCCATATCTACGCCTGATATGGAATGCTTCAAGGTGCAGACAATCGCTGCCTGAGAACTCTACTTTGGTGTGGAAAGTACACTGAGCACGTGACATGATTAACCAGCCACGTTCTACCCATATCTTGCAAAGGTTTGACAGCTTTTCTGCCAGGTTCTTAACTGCTGCCACATCCTTCCTGTAACAGTTTAACATTTAATCAGCAATGTAAATGCTGGCGACTAATGTCTTGGCCGACTCAGTTATCATGATTGTCGTACATGTCATTGATCAGGTATTTATCAGCATTTCGCCTCTATCATTTGTAAGACTACGCTAGGTATTGTTACTAGCATTTATTAGGATGACGCTTAGACTGGATCGGCCATCGGCATCTAGCTGAATGACACGTGTGCAGTAGATGTTACGTTTTAGATGTTTCCTGCCGGATACTTGGTCTCTGGCGGTCCGAACAGTTTTGGCGTAAGGATATCAGTGATGTAGACGCCTATCTTTCGTTAGCTTGACGTGAGCTAATATTGGTTGATGTTGTACAAGTTATATTGATTGTATTTTCTATTTCCAAGTTTCACAACGTGTTTCCCAACAGTATCAGTCATTTTCTATTCAGCTTAGACAATAAGCACACGTGCTTATAGATGCGGCAACTCTTTAGGCCGATGAACATCATTGACTTTATGACATCAACAAAGCAAATTGGGCATGTCACCAGTGAAACCTGTCTTCTGCAAGCTTACTCACTGCTTGAGGAACTGTTCACCTGCTGCTGAATGCCATGACGCGGTGGATCCAACGAAAAGGAATCAGCGTGACTAAACACAGCGCGGATAATCGGGAATGCCATGATATCTTGTGACAGCTACCAACCCTACCATTGTCAGCCTACGACTCCATCAGGTAATGTTTCTGTTTGCATGTATGTATGAAGCTAAACATACATGTATAAACAATTGCACGGAAGAAAAAGTCAACATAAGCAAAGTTATTCAACAATGTACGGTTCCTTGTGTTAGATAATGTTCACACTACTCACCTATGCACCCCACCCACCATAGTCCAAAAACTGTACTTATTATATAAAGTATTTTAATAGAAGATGATTCCATCCTCATATTTATAAAATCTTGTAAAGAAAAAAATGTCTGAATATAGAAATGACTTTGTAATTAAAGAGCACTAGTTTTCAACGTTTGACCTTTTGCTTACGGGGCTGAGTTGTGGGGACCTCAGAAACAGTCCCATCTACGTATACTAATAATGTCTGGCAAGTTTGAATTAACTGGGTAAACTATGAATGGAACATATCAACCATGACAGGAATAATGACAATCATTACATACGACCTTGTGTGATAATAAACGTCCACTCACGAGACAGATATTCATTTTTAATATAGAGCTTTTGTACTGATTCTAAATGATGTTTACGCACATGTTTGTATTCGATATGGAATTAATGCCTAAGCATGTGTACAACATTGCATCTGAAACGCGCTCTGCAGATAGTTTGTTGACTAAACGAAATATAAAACTGTCATAACTAAAATCAACCCCTATCTAGAACAAAATTCAAAACAGAATAACATGATGATAAAGCTCTATATTTAACGTTTACTTTGAAGTGAGTTATCGTTCATAAATAATATAACACATATGAATCTGAAATAATTAACATTTACAACATGTGTTGTTCTCGACCTTAAATTGAAACAACTATCGATGTAATCAGAGGCGTAACTGAAGTGTTTGGAGCCCTGCGACAAGATTCATTTGTAGGCCCCCCTCAACTCTGAAACCCATTATTACACATACTACTACTACTAAAATTAAAATACTACTACTACTATTACTACTACTACTACTACTACTACTACTAATAATAATAATAATAATAATAATAACGAGGACATTGTATAGCACCTAATCGTTAGAAGCTTTAAGAGTTGTACAGCATCCATAATGACATGACTACACTATAGAAAAAGAAATAACAAAAACAATCAAATTAAAAAACATAAACAACATGCTGAAAACATATAAGATATAAAACATTATTAGGTCTCTAAGTTTGTTCCTGCGCTCGAAAAGGATGTGTTTTAAAAGCACTTCTAAAAGGGACCACTAGGTCTTTGTGTCTAATTTCAATGAGCAATTCGTTCCACATCGCCGGGTCCTGGTATGGAAAAGAACATTGTCCATATGACTCCGTTTTCATAGTGGGAACAACAAGTTTACGATTATCAGAAGAGAAACGTAAGTATCTTGCTGGTGTATACACATGGATGAGGCCGGATAGGTATGTTTAACTGGAATCTGTCAGTGAAACACAGGTAACAAATGTTGTGTTTGGTTCTGTATAGAATACATAGCCAGTGAATGTACAGAGCAGGGATGAGGTATGCTTGATGTAGGAACTTTCAAAATGATCCAAGTAGCTGTGTTTTGATTTTTATGAAGTATCTGGAGTAGATATTGTGACTAACCAGACATAATTGAGTTACAATAGTATAGTCTTGAAAGTAATAATGAACACACAAGAGTTTTAGTGGCTTCAACTGAAAGATATTTGCGAATGGAACTGATGCGTCTCAGTTCAAGATATGCAGCCTTGCATACGTTCATGACATAATGCAATGTGAGGGTGCTGTCTTATTGTCTGAGGTAAAGGATATAAACTAAAAGTCTTTGTATTTTGATCAGAACAACCTCAGTTGTATCATCATTGATATTCAGCTTGTTACATGTCATCCATGATTTCACATCAGAAATGCACCTCTCTAGTCCATGGATGGTAGCATCAACGATCCTTTGGGTGTCTAGACTTGTATATTGGGTGTAATCAGCGTAAAATTGGTGAGACACTGGGTGATGATCTATGACACATGAGACCGGCTGAGTATATATAATGATGAATCAGGTTCAAGAACAGATCCCTGCAGAAAACAACAACATAGATCAACTTGGCTGCAGTCTATTGCATTTGCAGATACAATTTGTGTCATGTTGACTAAGTAGGACTTGAACCCCTGTAAGGCTATATTTTGAAAGTCAAATACATGCTGCAGTTGGTGAAGTAATATATCATAGTATATTGTGTCAAATGCTGCATACAAACTCATGGAGGGTGAAGACTGTAATCTTTCCACTATCCAAATCAGAGAGAATGTCATTAAATACTTTCAGAAGAGTAGTTTCAAAACTGTGGCAAGGGTGATATGCAGACCTTACATTGATAAAGAGACTGTTTGAATTCAAATGAGATACAAGTTGGGTTAGAATATTTTTTCGAAGAATTTTTATATGAAGGGGAGATTATAATCCGGGCGGTATTTCTTTAAATCGTTGTGGTTAAGTGTTGGTTTTTTTCAACAGAGGCATTACTATCTCAATTTTGAGAAATGATGGGAATTTCCCGATGAGGGAGAGATATTTATAACATCAATTAGTGAGGAAATATTGGGTCTAAACACTCAAGCAGCAGTGATATCATAATTGATTAAGTTCACAAGACTTTGGTGCACTCGTGATCCTGATTGTTCGTACTAAATCAATAGAGACATATTCAAATGCTCCCAATGGTTGTCGCTGCAAGTTTGTATCATACGTTTATGGTGACGAGTCAATTGAAATTGTGTTGTCAAGCGAATATCAAATTGGTTGTACTTTGTCACGGAATAAATTTTCAAATAGGTCCGGAAGGTCTACTGGAGAGATGATAGTTCGAAGAGATGTACGTTTATACCTTGACGTACGTTTATTTGTTTTCTCTAAAAGCTCTTTGCAGCTAGAACTCTCCTTGATTTGAGTTTTGTAATGATATAAGTTAGCTAAATGGACTATGTGACTTTCTTCATAGCGCTTCATAGATTTGTTGATGAATAGTAAGTCTGGTGAAAATCCAAAGACTATATGCTTTTCAGCGATATTCTTATCAGTGAGAAGCTCTCCCCTAACACTGCTATACCATAGAGAACACATTTTTATTGAATCTCTGCATTTGGTGGCTGGGGTGTGTTTTTCAGACAATGAAGGCAGCAGTCAACGGGATGTTCTGCGTTTGGATGTAAATAAGTTGTTAGGTTTTCTTGGATGAAATGCATGAATTTGGTTCTATTTATCATACTGAGGTTTCTCTTAGTTGCAAATAAAGGTGGAGGGTTAGGGACTGATACATCGAGATGGCATATAATGCACAGGTGGTCTGATGCAAGTTCATGGGATACAGGGGTGGATTTTTAAAATATTATCATCAGGTCTTTAACAAAACCAGTCTAATATGTAACCAAATTTATGAGTGGGTCGATTAACTGACTGTTTAAGGTTGAAACCATGAATGGAATCTAGGAGTTTTGACGTGTATGGGTTTCCAGGACAGTCAAAGTGAAGGCTAAAATCTCCAATCTTACTCCACAAGATTGGGAAACTGCTCCCTAAAAAGAGATTCAGTTAGATTGTTTTCTCTACTACTAGGAGGGCGGTAGATACAGACAAAAATGGACTGACTTTTGTTCCAGTTTGAGTGCTGTTTGGATTAGTTGTTTGGATTAGTTTAAACGATGTGTGACAGAAATTGAAGGTTATGTTGTACATAAGATATTTTATCATGGAATTCTTTGTGATGCCAGCAATTTCGCGTCCGCGAGATTTGAGAGGGAACGACTTGATGGAGTAGTCGGTGGTGTTAAATCCGCGCACTTGAACTCATCACCTGGTGTTCTTAGCCTTGTTCCTGTCAGAAAGAAGACGTTGATATTCTGGTTGTTGATAACATTATACATTTTTGTGCCTAATTCCGATGATCCTACTGTTTGAGCGTTTAATAATGCAATACGTAGCGGTATCCCTGGGACAGTTGACACAAAGGTTGACGATTTAAGAAGAATTTCAACCAGGTTATCAAAATTAACGGCATAATTTTTAAATTGTTTATCTGTTACGGACGAAAGGGAGATAGTTGGAATTCTTCTTCCTGTTCTACGTTTCTTTTGTCGCTTCCGTTTACATGTACACATACAACCTATTTCAAAGCCTATTTTGGCGCCCCCATTAGTCTGGCTCCCGGAGACATCCCTCTGCTCCCCCACCCAGCTACGCGTCTGGATGTAATGAAGCGAGATCAATCAGTGAAAATTTCATGTTTGCACTTAACTATCAACCAATGCCTTGTGTTGCACGTTAATATGTTTCAATTAATGTTTATCATCTTGATTACTGTAACGAATGTTTATGTCAAATTACATGATGCAACATTTTGATATGATGATGGATATCGTGGCGGGTTTGCTACCTTCTGTGTACTTTTCTTGAAGTGTAAGGTCCACTAATTCGAAAGTAAACATAACGGTCAGGTGTAAAGTAGTATGAAACTTTCAGCATTGTTGTTCTGCTTTGAAATCTCCGTCGATACTGATTATGAATGTGTGAATTTCTAGCTGTAATGGGATAATTGCGAAGTGGTCTAATTATGTGGTGATACAACGCTGGAATAAGTAGACAAATTCGTTTCTTTAGTTGACAGATCACCTTAGTGATCCGTGTAGTACCAAGATGATGGAGAGGAGGGGTTTAATATCATTTTAAAGCAAGCTGAAAAATACCGATTTGTCTTCGCACTTCTGCGACATGGAAACATGCCAATACAAATATATTACTTTTAAAGTATGAATTGTTGAAGTATAATATTTGAGGCTATGGGAAACTTTAAAAATGTATACGAGCTAATAAAATTTCTGATATTCCGTCATCCGGAAAGATAATCACAGCAGCCTCAGTAAATATCTTTGCTAAGCTTTGAAATGAGTATGAGAATAAAGCTAATGACGTACATATGATGTTGCAGCAAAGATCGAGAATCGGACAACGCTTTTAGGCAAATAATTGTTAGGCAAATATTTGTTAACTAGGGTTTCCAATACGAAACCAACAAACAAATACACATACACGTGTAGATTGGGGTAGAATAGCACAATTTTATAGAGGCGTCATTTTGGCAAACCAAGGCCTCATCCAAAACCGTGAAAAGGTCAAAAATACTAAACCAAACCTTGTAACTAACCGAGATTATCTTGGGAGTTTGATAATTCTGTTATACTTTATTTTGGTAAATTTAAAAAAAAAACAAGAAAGCACTTGATCATTTCTTTTTTGACACCTATTCGTTGTCACAACATCTCTGCTGCTACGAATGAATTAAATCCTATCATATAACAATAGTAGGATAATCCTTTACAAGTAGATTAGCTCGAGAGCGACTAGCAGCGCTAAGGAGATTGATAACCGTGAGAGCTTCTGTCAGACAAAAAATACAACAGCGACAGGAACCTCAAGCTGATTTTGTACAGGGTACAGATGTGTTATTTAGACCTGTTGCTACAGCTACTAAAAAAGCTGCAATAACTACTGAAAGAGCTATATTGGGAGATATTACGGATGAGGAGGAAAGAAAAAAGGGTATTGTTCCAGTATTAACACAAATATCAGCAGCTCAACAACAACCTATTTTACCTGTCGCCCGCGGTGAAGATATCGCTAATGTTTCAACTAAATCTAAAAGACGAAGGGAGGCTATTGATCTGATCAAACAGTTTGGAGAAGAAGCTATTGAAGATATTATAAATGCTTAATAATCTGATTTACCTGAAAAAATACTAATTGGTGTGTATGATAAATCTATAATGTTAAAACCACTTTATGAAAATGTAAATGATGATAGTTTTATAACATGGGTATATCGTGTATATTACAATAAAAAGACAAGTCAGTCAGAGTGATTGTAATGTTGATGTACTTGTTGAACAAATAAGAAAACTTGAAATACAGTCTCAACAACCTCAATCTCATTTTCCATCTGAGCAACATGCTCAACGTCAGTCTTTCTCACCACAGTTGTCAAAATTGGAAAGGGCGTGAGAACAATTTAAAAAAGTAGAAAGATCACCCTTAAGACTCTTTACTAAATGGGAAGAGGAAGTGGCAACGGGAAAGGAATTTTCTTCTAGTGGAACTCCAAATGGAGGTACTGGTCTTGTTCCCTGTCCTAATAATATTCTCTCCAACATAGCACGATTAGAAATCCTCATAGGTGGTAAACGAGCTGGAAATAACCCACCAGAAATAATTAATGAAGCCGCTGATATATGTAGCTGATGATTTGAAAGTGGTATCATGAATATCAGTGTATATCGAGAATGTATCGATGAACTCGTTGATGGTTGTCACAGTGATTGATCGTCACTAGTGACAATTAGTCATACGATTAGATAATTAAGAATTAAAAGGATGATCATACACTACAACCACCATAAGCCAACTATGACTATGACTTACGTAGTACATTCACGGTTGCCTATTTATAAAGTATATTATGGAGATGGTCTTGGTAATGTTATTCAACGGTTATTTGCAAGGATGGGTCCAACAATAGCACCAAACGCAAAACAACTATCGATGAAAGCAACTGACGTTATTCGTGATAAGGGTATTATTGCTGTTGGCGATGTTGCCAGTAAAGCGTTTTCTGAATCTAAGAAAAGACTAGCCGCTTTGATCCGACTGAGAAAATTACCGCCTACGGACATTATGTCCGCGAATGTTGGTAAGATAATAAACCAAGCGGCAAATCAAGAACTAGCAGCGCTGCTCAATCAAGAATCTGATGCGCAGATAAATATTACTGCAAATCTGACAGAAATAAGTGGTCTGTATAAGTGAGCGATACCCCGATTTAGTTAGAAAAATATATAATAAAATATTTAAATCTTCATCAGACACAGGACTTGATATAGACGCTCCGGTTCTCAAAACTGATTCCGTACGCGATTATCATAATTATTCCTCTAATGCGATGCAACTAAATTCCCGATCTAGACTCGAACTTCAAGTTCAAGCTACAAGCAAATATTTCTTACCCGCTGAAGCTTTTACCGAAGTAGGAGGTCAACTTGTAACAGCTGGGGTAGACGCTCATAATACGCTAATGTAATATGGAGAAAATTAACGAGTTGGTTTTGTCAACAATGGTATTATGGCGTTGTCTAAAAAAGCTATATATATGACTGACGGAAGATTAATTGAGCGGCAAGGACGGTGAACAGACCGAAACTATTTCAGACAAAATCAAAAAATAAACCGAAACTATTTCATACAAACGAGACTAGAGAGAGAGTGTGTTGAATAGATAGGTTTCCAATAAACCATACGGGCTCTGCGGAGACTGCAACTAATTTAGACATCTAAAATGGTGGACAGACAAGTCCGGAGACCGAAACTATTTCAAAACGAAACTACTTCACACTGCTACAGAGACAGAGTCTCCAGAGAGAGAATATAGACCGAGGTTTCAAGCCGTTACGGAGACAAATTATTAAACATTTTTAGGATTTCACATAGAGACTAATTTGTAAAATCTCTCCTCCTAAGTCAATCAAATTATTGGATTGGTCAGTGAGTTTAAAATTAATTATCGTTAATGAACCATTATGACATCGCATATTGACCGGATTTGTTGGATCTTCAATTATTAAAAATCCGGATGGAGCCGTTGCTGCAAATGAATATAAAATATATCCCTGCTGGGCCTGATTTAATCTTTCGAGATTTCTTTGGTAACATAGTAGATTTACTGCAACCACCGAGGATATATTCACATTAGCAGGAGCAATATGCCGCCCACCCCCGTCTGGGTCATTATTATGTTTGAGGATAGTTGTTTGAGGTTGTGTTATTTTTTCCATCCGGTGAGTATCGACGGAAACTACTCATCAAGGAGATTATTGGCTGATTTTTTTTAATTGGTCTACATTATACTCAGGAAACTTAAAATTCAGCAGTGTAGCGTCTGTTAACGGAAATGGTTCTAGAAATTTTGGTCTACAGAGACTTCGTTTATCATCTTTTTGATCAATTATTTCTTAAACCATTCGTTTGGTAATATATTCCATGTCGGATACAAGCTGATTTAATATTTTTACGTGTTCAGTCATTTCATCATGTGGCCTCGTTATATCAGAGAGATATTCTTGGAAACTCTGTCGTAGTCTCTCTAGTTGTGTTTATGTAATTGATTAATCTCTTGAAAATAATCAATGACTTTACTTAAATAAAGTGCAGTAACGGTTCTAATATTAAGATTGTTTTCAATACTAAATTCCCACTCCATGGAATTCTTATCGCGACATGTAAAGTCGTCGCCTGATTTTGCATTTTTTATATCAAGGATGTGATCTTTGTATGATGGGGGATATCATGATATGATTTTTCGTCTGTGACATAATCAGACTTCGATGGTTTGGATATATTCTGATAAGATGGTGCTTGCGGTGGGATTTCAGGCCATCCTAGGATTGTTCTTCTAGAAATCTCAAAAATATCTACAGCATACTCGGATGAGTTGATCTCAATCTTGGATGATAGTGTTGGTTCATAAACTGTTATAGCGACTTTTGATTGTTTTCTAGTAATGTATTTTATTCTACGCTGATGACACAAAATTTTTGACAACTACAGGTGCTAGAGCTGTTTGTTATCGCTGATAACAATATACCAGTTCCAGCAATTACACTTGAAACCGAATACACAATAACATCGACGCTGGCAATTCGCCTGCGGTATTCTTTTTACTTTTACTGTATTCTCATCAATAAGAGTTTTTAGTTTAGTTTGAAACACACGGGCATGATAATATGGATACTGTTGGACATTCATTATACTATTTACTTAAATCAATTACAAATTCGACGTAGTATGTTATTGATGCCCGAGCTAAATTACCACTGATTGAGGTTATTGTAAATGTTTCATTGGCACCCTATTATTGCACTTGCAGTATTAATTCCCGTAGATGTACCCGATGACACATTAAACAGTACTCCTGAAAACAGGGTCAATCTATAGATACCTCTGACTTCAGCGGTAATATTAATGATATTATTTTGAGGTGTCCAGTCAAAAGATCCTTGATGTGTCGTGTACACTGTATATATATTTCGTTTGTGCGGTATTTTAATTGTATCAAGCCGGGTCGCGATAGCAGGAAAATCAGCAATGATATCGTCATGTGTTTTTAATCGTATCGATATTTGTTTTAATATCAGAAAGTTTCATTGAGACTACTGGTGGTTCTCTAAAAAAATCATCCATTTTTCTAAATTTTGTACGGAGGTTTATAAACGCTTATACATGAACATCATAATTAGCTCGTAGCGTTCTTAGTTTAACATCTGTAGTTTTATGCTCAGCTTGCAGCGATTTAAGTTTATCATCTGTGGTTTTATGTTCATCATATATCGTCTTTAGTGTATTATCATATACATCTACCTATTTGTTTTGTCACAGCATCAGTATCCAATGTTGGATCGCCAAGTGTGGTTATTTTATTAGTGTTCATGTCGAGAACTCCTGTCATTGTGTCACCGGATTTTTACAAGATTGTTAATACTATGTATCACAGTTGGTAAAATAATTCCTGGTTGTATTTTACCAGTGGAGCAAATCACCCCTAGGGAATTTTCTGTTACTCCATTAATTTTAACAAGAATACCATTCAGGGAAACATTACTAGTTTTCAGTATCCCTTGTTTGTCTTGAAATACGACTATTTCATTTGGATCCACACTTGCGAGGTTTAATTTCTCGGATATTTCATCTTCGATTATTTTTGTACTTCTTTGGTTGCAGGTATTTACGCGGTGGTTTTTAAAAGGCTTGAGAGAGATCTTCCCCAAATATCAATCATTATATTTTAAGATCTTTCTAAAAAGCTAGTACTAGTATATTCCTATACGGTTTTATGGGATGGTTTAGTTAATGATGATAACGCGTCGAGTACATTTAATACTTCTAGGCCACATATTGGTGGGGTGGACATTTTCTGTGTTGGTAGCGTGGAATACAAGATAGGAATTTTTAATTAATGTATATAACACATAAATTCTTTAGGCGGCGCTAACCCATATGAATCAAAATAAACAATTGCACGCGGATCAATCGCGTATGCAACCCAGCGAGTGTTAGGTCCGGTGTTGTTATCGAGATTATTGATACCAGTTTCAACGCTATTTGGTTGTTGTGGTAATTGATTTCGCATAAAAACACCTCTAAAGTTTTTATCGCTATTGTTTTAGCAGCATAGTGTAAATCAAAAGTTGACATTGGCGATATTGGTGTTAGTAAACCGTCCCTAGTCTCAGACGGTTTCCCCTGTACCATGAATGCGGAGTTCCTGGTAGTATTAGACAATTTCCTGATCGTTTCTTTTTTTGCATCCCTGTCCGGTAGCTTTCTTTAGTGCCATCTCTGCTTTTACCAAAGGTTCCGAGGGCTGCAGCTTTGAATTTTTTTAATCTGACCAGGAGTCAAAGTGACATTAACATGACTATATGATATTTTATTTAATATGAGTAGCATTGATTTGTCACTGAGAATGACAGCAATTGCTCTGTAATTAAGGATAGTGATATCACCTGCTGCATTAGTCGGAAGAGTTACACGAGCTCAGAAATGTATGTCAACTACTGACTGTCGGGTTAAATCAAGATGTTCCAACAAAAGTAATAAATCGGATATAGTTTTCTAACATCTAACTTTGATATTTACAGACAAGAATCTACATTATTATCACGTCCCATAAATGTCAGCAAACGATGATACGTGCGTGCAATTCGGTTTTGTCCGTAATTAAGAAAACTATCCTCGGATGGTTCTTGTTGGCCGTTTATCCTCAACAGTACTTCAGAAACACCCAATTGATGAAATATCATATGGCTGCGTGTTTGTAAATCTACTCTCGTCTTTTCCTGTAACGCAACAAATATATGCCGCGGCGCAGAAACTCCCTAATTTGATGCCATGTGTCATGTAAATATACCATTAACGGAAGACTCCATAGAATCTGTTGCTGTTAGCCATGATAGCAATGATGTACCACCTGTATCCCTAAATAATAGTATTTTTTCCTCTGCGGTGATTGATGGAGTCATTACTGGCATCCACAGTGATAGTTTTTATATATTTACTTCACCAACAGCGACTAGAGCTCCAGCAGGGCCTGCTTCTCGTCAGATTGAATCATTATCGTCGCCTTTTCGCACAAGGATTACAGTATGTTTCGCTTCAAAGATAACTTTTCTAACATTTCTGCAATATCCCAAAATATGTGATAGTGGAATAGCGCATGAATAAATCTATGCTGTCCTTGTAGCATTGATACGCGTGATGCAAACCCTAGGCTGTAACGAGGACTATCGCCTTTTATAATATCAAAGGGATTAGCTGATCTTGCTTCATGTTCAACATAATCAAGTGGTTGATCAGCAACTCCAGTAGCTACTGGTGTCAGTAATTTGATATACATATTGTGTTCAGCGTGATCAGTAATATCCTTAGCAAACATCATAGATGGACCTGCTGATTTTGTATAATAATCAGAATATCTTGCTAACCCCACTATTGTTGTGGCAACTTCAACATCATGTTCTATGGAATCAATCTGTCTTCCATCAATCATATATCTAACACAATTAATTAATGCCATAATACCATTATTGACAAAACCAACTTTGACATTTGCGGCATATGGTGCTGCTACAGCAGGAGTATCAACAGCTGTTACAATTTCTCCATCTACTTCAATAAATGCTTAAGCGGGTAGAAAGCATTTGCTGGTATCTTGGACATGAAGTTCGATTCTTGATTGACTATTTGGCTGTATTGCGTTATATTAATACAATTGATAATCGCGTACAGAATCATCTTTGCGCACTGGTGCATCAAAACAAAACGCTGTATCAGGGGACGATTTGAACATTGTATTATATATTTCTTGATCTAAATCGCGATCTCGATTACTTCGTCAGGCGACTTCCCGCTATCATATTTGCAGTAATATTTCCCTGAGTGTCAAATCCCTCATTCTAGAGTGATGCTATTTATTAATCCCCTGCATTGTTTATTATTTTGCTAATACTCGCAGGCATATTCTCCGTAGATGGTAGTTACCCTAGTTATTTTATCATTGATGACTTTGTCTTCGAACTATAGTTAATAGGTTTTTTTTGTCCGTGGTAAATGCTTTACCGACAACATCACCAACAGCGCTAATACCCTTAGCACGAATAACATCAAGAGCTTTCAACGATAAATGTTTTGCGATTAGTGCTATTTTTGGAGCCATCCTTGGGAATAACCCATCAATAACATTACCAAGAACATCTCCATAATATGCCCTACAAACAGGCAATCGTGAATTTACTACGTATGTCATTGTTGGTTTGTTGTGGTTGTAGTGTATGATCATCTTATTTAAATGCTATTTATCTAATCGCTGATTAGCCACTATGGAAATCATCAGCTAGCTCATCAATAAATTCTCGATATACACCAATATCAGTGACATTACCCTCAAATAGTCGTCTGCAGTTATCAGCGGGACCACTACCCACCCACCCCGAGTTTAACTCTGAGAGCCACTCTGAGAAAACCCTCCCCACTACTACTACTATATCCAGTTGCACCTTGCGAATCATCAGATTCTTCTCAATCAGATAGTATATAAAATGATTGCTTATTATCAGGCTCCATCGATCTCAAACTTACTAAATCATCATCAGGTGGTGCTTGTTGTTGAATTGAGACAGATATTTTCTATGAAGATTGTTGTCTTATTCATTGCAGTCTTTGCGGTTTTGGTTTTTGTTTTAGTTCCTCATATTGATCATTAACTGTACACACCTTTTCTGTTTTACTCGCTACGTTTACAGTTAGTTTGCAACGAATAAAGTTTGGAAAAATGTTTACCCAAGGAAACATTTAAACATATGTCATATAAGACAATGCGCACCTTGATAAGAATATATATGTAATAATGTATAGAAAAACATACCTCTGTAGTGTAACCTACTCCCAGATCTGTAGTGTGCGCTTATTATTCACGTTCTCAAATATCAGTCATGAACAAAGAAATAACATCATTCTTTTTCATTTAGATCCTATTACATTGTTCATTTACATGAAACTTCGAATATCTACTAATACCACTTCGTTCAGTGTAGCAACAAGCTAGTGTTAACTATAACAGACCTTGCACGTAATAGGAAGGTAAATTTAGAAAATAGTTATTGCCTCTGGTAATAGCAATGAGTTGCTGAAACAAATATGAAACGTGGATTCACCTTTAACAAGTGCACTTTAGACCCCGTTCTGTTAAGATAGGAATGCATTTATCAATCTGGCTAAAACAGAAATGACTGATACATTTAAATAATAATCGTAACAATTATATCAGGTTTTTGCCAATACATAAATATCAATCGTAACCTCTCACCAACATTTAAATTATAATTTCTTGTAAAATCGTTTTATATTATCCTCTTTCTTTCCTTCGTTCTTTCTTTCTCCCTGTCTTTATCTCTCTCTCTCTCCCTCCCTCCCCCCGTCTCTCTCTCTCTCTCTCTCTCTCTCTCTCTCTCTCTCTCTCTCTCTCTCTCTCTCTCTCTCTCCCCCCCCTCTCTCTCTCTCTCTCTCTCTCTCTCTCTCTCTCTCTCTCTCTCTCTCTCTCTCTCTCTCTCTCTCTCTCTCTCTCTCTCAACAATTACGTTTCGTCATTTCAGCGAGTTTCATATGTATAGTATTCTAAATATGAATCAGCAGGATATCATATATGGTGTCATGTTTCACGAGGATAAGAAAATGACATCAACGTTGTGTATATTGATTTGAATCTTAAGGAAATAATTGATCCAATGTCGTATTATACTTTTGTCCTATACTCCAGTTATACCCACATACAAAGAGCAATTAGGTTTGTCAAAGTGCTATACAAGGATGAGAAGACGCGACTAGAAAATGCCAATGAAAGTTTTGAATTCTGAATTACGTGGGTTTAGAGTGACATAATGAACTTTCGCCAATTTAAAACACAGATATGCTATATAGATTATATCTATAATTATTTCCGACATTATGCATTTGTATGTGTATAAATCGGTGTTTTTGTTCTTTGTACTTTTTCGTCTTTTGTAAATTTTATTCTGTTATCGTAATATAAAAAATTATTTCCGTCTTTTTATTTTATAAAGAATTACAATGCAAGAGTGACCTTGTCTATGCTATCGATTAATGAAAATATCGATAATGCATGAAAGCCGTATCTTATCAACTAAGCTCACAAATGCTAGCCATACCTAAATATGGTTCATAAAGGAATACCAAAAACTTTCACAAATGCCCAAACATTATTCACGAACCTTTCAAAATAAAACAGAATATACCGTATAATGATAATGTGCACCTAGTTAATTTTTCAATACTATTATTTATGTAAAGGTGCGTTTAACGTATACGACTTTGTAACAACATAATGATATTTACGATATTTCCTGAGTCCACATTATAATAGAGGGATATTTTATTTAAACTAAGACTTCTTACAAAAACTGACAAAATAACGTCAACATATGCAAACCGAAGCCTCTAAACAACTGAGAGTTTCTCTAAAGTGATAGTACATCTTGTTTCTGTTTTTTGTCGTTATTTTATTTTATTAATATTATGCACACGATGTTTACCACCTTGACACTTATTCGAAGTCAAACCCTCTCTGCTGCTGTGAATTAAATTATATCATATCTCAAAAATGGTGAAGCGTTAACAACTAGATGGGCAAGAGCGCGACTATTAGCAATTAAGAAATTCACACCAGTCCATGACTCTGTCAGGCGAAAATAACAAGAACATCAGGAAGATCAAGCTGAATTTGCAGAGGACACATACCGATTATTTAAACCAGTTGACGAGATAGAAAATGAGACAGTTGACGTTACAGCAGCATCACCGCAGGTTATCGGTGAATTGCCAAAACAAATTAAGGAGGCTATGGTGTTTGCCGACAAAACATATGCTGAAATTTAGGATATTAAAAATATTGTCGAATATATTTACTCAGCAAGGCTATATAGAAGTTATGACTGATCCTGTTAAGGTTGCTGCGGTTGGATATCAACTACGCCATCAGCTTGTAAAACACGTGTGTCTTCATTAGTAATTTCAAGACTGGATCATTGTAACTCAATTTTGTCTGTTTAAACTCAATATATTCTCCTGAAACTTCAAAATGTTTAAAATAGAGCTGGTCGGATCATCGTTAGAGCACAACGATCAGAGCACACCTCCACACTGCTCTCTACCATTTTCACCATTTTCGGCTAAAGGAACAAACTGAAAGACCTAAAATGTTTTCTTCCTTAAATATTTTCTACATTCAAATTTATTGCGGTGGGGTGGATGTATTCATATCATTATGGATAGTCTAACAATTAGGCGCCATATAATGTCATTATTATTATTATTATTATTATTATTATTATTATTATTATTATTATTATTAATTACAACCCTCACATACATTGACAGTTTTTCTTTAAAAGTATCAGCCCGATATCTAAAGAGAAAGACAGTTTGTGACATGTGAATTAAATCTTCTATCGTCACATTCTGTTGCAGCGCAAAGTGTCGGCTTTACAGTCCATATTCTTTAAACTTTGAAGCCACGTGATGCCATATATACAGTACATTAATTAGATCACTTAATTTTGAAACAAAGCATTTGCAAAGAAATCTGGTAACGTTTGAATCCTTCCGTTACAAATTTGGTAGCTGGGATAAGCACTGAGACAGAAAGACAGATACGCGGTACCAGGGAAATGTATCCATCAACAATGAAGGAATCTCGTTAAAAAAATTCCGTGTTCAAACTCTGTAAGGGTCATTAAATGGTTATTCATTGTGATATATCAAAAATAATATAGCCAAACAAAATGTATGAGTATATAACATCTTTATGGTATAAAATCATATATCAGCTTTTCCCCTGGGAAGTGCAACCTTACGAAATATTTACGGAGGTGGCAATGAGGGCAAGATTGAGTATAGAGAATTATCGCGCGATAAAGATGGCTATTTCAATATGAAGTAGAAAATGATTGTTTGATTATGTTATATAAACGAAACGAAAAATATCTTATATGTTCGACTGTTTGTTTAGGAGAAAGTGCTTTTCTTTTGAGAGTAAAATGAAGTCGTGATGGAAATTGATTCTGATATTAACAAATACAGCTATTATACTCAATGAATTGTCAATATTTTAACTGAAACTAAACATTATAAAAAGAAATATCTCCTGAATAACGAATAACCGGCCACACTCAGTTTGCATAAATAATATTATACTAAAGGCCTGTGTATGGTTGGCCAATAAATCCAGGTGGATGTTTATACCAATAAAATGTTATAAGTGTACACAAGTTTTGTAATCACGTTTTAATATGTGTAGTACATGAAAATATATCTTGTGAAATATAAGAAAATTTGTGCTGAAGATTGAATGCATGTACTTTAATCGCTATAACAATTCGCGTAGCGTGGATGTACATATACTCATTTAATACATTTAAGACACGTATAGAAAACAATAAAGAAAAATTAGTTTATAAACAAAATAAAATACTGAAAATAAAAATAAAATTAGATAATTAATGACATAAAAAGGTCCTTTAGGATCACAAGAGGGGTTAATAGAGCACACAAATATTATATGAAGCAGTAAAAAGGAGACAAAATAGATACCTGCAAGTATTATATTTCACTGATCGTTGGAGATTTGTTTTCTTCTATCATTTCTGACCATATGCTCCAACCCCTTTCATTAGAATAACTGCTCGTAAATTAGTTTAATTCTGAAAATAATGCAGATACTATACTTTGATATGAAAATGCTTTGTCAAATATTAAATGCACAACATTCGTTCACAAGGAATATCATATATTTGCTGATTTGATCTCAAATGCACTACCTGGATTAAAAATGTATGCAGCTATTTTATTTATTATAAGTACAACTGTATTTCAAGCTTTGGTGAATTTATCTTCAGTATATGTGGTAGTGTGGCAACAAACAGATGCATGTAAGATCCGACAAAGGCATTAAAATATAGGGGGTTAGAAATAGCTCCATACACATAATTGACCTACCTGTCACGACCTACGTCAAGATGTAGTTAAACGCAATACACATATCAACATCTGATCACCATTTGAAGCACTAGTTTATACAGGTCAACAGTAGATGAGTTAGTCCATATTAATCACATTGTATGATATCAAAAACACAATGAATAATGAAAGTCTACATCTTAAGATTTGCAGTGTTTATCTTACAACAGGTACTCTCGCAATGAACAGTTGCGAGAAGAAACCCGTAGGTTTATTGGGCAAGTCAATGCGAGCAAATCTACATAACAATAGTTTTTGCATACGATTGCGCATATCCGTCATTCCAAGAAAACTGAGTCATTCTGACTTCAACATGAACATAATAAGGGTTGCCCAGGCTTAAACCTCTACACAAATTGGACAGGTGTACGCGGGGAGTATACTTAAGACTACCTTCACTTGTTTGTTCTTCTTTCGAGCATACCACTTTCATTATATCTGCGGTAACATTTCCATTTTCAAACTTTAATGAAGAAAGTCCATACAAGGGAAACCTAACGAACAATAATAAAGCTTGCTATACATGACATTTTCACACAATGAAAAGGATATCAAAAATATGTTTTGAAATAGACAACAATAATACGACTTAGCAACTACCATATAAATCTGCAACGCTACTGAACTATTAGCATTATTAAGCATAGCTCAGCAAGAAGCAAATTTATAGTTCCTGCCAGAAATATTTTGAACAATGAAAATTGTCAAAATATATTGAATGTTGACCTGATGTCATAAATAAAATATATTTGTATAAATCGATATTACAGTTAACATATCCGTTAACCAATTCATTTTTTAATAAGATCCGATAATATTTTGCAAGGGTCAGAATACATCTTGGCCATATTTACCAAGGACCATGCAATCGAGCATATGGTAATATATATGAGTCAACATGTGAAGCACGTGAATGTGTTTATTTTCAGATGCTTTTAGTATCTGAGAGACGTTGACTTTTAAACTTGATTGTACGGAAGTTATAACTTTTTACTGGAACACCACGAGGTGTTTAAAGAGTCGTGAATTCATAAGAACTTTCATGCTTGTGCTGGTGAGCCCATTCGCATCTACAATACTGGCGCCACCCCTCCATCACAGTTGGTTACATATGAATTACATTAACTCTCGCAGTTGGCAGAAATCAATGTCATCGAAATAGCATTAAATCCTCAAGGTGATTTAAAGTCAATTTTGTTTCGTGGAAAAGGATAATAGGTAAAATAATTGAAAAATAATTTTCGTACAACATTTTTGACTTGACCAGATTTGTATACGTTAAGATTACATTCAACACATAATCGTAACCATGTCGACAAATATTACCTAGTCACTAAGTCTTTACTCACCTTTGGGTTTACAAGTCATACATTCAGAAACATTATATATTTGTATAGAGATCTATCACATATGATATTCTTACATAATTACCGATATCCTATAAGAAAAATAAGTCATTGTTTATTTGTGTAGGATAATAATGCAGCTATATACTGTATCTCTTCTAGCTTCTATGATGGTTTAGTGGTAACAGCGTACTCCTTGGATGCGGGAGGTTGCTGGTTCAAACCACGACTGAGCAATATTAAAAGTATAACAATATTTCATACAGCTGCCAGTAGTGAAGGGAAGTTGGGCACTTTAGCGTTAATGGACTTATACGTGAAATAGGATATGATGTAATATTATCGTCGAGGGGAATTTAACATGGGGAATTTTAACAAGGGCGGGCCTAAAAAGCCTCATGGGATTGGAAAGGTTTATCGACAAGGGATTGAGCCTGTTAATCATCTGTATAAATATAACTGGGGTAATGTCACGGTACTGGACACTAAAAGGAACGTTGCAATTGGCTGACTTAAATCAGGCGGCACAGTGTGGCAAGGTGTTGACCTAAATACACGCTACTCTAGCTAGGGACAAATACTACAGCGACAGAGACAAACATATACTAATCCAAACTCGAGAATTATATATAAAGCATTAAGTTGACCTGAAATTATGTTGGCGGTGTTCGTAATTGTACATAATTATAATGAGGTTATAAACAGTGAGGACCATTGAAAAGAACAACTCCAGAATTTTTCCAGAATTTTACGGAGAGAAGACAAAAAGCTAAACATTAGGTTCCATTCGGTTAGACTAAAATAGTAGCTTTTTTTAGTATTAACTTTCGTAACGATCGTAGAAAAGCACCCATGTATACATGTACAGCTACAACCTGTTTAAATTCCCATTGCAAACTCCCAAGCCTACATTTATAGGTTAAAAGTTTCCAGGTTCAATGATGCCACTGTACAGGACAGATGGGGCACAATTGCATTAGTGTTGCAATTTGCTAACATGAAAACGTGTTTATCTAGGACGGTAAGTAGGTGAAATGAATTTGATAGGGAGAAAGGGAGTTTTAAAAGGAAACTGACCAATGCACACATTAACGTGCGTGAGGACACATACACACTCACAAACAAATAATCGTACGAGCCCGCACACATGGACACAAATGTACGCGCGCTCACAAAACACACACATATACACATGTGTATACTTGTACGGGGACGCATGAGCATTTATTTCACCATTCCCAGACTGCCCACAGCATCTTGTAAAAATAGTATAGCTCCATGGGTATTTTTTATATGGCTCTTATTATAGTTATGTTAAAGTACTCAAGAACAATTGTTAACAGTGTTGTACCAATTTCCTGCTTCTTTAAAAAAACAACCTTTGAACAGAGTTTAAGTTAATACAGGTCGTGAAGGTCAATTGGAATGATTTTAATTACCAGAAATATTATTCTTCATCCATTTAAAATCTAAATGCTCACATTTTGTTATGACTGACATGCCCAGTCATAATATCATAATGTGGTTGGCAGGCTCACTGACTTCACCAACACGGAATGCCTATTGTAACTGCAAAGATAAAGAAACATAATCTATTGTTTATGACAATCTTTGTGCTCAGACATAAAAATAGTCTCAACCCTGAAAAGGAGTGGAGCTTTTACACAAACACACAAACATGAAGACGCTTAAAGAAAGTAGAGCATTTCGTACCACTCCCTCACTCCTTTGTATGGAAATGCGAGTGTTGAATTATAAGGATGTATTGGTTGCTTACTATATGAGCGATATTTTGCATCTGGGAGTGCTTGCATTTACAGACACGTGGCTAGAAAGATTCCGTGCTAGTCCCTTTCATAGAAACGTATATGCGTGGGTTCTGAGATTGTAAACAATGGATGTTGACTGGAAAGGACGTGATTCGTTATTGAATGTAGGTGTTGGATTGTATTAACAAAATATATTATTGAACGTTGTTTTCATTCATCCATCCTTTATATCTTGGTTTGCATGTGTTAATGTGTTAATTCGCTCATAAAAGATGTGTGATTGTCTATTCAATTGGTTAGTGGACTATCGTTAGATTTCTGTCCGTCTACCTCTATGTTATTCCCATAGATTATATTGACATCCGGCTTGTTCAGATTTCCACGGAAGCCTTATTCTGACCCATGAGCCCGATGTCGTCCAAAAACTTAGGCAAATCTTTTGCGCTTAGTGCAAAAGACATAATGTTAAATTCCCACCACGTCCATGTTGTATGGAATATATACCTATTTTATCCTACTGCACCTATTCGAGTGAATTAAATTAGCAGAAGATGATTTACACCTTACTGCTCAGGGCCATCAGTTATTCTCTTGAGCAACATCACAAATGTGTTCAGTTTTTAATTCTTAAAGGAGAGAAGTTTTCTACCTCGCACATCCAGTTCACAAACTGTTGAATGTTGATGCCGTTGTACTCGAACATAATGGAACGTGTATTGCGGTCCAACAGAATGCAGAAAGGACAGCTGCTTTGTTTACTTGTCTATCATTCATGATGCGAATTATGCGCGACCATGTAATCTAGAATGCCACGTTGGAGTAAATATCGCGTAGTAAACAGGACGTAATAAGATAGTTGAGATTTTAAACTGAAACACCGACAAGTAAAAATGCTCCAAGCTACGAGGTCAATTTTGTATCTTGGAAAAGGATAATGGGTAAAATAATTGAAAGAGAATTTTCGTAGAAATGTTTTGCCTTGAACAGGATTTGTATACGTTAAGAGTAAATTCAACACATAACTAGTCTCGTCAATTACTATCTGACAATTAATATACCGAGTTCACATATTTCCTATGTGGTCTTTTTTATTTTATTTTATAAGTAAAACATTTTAGATGATTCAGGTGACGTTACATACATACATACATACATACATACACACACACATACACGCACGCACACACACACACACACACACACACACACACACACACACATACATACATACATACATACATACATACATACATACATACATACATATACACACGCACGCACGCACGCACGCACGCGCGCACACACACACACACACACACACACACACACACACACACACACACACACACACATACATACATACATACATACATACATACATACATACATACATACATACATACATACATACATACATACATACTATACATGGCGGCCAGTTTATTGCTGGAGGAAGAACCCGGAAAACCCCGCAAAGAACCATCGACTCACGAGAAGCTCCTGGCAAGCTTTCTCACATAACTACATTTGCCGAATCTTATTCCCGAATCCACGCATACTGAGGGAGACAGCAGTGATCTGTAACGGAAAGCGCGTTAGACTGCGCCGCCATTAGGAGCCCCTCACATACATACATACATAAATATCTAAACATACATACATACATACATACATACATACATACATACATACATACATACATACATACATACATACATAAATATCTAAATATACATGCATACATACATACATACTTAGATACTTACATACATACGTACGTACGTACGTACGTACGTACATACATACATACATACATACATACATACATACATACATACATACATACATACATACATACATACATACATACATACATACTACATACATACATACATACATACATACATACATACTATAAGAACGTATAAGGTGTCCGGACATCCTGAAATCGAAAGAATCATGTCATGATGAAAATAACAAAGACAGCAACAACAATATAATTTCAGAATTGAATTCACTATAAATCCCACAGAATGTCTCTGTCCAAGAATATTATTTTTTTTAAAGGCACTTATATTTCCAGAACAATGTCAATAGATTTGAATACATGTACTTTGAAGTTTAGCCCAAATGAACTCCTGAACATAACAACAATTGGATTGATTTTACAGCATCATAAAGCACGAATAATAAACCTTCAGTAAAAGCCAAACACATCAATTACATGATAAACGAAGAAGCAAAACAAAACCCCGTATGTGATCTAAAGTTCATTGTTGTAGAAGGAATAGAAACGTTGTTTTTGTTTTAAAAAGACCACCGGAAGTCAAATAACAGATGGCAAATCGAAACCTTGTGGAAACAAACGATGCAAGATTTCCAACACCTAAGGAAATAAACCCATTTTCCAGCACACTCACAGATGACAAGCTTAATATTCACATCCATACTACAAGGAGCAACACAGAAAAATGTGATATCTTTCATCACATATATACAGCTTCTAATATGTTAGAGAAACGCAGAATTTAAACATGAAAATAAATCTCCATAGATCCGACACACATGTCAATAAAGTGGGCAAAGCCCAGTGATGAACCATTTCTACGTCGAAACCTGCACTGATATAATCCTGACTAGGATCACCCATATTTCAAAATGAAGCACATAAAATACGTAATCTAAAGAAATTTATTTGATTTGTCGTATGCGTATATTGAACTCCATCAGATTAAAAAGAAGAACTCAAAAGGACTTTTCTCAATATGCAGGTGACAAGGTTACCAAAAGAACATTTTCTTGCCATTTATTGGAATTTCAAACACATGCTATTAATTGTCTATTTAATTTATGACTGTCTCAAAAATGTTTATTAATTTAGTACAAAGCGTTTAGTACACTATTAAATATAATAAAGTTAATGATGCCATTTATTCTAGAGTATAAATTCATGAAGTATTTATCATACTGCCATCTTAGTAAAATATTAGATCCAGGATGGAAATATTACCTGCGGAATGTAAAAGGTTGTAGACAGTGTAAACACTGAATTGCCGATCTTCTACCGCCTTCGGTTGGGGTCAGTTTTTAAATTACCATGCTAGCACTACAAAGTGAAAACATTCAACATCGTGCAACCTTAGTTTAAATTATTTCTAACTATCAACAGCTAAAAAAATATAGTCTTTGCACAGTACCCTAGTGCTTATCCTGGTTATATTTTGTCATTTTATCTTGTCGTGGTTTGTAAATTATCGCTCACAATCAGCGTATCAAATATCACCCAATATGACGCTATGAAAGAACATATAATGCTTGTGATCAGAATACACAGAATAATATGCTAAACAAAATGTATAGCTCCATGGGTATTTTTATATGGTTATTTTTTTTTTGTTGTTATTTTAAAATACTAAGAACATTTGTTGTATGGAAAAGAGAGTGTTGAATTGTAATATGAGCGCTATATTGCATGTAGGAATGCTTGCTTTGAAAGACACATTTCCAGATAGATCCCGTGTTAGTCGCTTTGATAGAAATGTATATGTGTAGGTTGTGAGATTGTAAACAATGGATGTTGAATGGAAAGGACGTGATTCGTTATTGAATGTGGGTTTTTAATTGTATTAAAATATATGTTATTGAAAGTTGTTTTCATACAGTCATCCTTTATATCTTGGTTTGTATGTGTTACTGTGTTAGTTTGCACACAAAAGATGTGTGATTGGCTATTCAACTGGTAATTGAACTATTATTAGATTTACCTCTAATCTAGATTTACGTCTAACTCTATGTTATTCACATAGATGTTATTGACATCCGGCTTGTTCAGATTTCCACGGAAGCCTTATTCTGACTCATGTTATTATTATCCCATAAGCCCCATGTCGTCCCAAAATGTAGGCAAATGTTTTGCCCTTAGTGTCATAGACATAATGTTAAATTCCTACCACGTCCATGTTGTATTCAATATATACTGGTCTCATCCAACTGAACCTATTCGAGTGAATTAAATTAGCAGAAGATAATTTACAACCTTGCAGCTCAGGGCCATCAGTTATTCTCTTTAGCAACGTCGAAAATATGTTCAGTTTTTAATGCTTACTGGAGACAATATTTATACCTCGCACATCCAGTTCACACACTGTTGAATGTTGATGTCGTTGCACTCGAACTTAATGGAACATGTCATTCTGTCAAACAGACGGAGGAAAGGACAGCTGTTTTGTTGACTTGTCTCACGTTCATGATGCGTAATATGCGTGACCATGTAATCTAGAATGCCACGTTCGAGTAAATATCGCCTGGTAAACAGGATGTAATTAAAATATTCAGATTTAAAATAGTTTAATCTATCTTGAAAATCAGATGAGTATGTGTTCGTATCAGTAGGTACTATGACAATCACATTTTAAACAGAAACACCAACTTATAAAAAAATAATCCAAGCGACGAGATCAATTTAGTTTCTTGAAAAAGGATAATGGATAAAATACTTGAAAGAGAATTTTCGTTGATTTTTTTTCTTGCCTTGAACAGGATTTGTATACGTTAAGAGTACATTCAACACATAACCAGTCTTGTAAATTAATATCTGACAATTAATTTATTGTTTTCACATATTCCCTATGTGGTCTATTTTATTTTATATTTTAAGTAAAACGTTTTAGATAATTCAGGTGACGTTACACACACACACACACACACACACACACACACACATATACATACATACATACATACATACATACATACATACATACATACATACATACATACATACATACATACATACATACATACATACAAACATACATACATACAAACATACATACATACATACATACATACATACATACATACATACATACATACATACATACATACATACATACATACATACATACTATACGTGGCGGCCAGTTTATTGGTGGAGGAAGAACCCGGAAAACCCCGCAAAGAACCATCGACTCACGAGAAGCTCCTGGCAAGCTTTCTCACATAACTACATTTGCCGAATCTTAGAGTCGAATCTACGCATACAGAGGTGAGATGGCACTGATCTGTAACGGAAAGCGCGTTAGACTACACGGCCACTCGAGGCCCCTTACATACATACATGTATAGATAACTAGACATACATACATACATACATACATACATACATACATACATACATACATACATACATACATACATACATACATACTATATGTGCGAAAATAAATTGTGAAAATGAAATTCAACCTGTCAAACGACGGTTTTAGACATCCGTCGGTGTTGACAATACAATCTATTTACAAATACACACAATAATAATAATAACTAGAACGTATAAGGTGTCCGGAGATCCTGACATCCAGCATGATGAAAAAAAAATTACATGTGATATGGATATATGTATTTACATTAAGTAACAGAAAAGAGTGAAAATAAACAACCGTTGAAATTTAAACAAATATTTTTTTTCTCACATTTTAAACAGAAGAACCGACTTATAAAAATTCTCCAAGCTACGACGTCTATTTAGTTTCTTGAAAAAGGATAATGGATAAAATAATTTAAAGAGAACTTTCGTAGAATTGTTTTGCCTTGAACAGGATTTGTATGCGTTAAGAGCAATTTCAACACATAACCGTAACCATGTCAACAAATGGTACCTAGTCAATATGTCGATATTTATCTTGGGGTGTACAAGCCATGCATTTACGAAAATTATTTTTGTATAGAGAGATCCATCACATACGATATTCTTACATACTTACCTATATCATTACGAAAAATAAGTCAATGTTTATTTGTGTATAATAATAATGCAGCTCGGCGCTATAAATTGTAACTCTGATAGCTTCGCTGATGGTTTTGTGGTAAGAGCGTACTCCCTGGTTGCGGGAGGCTGCTGGTTTGAACCCCGACTGAACAATACTAAAAGTATTAAACATGAAACATACAGCTGCCAGTAGTGAAGGGAAGGTGGACACTTTAGCGTTAATGGACTTATACGTTAAAAAGGGTATAATGTACCCTATGGTCGAGGGGAAGTTAACACGGGAAAATGTTAACATGGGCGGGCCTATAGAGCGTCATGGGATTAGAACGGTCTAGCGACAAGTGATTGAGCCAGCAGCAAAGAGAGTGAACAGACCAAAATTTACAGGCGTCAATTTAGCAAACTGAGGCTTTCTCTCGAAATTGCTTAATAGGCCTCAATTTAGCAAACTGAGGCTTCCTTGAAAATACTTAATTAAATTTTTCAATAAAAAAAAAAAACGACGCCATATAGTTGGCGTTCACCCCGTTGCTGCTATACGCTAACCGAATTAGCTATAGATACAATGATGAATTAGCGATATATTTTTTATATAAATGGCAAACATCGGAGAGGCACAAATAAATAGAACAACTAGAGAGCGGTTGGCTGCAATTAAGAAATTTCTCCCGGTGAGAGATTCTTTCAGAGATAATCTTCAAGCGCGTCATCAAGCAAAAGAAGATTTTACCGCTGATACTAAAGAATTATTTAAGCCTATAACTACGGCAACTAAGGAAGTTGTAACCGCGATAAAAGAATCTAAACCAGAGGTAAAACCAAAGGTAGAACCTGAGGAAAAACCGACAAAGAAAATTGATAGTAGAAATCAAGAGCTACAAAATAAATTTACTGAAGATTTTTTAGCACTTATCGATAAGAAAAAAAAATGATCCTGAAGAATTGATAAATTTTACAGCTGTTAGTTTGGTTGATAGATATAATTATTTAAAACCAGAACAAAAGAAAGGTTTTATCAGTGATTTTAAAAAATGGATTGATGTTGTTTATAAGATTAGTACAGGGTTAAACCAAGTTAGCAAAGTCGATAAACGGTATAGTGCATTTGATGCTTCTGTTAGATTAAAAGATTTTGAAAACGAACAAACAAGAGAAGCTCAACAAAACCTTATACCACCAACTCCCACAAAACGAGAACGAAAAAAAGAACAACAACGATTAAGACAAGCAGAAAAACGTATACAAGGAAGTCCACGAAGACAAGAAGACCCTGTTATGGAAGATCCTCAACGAGAAGAACCTAAGGATGATGTATTTAAAAAATTAGGTCTGGGATATCGCGGTGGTGGAATTTCTCGAAATTTAATACCCTGTTCAAGAAGTGTCCTAGATGATATATCACGGTTAGAAGTTCTCATTGGAGGAGTACGAACTGGAAATAATTCCCCGGAAATAATTAACGAGGCAACTGAAATCTGTCAACGGCTATTTCAAGGACATGTAATGGATATCGGACTATATCGCAGTTTCATCGATGAACTTACCGATGATTATTACAGTGATTAGACATATAGCATTTAAATAAAATTATAGTACATCGTAGTATGAACAGAGCAAGACCTGTTTACGTTGTAAACTCAAGATTGCCGGTTTATAAACTTACTTATGGAAATGGACTTGGTGATATTGTCACTGGATTTTTGTTGTATTACAAGCCTCAAATAGAACTCAAAAAATAACCGGTGCTGCAAATGACAGTATACAATTGCGATCTCATATGATATTTGACAAATGTGATGTCAGTGAAGTATCATTGCGAATAAGTAATCAACAAGAACCCGCAGAAAATCTTATCATCGATTACGAACACAATCAAATAGGACGAGTTTATCATCGATTGTGGTCATTTATGGGTCGTGATCAAAATATCGATACTGGACTTCAGATATCACAGGTGGATTTTAGGGAATTATATCCGATTTATTACTTTTCGTTGCAGCATCTTGATCTATCTAAACACTCAACCGTTGATGTAAAATTTCAAGCTCGTATCGGTACGGCTCCTCCAGGAGGAATTAGAGCAATTGCTGTTCTTCTCAGTGATAAATCTATGATACTTGAAGGTGGTGGTGGAAGAATGAGAATCGTTGATGCACCAGTGGAAATTCTATAAGTGAAAATTCTTTCAGAATTTTATTCATGGAATTTCATCGAAATCAAAGACATGTAATTGAATCAATCGGTGTTATAAAAAAATGTCGTATAACACTATTAATGTCACATTGACACCCGGTCAGATAAAAAAACTTCAATCGAGTTCAGCTAAAAAATGTGGAACTACGATTACGCTAAAACATAATCAAATGACCGGCGGATCAAATAAGTTATCGCTGACGAAAACACAGGTTAATCATTTCAATAACGCTTTTAAAACAAAGAAAGGAGTTCAGATTACACTATCTTCAGCTGCTATAGCAAATATGATAAAAACCGGAGGAATATTTCCGTTGTTGGCTGCAATTCCAGGGTTGATTACGTCAGCGGCTCCAGCACTTCTTGGAGCGTTAGGAACTGGTGCAGCCGGAGCACTTGCTTCTAATGTTGTCAATAAGATAATGGGTAAAGGTCTAAAGGGAAAATCCACGAGAAAAAAAAAGGGAAAGGGTATTCGACTACCAGGAAGTCGATTCACAAGATATTACAAAACCAGTTAGTGGAAAAATCTAGATTCAACGAAATTTCACCAATGTCAAATTTTGATTTACTCGACGCTGTAAAAAAAAAACTCCCAATAAAGCATTTCAGAGGTGTATTCATGAAAGATCAATTACCAGCAACACCAACGATACCAGAAACTGGCATAATTAATCTAGATGATAACACTGGACCTGGAACTCATCGGGTTTGTTACGCAATATATCCAGCGTCGATTATTTATTTTGACTCATATGGATTACCACCTCCGATTGAATTTGTCAAATATATTTCTATGATTTCAAAGAAATATCAAAGTAATTCAATTCCAGTTTGGTATTCAACGTTGCCAACGCAGACATTAACAGATCCTCCAATATGTGGACAAGAAACCCTTAACGCGTTGATGGTTATCTCGGCAAATCCTAAATTACCTCACAAGGCCATCCACGAATACTCAATGATGAAATCATCAATGATGAATCATCGATGATTTTAACAAAGAAAAACGTGTATATATAACATGGCAGATATTTTTGGAAGATCAGTACCACGTGTTTCTGAATCGGTTACTATCACACAGGTAAAAAAAATAATCAACAAAGCTATCTCATCGATAGCAAACTTAGATGAATTAAAAAAAATATATGATCAAATAGATGATATAATAAAATTACAAAAAACCATCGATGACATTAAAGTCACTGCTGGTGACTCCGTCAATGATATGAAAAAAACTACGTGACAATTATAACGATCATATAACCAGGTTTAATCAGCTCCAACAGGATATCATTGACGCCATTGAAACTCCCATAAATAACATTTTAGGTGTTCCGCGTGTGACTGCACCGAATCTCACATAGATAAAAACTTCTATGTTGGAACTAGCAGCACTTCAAGTCAAATATACAGACCACGTTGAAAAGTTTACGTAAAAATATCATCGAGAAATTCTTTGCAACCACGCTGGATAAAATTGACATAAACTTCCTGATATTAAAAAATCTATCGATGATCTTAAAACGACCACAAATGCCGTCGACAAGTTCTTCGGAAAGAATACAAAACCAGATGATATTAAAACAACTCTTGCAAATATTATTACAAAACTCGATGAAATAACCGCGATTAATTCCCGGTTAGGTGTTATTCGCGAAACGAGATCAATTTCAGATTTAATCGCGATTAATAAGAAATCCATCGATGATCTTACCACGACCACAAATGCTATCGTAGCGGATGGGACAAGGATGATATCAATCATCGAAAAGGTAAAAATTCCTCATGAGAAAACCAACAACGTAGTATACACTATGTAACAGAATTGTTACCGAGAGGAGGGTGGATTAAATGAACAATACAAACACAATTTGTGAAAGAAAATATAAATTTATGTAATAAATTATAAATGAAAAAAATACAGAAGTAACAACACAATAATTCATGCACTCAACCCACAATTACACTCACAACCATTCACAATACATGAACAAATTAAATGTTAATACAAAAGGAATCTCAGATGTAAAGGGATCTCTTGGACTATACACAGATCCAAGGATCCTTTACGAAAGTTAAATTAATGCAAGTATAAATTACTAAAAATGAACACAAACGACAAACTATACTATCGCACGATGGATTGCGATAACTAGCACGACCATATACTTGTATTCAATCAAGTTGCTAGCTTTTATTGATATCTATGCGATCACTTGAAATATTATTGTGATCTGACAAAAGCATGCAAATACAACAATGTATTAAATTGTATTACAATTTCAATACACATATGTGTCTCGACCCCATATAACCGCACGATTCAGCAACAGTTGAATCGTCTCCCAGTTTCCCCGAAAACCTAGGGTTGACCAATACTATTATCGGACGTTTCCCTTTACGGATCCACCACAGTTATACGTTCAGACAACATACAACATCTACCAGAACCAACGGTTCCTCACTACCCTAGATGTCGACCCGGATGTTTTACAACTCAGACAGCTCCGACACTCGGACTTCTAGCTTTCCGGATATTTACACGTTACACAGATGTTGACGAACAGACAGTTCGACACACAGACAGATACTTCAATTCCGTTTGCACAAATTAACGGCACAATCACATTCAGATATTTATACAGAGATGTTCCACAACAAATCAGACGATATCAAAGACGTTTTTCAAAAGATGGTATCAGATGTGTTAACAGCTACGGTATCAGAAATGGTATCAACTACGTTAGCAGCTACGGTATCAGAAACATTGACATCTACGGTATCAGATCTACGGTATCAGATCTACGGTATCAGAAACATTGACATCTACGGTATCAGCGATTATCAGATCTATGGTAACAGCGATTGTCAGCTACAGTATCAGAAACACGGTAACAGCTACAATAAACAAAACCAGACTAATAATAGTTGTCTCAAAAATAATCTAAGCCGTAGATTACGATATTGCATTTAAAGTCTAACAGTGACTAGTAATTCCAAATATTCCACGTTTAATTGCAATAAAAGCATCATTATACGAAATGATAATCTGAATAAAATTCACAATAAAACGAAAATGTAAATTTAACACTCACCCCTTTGGCTGGAGATTGCAAGACGAGCTTATCTATCCTTCGATTAGATATTTTGGTTCCCGTCATTATTATGAGAAATATCTCGCCTTATATACTCTCTATAGGTGAACATAAATCACATCGAGCTTGCTGTGCACCACGTGAAACGAGTATTTCGGATTTCATGTAAATAACAAACTGGCACATGCAAATCGTTACACGCCACTTACCTTGGAGAAAATAACTTAATCACCCCAGGTAATGCATGTACGACGAAATCAAGAAAATGGTGAGTTTCGTTTGCAATTCAAGAAGAACAAAAATCAGTTCAATTTTCGCCTAATTCTGTGACAGTATTGCTCCATTTACGAAGCAGGAATCATTCAAATAGGAAGATTTACTCAAACTGAAGAGTCGATTAACATTGTTTTAATTATACGAGCTTCGTAGCACATGGCGGGTTTTATGGTATTGCGGCATTCGAATTGTTTAGGTACTGTTATGCAAAACGTCACATACCTTGTATTTCGCTTATATACCATACATGACCGTAAGGCATTAGTCCTGCATCACCAGCTGGTTTCCGTAAATGTCGAAATTGCTGGTGAATACCTATGAAAATCATTTTGTTTCCAAACATAACCGTACTGCATGCTATCAAAAAGAATATATATTTGTATAAATCTATATTACTGTTAACATATCCATTAACCAATTCATTTTTTTGATAATGTCCAATAATGTTTTGCAAGGGTCAGATCACATCATAGCTATATTTATCAAGGACCATGAAATCGAGCATATGGCAATATATAACAGTCCACAAGTGAAGCACGTTAATGTGTTTTTTTCCCGTTGCTTTTAGTAACTGAGAGACGTTGACTTTTAAACTTGATTGTACGCAATTTATAATGTTTTACTGGAACACCACGAGATGATTAAAGAGTCTTGGTTTGATGAGTAATTTCGTCCTTGTGCTGGTGGGCCCATTCTCATCTACAATACTGGTGCCATCACACCATCTTGGTTGGTTACAGTTGCATTACATTAACTCTCGGAGATAAGAATATGTTGTTGGACGGCACAGGTGGCAGAATGCAGGTCGTGGAAATAGCATCAAATCTCCAAAGTCATTTAAACTTTGTGCAACATTTACGTTAGGTTCCAAAATTTGGGAAAGTATTTGCCATCATACAAATATTTTTCACAGTATTAACGCGATATCAGATTAACTTTCTGCAATCGTCTGATTGAAACTGTAAACTAAATGAATATTAAGAAAGATCATAAAAGGAGATTATTGTTCTTCTAAGGTATATATTTATATGGGAGGACTAATCAAAGGAAAATGCCGGTGTTGGAACTACGATGGGAATGACTTTAGCAAAGACGCTATTTTAACATAACAATCCCTTTATATAGCAACGCTCGTGGCAAAAATAAATAGCTCTTAAATATTTGGACATATGCTTTAAGAAAATAGTTTACACCTGGTAAATATTTCAGCATTTTCTTCTCATGGATATAACTTAGGGTAAAATTATTATTTTTTTTACTGGTCGACGCAATTTGACACTGCATATATCGATGAACCAGAGGATATTAATAATGTAATCTCAAAATTAATAACCGCAACGAAACGTATTTCTCATTTATCTACATAACTTGTTTCCTCTCATGTCTGTGTAAACTGCAATTAAGGCATTACTCGATAAAGTTATTCGTTAGAACGTTTGTCTCCCTAATATTATCCTAGCAACACATAATAAGAACTGTTTTCCAACTAATACAAATCTAGGACGAATTACATTTACGGTATGGATGATATCCGTCCCACCCGCAGAGAATGGGAATTCGTAACTATTTTATATGTGAATCCTCGAATCAACTCTTGACAAAGGATGGATGAAGGTTGCAATTCTTTATGAAATCTTCTTTTAATACTCAATTTTAGATTTAAGGGGTTTAATAATATTTGGTCTCATATTTTTGAGCTGTTCACAATGGATGTTAATGGGTACAATTTGTTTAATATTACATTATAATTTCGAGCCATAGAGATTTTTGGATACGTTAACATTAACATTACCATTGTTCTCTTAGTACCATGTTTAAACCATTCAAACTGCAATACTGTGCTTAGTAAATGGAACATGTAAAGTGCAAATAATTGCATAATACTTATGAAAAATGTAACCACATCTATAACCACCTAAAACATTTACTGAACAATACCGACATTAAAATATACAATTTAACTGATACAAAATATAATATAAAATATAAGCTGCTATTTCCGTTTATCTTGTCGTATTCAGTATTGAATTTTAGTAAATGAAACGATCTAATAATATGCTAATTTTTATGTTTAGTCTTGCTTTTTCAAAGGTCGAACCGGTATGGATTTCGATTTTAAAAACTATTCTTTCTAAACTGTTGAATGTAGCCATCTGGCATAAACAAACCACAAATTAAAATCAGGATATATTTTGCATTTTATTCAGCATATGGTTCTTAAAAGCTTGATTGACGTTGTGGAGTGGATTGAGTTTTTGAATGGATTACAGCTTAGAGTCAGATATTTTTTTTAAAAAACTGCTCTGTGAGGGCTTATCTTAATATGAATATTTGATATTTTCCTCTCAAAACAGTTCAAGCACTGGTCATTACTGTTCGGAGTTTGCTAACTTCGTTTTTATCTGTCTAGTTAATTACTATCTGACAATTAATTTATCGTTTTCACATATTCCGTATGTGGTCTATTTTATTTTATTTTCTTATGCAAAACATGCATTTTACATAATTCAGGTGACGTTACATACATACATACATACATACATACATACATACATACATACATACATAATATAAGTGCGAAAATGACCTGATATAATACATACTCCCTGTAAACTGTGAAATTGAAATTCAACCTGTCAAACAATAATACAATCCATTTACAAACACACACACACTACAAATAATAACAAGAACGTATAAGGTGTCTGGACATCCTGAAATCTAACATGATGAAAATAACAATTACATGTGATATGAATATATGCTTTTACATTAAGTATAAAAAATGTGAAATTAAACAAGCTCTGAAATTAAAACAAATATAACTTTTTTAAAGTTGAATATAAAGTGTAAAACGAAGGAAGATAATACGGTATTGCGAATGAAATTCAAACGCATCATCAAATTACAGACACAAGTCCTAATATTAATGTTCGGAATACGTTTTAGTGGAAATACAACTTATATTAAATACTCAAAGTGATGATGTGCCTGTGATGGCTCCTAAATACCGAAGTGTCAAATGTTGTTTCCTGAAACACAACAGTATAATTTCAGGATTGAATTCACTATTAAGTCCCACCGAATATCTCTGTCCAATAATATTATTTTTTAAAGGCACTTACAGTTCCAGAACAATGTCAGTAGAATTGAAAACAGTGAAGAAATACATTCCATCGGTTGGGGTCATTTTTGACGAGGTCATTTTTGTTTCGTGGAAACGTATAATGGGTAAAATAATTGAAATTATTGAAATTATTGAACTCAAAAGGGCATTTCTCAATATGCAGGTGACAAGGTTACCAAATGCACATAATTCAGGTGACGTTACACACACACACACACACACACACACACACACACACACACACACACATACATACATACATACATACATACATACATACATACATACATACATACATACTGTAACAGAATTGTTACCGAGAGGATGGTGGACTAAATGAACAACACAAACACAATATGTGAAAGAAAATATAAATTTATGAAATAAATTATTAATGAAAAACAATGATGTATCAACACAATAACTCATGCGTTCAACCCACAATTACACTCACAACCATTCACAATACATGAATAAATTAAATATTAATACAAAATAAAACACAGATACAAAGGAATCTCTTGGACTATACACAGATCCAAGGAACCTTTGCAAAAGTTATATTACCGCAAGTATAAATTACGATAACAAATACAAAACATCAAACTATACTATCGCACGTATGGATTGCGACAACTAGCACGATTATATACATGTATTCAATCAAGTTGCTAGTTTTTATTGAGATTCATGCTATCCCTTGAAATACTATTGTGATTTGAAGTAACTATGTAAATACAACAATGTATTCAATTGTACTACAATTGCAACACACACATGTGTCTCGACCCTGTATAACCGTACGATTCACCAACAGTTGAATCGCCGTCCAGTTTCCCCGAAGACCTAGGGTTGACCAATACTTTTATCGGCCGTTTGCCCTTCACGGATCCACCACAGTTATACGTACAGACAGCATACAACATCTACTAGAACCAACGGTCCCAAATACTTTAAGATTTCCGGATATTTACACGTCACGACAGATGTAGACGAACAGACAGTTCGACAGACAGACAGTCAGATACTTCAATTCGATTGCACAATTAAACGGCACAATCAATCACATTCAGCTATAATTCAGAGATGTTCTACAACAAATCAGCTGCGATATCAAATACGTTATCAAAGATGTTCCCAGAGATGTTATCAGATGCGTTATCAGAGATGCTATCAGCTACAATAAAGAAACCAGTCTAATAATAGTTGTTTCAAAAAATAATCTAAACCTTAGATTACGCTAATGCATTTAAAGTCTAATAGTGACTAGTAATTCCAAAAATTCCACGTTTAAAATCTGCATTGTATATATATATATATATATATATATATATATATATATATATATATATACATATATGCATGTATAGACAGAGAGAGCGAGACAAAGAGAGAGATAGAGAGCTTTAAAAGTTCTTGACATTACATTTCCCTAAAAGTGATATTCCTTATACAGTTGCCAATTGCCTTAAATACGCAAGTATTACTTAGACTTGTTTATTAACCTAATTATGGAACACTTTAGTCTTTAATGACATTCCTTATACAGAATAAACTTAGAAACTACATCTAAATGAGCTGGGAAAATCATCGTGAAATCAATTGAAGTAAGAAATCAATTTCAAACTTGCATGTCGGAGATTCTACTTGTATTATCATAAAATAAATATCGACAAAGTGTTTACTTTAGTTAAAACTTAAAACCAAAGCAATACTAATATATTTTCATATCATGTAGATCATACATATATTAGAAAATATATCAGACACGTTATTTCACTTTACTTAGAATGGCGATTTTCTACATCAAGTATTGAGTCATAACACACTGAATACTCATACGTTACAGAGCATGTGTGATGCATATTTTGATGCTGTTTGACCTTTCATTCATATTTGATCTTCCATTCATTTTTAAAGGCTTACTATGTGTCCATAATTATTTTGTACTTGTGAAAAATGATATTTCCGGGACTGTAAGTAAATGTATTGAGGTTAATTAATGTGATATTTATATTATGATATGTTAATATGAATAATCAAACTGTATATTGTACTTTTCTAACTCCAAATTGGATTTGGATAAAGAAAAGAAAGATTTGAATTCACCTTTTTATTATTGCTTTTATGCTGTTGTCAATACTTTCTAGATCTGCTTGCTTGCTATTATAAAAGTCTTGAGCAATAGACTTTTCCCATTCTCGTACGGTTAGTCTATATTCGTCAGGGAAAGGTTCCACTACAAAATTATGAAAGAACATTACAATGATTGATTGACTCAATAGTATATATATATATATATATATATATATATATATATATATATATATATATATAACAATCTTGATCTCGATTTAGCAATATAAATATCTATTTTGTCAACTTGGCAGGATTTAATGAATAATTAAAAAGATGGGAAATGATGTAGAACTTATATGACACATATTACACCGGTGTAAGAGTCACACGCCATCATTAGAGGGAATGGAGTAGAAAGATCATGTTGGAATAACGGCGCCATATTTAAAGAGTGGAAAAGCACTATAGGAGCTGAGGTAAACATGTATTGTTATCTAAGTGACTAAGGTGGAGTGAAAATCTAACTGGAGGATAGAAAGAAAGTAGCTAAATGACATGCCTTGACAGTCTCTATATTTGAAAAAGAATCGCTAACCTTCAATATCTGGATAAATGGATGGTAACATGCAGGTTCGTTTAAGCAGGGAAAGGATGGAAATATGGTGATAACACACGAGACAAAACCAAAATATTCTCGAAGATCTATTATTTGAATATATCAATTAATTGTTGTGATATGTGGCAATTGCGAGGTGTTAGAACCGATGAAGAACATTTCAATTGCGTGGCACATCAGCTAGTGAAATATTATAGACACACGACAATGGGTAAGTGATTCAAGAGACCATGTTTAGCAACATATATAGTTCAAAAAGTACTTCCACGAAAATTTTTGAAACGTCGAGTATTTAAGCAGCTTCAGTCCGCATTGTTTTGTTATCATGCTTTTCAAGTACTATCGTAACTCAAGAGTAGTTATCCGCAGGTCCAATATTCATTATGTGCATGATGCATTTTTGGAAGTTCAAACCTAGTGTTGAGTGCATGCGTATGATGTATTTATGGAAGCAGTGTTAATGTTGACCTTGCTAGCAATCGTTGTGATCAATGAGGTAATTATGTATGCTAATTAAGCTTTGTATAAAGAATTCGTCTTGCAAAACTGTTCATCATTGATTGCCATGAGTATGTCCGAGATACGATGACGGCCAAAATATTCCTTTGCTTATCCAGAGGTAATTGCATCTGATATATGGTCACACAAATGTGCTATTAATGTGTTATACTCCGCTTGTATTTTGCGCTTATATGTCTTGCCAGACGTTCTGTCTTCCCTGGCCCCCGTGTTGTTTGTCTGCACCCTACTGCAAACTTATGTCAGGTTTGCAAATCTACTGAAACCTTATGTAAGGTCTGCAATTCAACTAAACATCTCTTCGACATTTATATTCACTCTAGTAATTATTTAGCAGCAGCAACTGCAAGAGACTTTCTAAGGGTTCGACCAATACCGTTAATTTAGCGCTATACTTTAAGAAACTGGATAGTCTTGAGTCTTAATGGTTAAAATGTGGATGGTTAGGTGGTAGCATCAATAAATACCACAATAAAAGATATTTTGATCAGGAACATAGGTCTTTTGTGAGCATCCGAATCTTTTTTTTTTTTTGATATAATGCTCATGATCACGTGATAATAGTTTCTCACTGCACATCTCTGAAGGAATCTTCGTTCTTGCAGTAGTAAAGCGTGATCAGTTGATTCTGCTCATAATTTCTTTGGAAATAGCAATGTTTTGTGACAAGGCGAAAATCAGATCATAAATATCGACGTTGAAAAACTTAGTGGCAGCAAATTGTCGAATCAATTGGGTCGATCCTTTTCAAGACATGTAATATGCTGGCTGGAAACCTGGAGTTTGTCATCGCTATACCAGTTCAATTCCTCACAATTATATGTGATCTTTTCACCGGGAGTGACACCATTGGTACACCTGATTCTTCTAGATGGGGTGTAGCGGATACAGCTGATGTCTCAAACCACCAATATAATGACGTGAGTATGATGTTTAAGTGCCTTTGAGGATTTCAGAATTTCTTGACATCTGTACATGCACACGTAGTGTGTATTGTGTGCTGCTGTGTCCATCTTTCTATATTTCAACTGATAAAATCCATCGTATTAAAGCCTCTTTGCCTGCAGATGTTGTTCTGGGCATTTGTTTTGCAGAATATACTCTCCTCTGTTTCAAAATTTAATCGGCATCAACAATCACGTATCACACCATGTTATCATGCAATGTAGTCTGATGTTACTTTCATATCCTGGAACCGTATACAAGCCTCCACAAGATTAGTAATCTAATGTTTGGAGTGTCTGAGATATTTACCAAATCTGCTTGGCCTTTTATATATTCTATTTTTGCAATATCAGTTTTTGTCTATTAAACACTACCCAACTCTTGAAGTAAGCGTTTCGATTTTTGAGCCTAGGATAACCAACACATACAATATAATGCTTTCCCGAAGTCTTTCTAATAATTTTGGATGAAGCTTTGCGACATCATTGGCATCAATGTCACCCAGCCATTCTCTCTACTAACCACACAATGTATTTGGTGGCCACCTATTAGTTGGCATTGACATGAAATTTGCAAACCAACATTGTCTTGAGAAAATGCAGCTAGCAATCCATTTCATATGATAAAACGCGTAATGACTGCAGCCTATAAGAAAATTCCTAAATGGATAAATATCGTTGACAGTGATCTCTACTCCGTCCCGTACTAGTATTTCCTTCCGTTAAAACCCGTTCTTTTTAAGGACGGTGATAATCATTTGGTCAAGATCTGATGAGAAGGAACAGGAGTAACACATCGCTCACCTTCCAGTGTCCAAACTTCCCCACCTTAATTTTGAATTAGTGAGATTAACACAACGGAGCCTATTCTAAATGAAACAAACAATTTTCTGCAGCACAATATTTATATATGCTATACATTGTACCAGATTATGACTATTCTCGGCTATGTAAAATTCCACTAGTACAAATTATATGAAGGCTGCATTGGCCAGCATTTGATACGTATCTTCAATTTAAAATTAAACAAACAGCAAGACGTAAGTATGTCATAGATCGCTATACCCATTGAATATGAACATTAAGACATGCTTTCAACATATATGTATTATGAGGGTCCATGGTCCTGGTCAAATTGGCCGAAAATACTTTCAGTTGCAGCAAAAATCATAACAAGGTATTGTTTGCAACAAACCTGACAACGAATTCTTTTCTTTTAATTATATTTTAAGCTACAAAAAGGCAAACCACTGCACGCCAACATATACATTCTAGTGCATTTTGGTTTGGTTTACCTTTAGCTTCGGAAAACATTGTTTTGATATGCCTTTAACACTCATTTCAGAAGCACCCTTTGTTTTTCAATAGATTATGAACGGAAACAACAATGCTTAAAAACAAAGTCTTAGATATATTTTTCGTCTTGTTCTGATACCTTTTGCATGAGACTAGAGATGCTAGTTTTGCGTAATTATAAAAACAAAATTGCTCTATTACCTGTTAATAAGAACAAAAGATACTGATACAATTTGGATGAAAATAGTGTGATTCCATGAAATTGCATCCACAGTAAAACGTTTATTTATTTATATACCACATAATTCCGTGTCCCTGCAAACTTGCTCAGTATTTTTTTAAAGTATAATTTTAATGATATTTCAAGGTACATAATTCTTGGAATGTGCGTGAGAACAGCTATTGTTTAAAGATATATAGATGGAGAAACTTACAAAAGACATTTGTTCCTGATGTATCATGTTCTGGCTTACATCGGCAAAGACACCTATTCAAAAATAATATGATCCGGTAGACATCCACTATAAAACTATAGATAGGGACAAACATTGATCGAGTTATATACTCTTGAATTTGGTGGTATCTTTGGACGCGCCAGTGCATGTCAGCATTTTCTTGCACCATCTGGAATGTGTTGCTGAAATAGACAAGATCAATCAATGCACATGTACTTTAAATACTGTTAAAGTTTGATGCTAAGTACAAACAATATATATATATATGTGTGTGTGTGTGTGTGTGTGTGTGTTCATCTGATAACAATAATTGCTATAAACTATTTTGTTGAAAGATTCCTTAGCCAGATTAGCAGATATGCAAACGAAATATGCACGGTCCTGGTTTAACACTTTGTAAGATGAGCGAATTGATATTGAAATAATGTAACAAAATATTGTCCATTTTCTTTTGAGGGTAACGTACAGATGTGATTTCGTTATTCTGATTAGCAACGTATGCGTCTGATATTTCTTTATCATTTATAGTCTACTGACAACTAATGTTTCATATCATAGTTTGATTACTCGTGAAGAGAACCATAAACTGGGATTGCAAAAAATTCCTCAAGACAGAGATGGGAACAAATATCATACATTTATTTTATTAAGAACGACCTGTTACATTCAGTTTGGAACAGTAGCATGAAAAGCTATGTAGTGGTAAGCAACTAAAATTTGATGTACCTTTTCTCAACTCGTATTGGTTTGACGAAGGAAGGAGGCCTAATACCAGAGTTTTGACAGCAGGTCTTTGTACAGATGTTTTTAGTGTAAGGTGTCTTCCCACCTCAGAGCCTAAGTTGAACGCATTTCGTTTAAAAAGACAATACCCTCTTTCAAGACATGCCACACGAATAAAATAAATAGGCTTTCAAATGGCTTGTTTTATTACGGCGGTGATTGCTTACAGTACTTGACTACACAATGTTATTTCTGTTTGATTGTTCGAGTTGAATGTGAATGTTAAGCATTTCTTTGTCCGCACTTTAATAGGTGTTGAGATTACATGATTGTTATAGAAATTTATGCAACACATTCAGAAGGTTATTTATCCAAGAGTTCTCCAATTGGCGAAAAGCATTCATTAAAATATGCGTTTTTATTTCCTTGACCAATAAAAGAACCTTGCCGGAACAGCTGGGGGGTAGGCGGATATATAAATTATAATGATACAGACGTGGCATTGAATTACCTGTCTTCAAATCTGGAAGGAAAGAGACAAGATGGGAGGTTGTTGATCCCCATTGTCAAATGAGAGCCAATATGTTGTCATTGTTTACAGAAATGTGGTACACTGGCGGAGAACCTGGGCAGGAATGTGATATGATCTCCTTGTACCATTTTATGTTGCTCTCGGAAAATGGACTACTGCCAAAAAGGACGGTTTAAAAGAGGCTTCATTCTATCAAGAATGTTATAGTGGGGTGCTTCCATTTTCTCTGTTCCAAATTGGGAAATGAAGGCAGATACACTATCCGCTGCACTTGAGTGAGGCGTGAATTATTTGAAACATATTGTGTGTGCTATGCAACAGAGAACTCGAAAATAAAGTCTGGAACCGCAAGGTTGCTTCTAATCCTGCACAACAAATGCTTAGACCTGATGCTACATAATGACCCAGTATATCAGATATCTTGATTTAGCATTCACTAATATGACATAAAATCATTGCCCAGCAATGAATGTACAGACCTAATGTTATACAGTGTAGCGGCCGAAAACTTTATCTATACGGTTTTGAAGGTCTGGTAATGTATAATGTGCTAGCAGAGCAGATGCCCTTATGTTATGCTGCATGTTACACCGAATCCAACGTTGAATAAAATGTCAGGAGAGCAAAATCCATTGGCTGACATTTTAAAATGCGTTAGAGGACTCGGATATGACATATAGTAATGTTTTAGCAGAACAGCGCCAGATCCAGAAACAATAGCCAAGAAATGTTGGAACATCAATTGACCAAACCCTATAGACATACAAAACTTAACAAGATCTGATACCACATAAGGTACAAGTAGATCAACAACCTGTCATGAACACTACTGATCCGGATCTGACATCAAATAGCCTTATGGTAGATCAGAAACCATGCCTTAAGGCAACTGACCCAAATCTGAAATCATGTCCCAGTAGATCAGCACCTTATAACGAAATTCGCTGATATAGATTTGACATACATATATCCAGCACCTCAGAGCCGGATGCATACAATACGACTCTGCCAGCTCATGATGTGCCAATATATCCGCCACTAACTCAGAATAGAAACCGAAAACCTTCTCTTGGCCAACACTTTATGCAATGCCATATCTAGGCTCGTATAGTTCACACGTGTGTGTAAATTAAAGCTGCATTCATTCTAAAACCATTTTAAAGTTTAATATTATAAGCATGCTCTTCCTACCAATAATATATGCAGGCATAATCGATTTAGCACCCGAATCCACCAATATTGTCGAAATTGGATTGCTTAGTATATGTGGGACAAATATACAAAAATCTGATAATCTTGGCACAATGCTGTTGTTTATAAGATGATACACTTTCCTTGTGTTTGCAATGCTTTGTATTCAGATGACATTTTGCATTTCGGATTGTATATAGTATGTATGTATCAATCTTATAGTTAGACAATGCGAAAACGCAGTCTTTATTCTTTGGTTTGATAATGACAAATTAAGTGGTAATGGCAAACAATGCACTTAAATTACCCGAACTAATATTTAGAAACGCATCTGTATGACTGACAATCCGTCACCTACCAGTAACGGATTATCTTTTATTCTCTACTCAGGGATAAGTTTGTGTTCTTCATCACAAACATCATGCAATTAATGTAGTTTATACATTTTTGTAATGACATTGAACTGATGCTTTAAATAAAGTCAAATATATTAATAAGTATAAAATACCTTTATTCACAAATATGGAAGCATGCTAACATTGGCTTGTATATTTGCAATATCTTGCTTTCATACTACCTGAAAATAGAGATCAACAGGTTCAGTAGCAATATGTTACACATCAACATGTACACTCCCATTAGCACAGGCACAAAGTATTTTCCAGATTCTGTTGGGCAGCGAGGCTGGGTTCCATTTCGATACAATTCCACAATATTTGTGCAATCATTAGTACCTTCCAAATATAACAAGAATATTTAATACGATTCAACTTGTGCAAATTAAGACATATTTTGCATATTTGTAATAAACATGATGACTATTGTTGGCGTGAATAGTATTTCATTTGCAAATATTTAACATTTGTAAAATTATTCTGGATTATAAACATATCAGTGGTGCACATAGGCTATATGCCAATGCGATGTATGCATTTTCCTTTTAATGTCATTTGTAATGAAGAAATAACTTTCAATTGGAGTTAATGTGTTTGTATTTACATCATTTCTGACAATATGGGACGGGACTCGCGCTCAGCGTACGTACGTGCACATCGCATAAATCCGTTATGAGCAAAGTTACTTTGTGTCAAATTTGAATTGCGCTATAACCTCATGAATGCCATAAATGGAGCGCCACCTTTACTTATATTATCGACTTAGGGGAACATACATTTAAAACACCGAGATGTGAGTTCAAATGATGAAATGGAAATCCATTCAACTACAACGTTTGCAGGTAAACATGTGCCATGATGATCGCATCTTCAGTTTTATGAACTGCAGTTTATATACAGCTAATGACGTAAAGTTCAAATTCAGATCTGTATGCATTTTCATATTCATGTGGTAGCAACAATGATCTCTTACAATGTTGAAGATACTAAATTGGATTCGACATTAAGTCCAGTATATGTTATTTTCGCCTTACCTGCTTTATTTATCAGCATGGCTTGATATCTGAAACTTCATTTAATCTGTTGACTAATTGAACGTTAAGAGATGCATCTTAAGATGTTTAATGTCCCCATCAATGTAAACATGTTTGACCATGTTACACTACATACACAGCGACTTTTATCAACACAAACGCGTTATCAAGCGGGTAGGATAAAACACCTGATGAGCTCCCAGTTCAGTTTAGCTGGCATATTAACAAGCCATCGGTCCCCTTGTAAAGTTGGTCTGCTTCTATAACTTCACAGATTATAATATGTAAATCTATATAACGGCTAGAACACAGCAAATGGAACTGATATAAAATCATTTTCCTAATGTTATGAAAGCCTTATTATAACTCCACGAAGGTTTAAAGTCGGTAGATAGATAAGTATAGTAGATAGAGAATACCTTAGATACATGGAACAATACCTTCAATTTCATCCAACATGAGTTCTCCATAAATATTCCAGTATGGACGCCGAAATATAACACTCAACAAGTTAAAGCTGATTGCCGTATTTGGGTACAATATGGCATGAGAAGCAATTGCATATGCCACAATAAAAATCAGCAACATCACAAAAAAGGATGTCAAATTACGAACCTGAAAATATTCAAATTATGTGTAAAAATCAAAAATGGAGTGTTGATTCAATCAAAGGTTTAAGAAATGTTATATTCAACTAACATAATGAACTATGCATAAATACTTGTAATGTTAATTACTGCAAAATATTTTTTACATCACTAAAACTTTTAAATATTATTACACAAAAATGTAATAAAAATGTTCTCAAGTAAACGTCTCACTAAAAATAAATAGAAAAAGAGACAGCAACCTACAGTTTTTCTAAATAATCCTGAATTTATCAAATCATTAAAATGCTACTGAGTACAATTTAGATTCATTATGAAACATGATATGACACGACATACCAACATGGAATGATGTGACATTAAATGGAGTGACACAAGTGACATGGTAGATAATATTACATGCCATATCGGATACAATGAGATGATATCCGGAACATGATCTGGCACGACTAATGTGACTGATGGGGGATATAATCTAATGGGTGGACATAGGTATCACTGCATATCCTTTCCACATAATATAGCATTTGAATATACAATACTACAGCCCAAGCTTTAATTGGTCATAAACGTGTCTTGTTTTCATTTTGGAAACTGGCCTAACTTGGCAGGACAATGTCATAGACAGTAATTAGTAAAATCTTTGTCTTCTGAATAGCTAGTCATATTAGCAACAGCGACAACATTCCAAACAGGGTTAGCGTTGATACTTATTTGGACAAGATGAAACAAAAATAGTGCGCATATTAATGTTGCTGGATAGGTAACGACCGTTTTGGATATTTGCTCTGAAGATGAAATATATATGACTTTATAAATTATAAACTTACCATTATAAATTTGCATGCAATTAAGTTTTAATTACACTCAATCTAATAACCAGAACGCATGGGATATGTTTTAAATCGCTATTTAACTGATATATAAGCCCTGGTGGACATTACATGACAATGACCGTGAAGGAATACTACAGGAGTTTAAATCTGGAAATTTAAAACATTGTCCCAAAAGGTCGAGAACTGCATGTCATTTTGCTAATGCAACACTGTATTTTATATATAAATCAATAGTTAAGCGCAGTGCGTGATTTGAACAAGAACTTAGGCTGACCAGTACCACGTTATTACTGATATGCTGTTACTGTTCGTCTACTGTTACCAGCTGGATACATAAACTATATGAATTACCTAATGTCTCTTGTCACAGAGCAATTAGGTTCTCAGCCTTTGTTAGCATTAACCAGCCACATAATAAGCAACTAATCATGTTCTTAAACAAATCAATGCCAGACATCTATATGAGAACTAATGATTCGAAACAACTCTTTTCTTTTTAGTGTTGAAGAATACATATCCTATATATGATCCCGACATTTGAAACAGAATACTGATAAACTCAAATAACTTTGCCTCAACAGGACGTCTTGAAATGGTATTTATATTTAGTACTGCCACCTAAAGGTTCATCAAATCTAACTGATTTGGCAGAGATTGTTATAATTATTAAGAATTACTTTTGTCGAAATCTTGATTATTTTAAAATTACGGTGTATAGCTAACATCAGTGATGTCTCTTAATATCTACATGCAATGGCACCTTCCTAAGAAATTTGAGTCTGTATAGACGATGTCTGTCAAAGATAGTAAAATTCAATGAAGTGGTTTCTTCAGATAAAGTTGTGTAATGTTTGCATTCCTCTTAGTAACATTAACTTTATTGAATTGGGGATCCACATTATTTCCATGAATGTCAAAGGACATCATCTGCAATGGTGTCAAACATGGTTATCTTTTGTTTTGGGGTCTTATACATGAAACGAATAAGGCTTGTTTTAGATTATTTTCTTTAGCATTATTCAAATATGATTCCAGTATAACATCACTATGTAAACCGAAATACCTTACATGTTAGTGTGTATTCTGTCAAATACTGACTGCTTTTAGGAAACCATTTAAAATATGTTCCATTTATTTTATAAATGGTGGTTATTCTGATTGCAACATGACCTTATATAAGAGTTCGTTCTGTCTATATGTTACAATTGTATTATGCGGTTTAATTTGATAAGTTTGAAAAATGTTTTCTAATTTTCACAGTGGCAATATTTGTTTTCATTTCAGTATACTTTGCAAATATCGAATATCCGCCACACCAGTATACTTTCTTGTCAGACGTGGTAGTACAATGGTACTTTTAAATTGTCTCTAGTATGAAGTTATGATAGTCTTTCATCCATCATCAAATTTACCAACCTGACTCTTGTATAATTCGATGATCTCCATCCTGTCTAGTTCAGTATTTGTTGGTGAGTAAATGGCGTTTATAATTTAATTAGTTGTACTAGCCATTTTAATCTGACAAAGTCCCAAAAATAAAAATCAAGGTGGTTGATTGTTTAAAACTAATTTAATATACTGCCTTTCATCATTACTGAATTAAACCATGCATTACTGAATTAAACCATATAAATTCATCAAGCTGTTTGATTGATAACTGCAAAATTGATTTTGGTTAGTTTAGGACCTTATAGGGGAAGCTTGCTTTGATGACCATTTAAGGCCAAATATGAGGAAGAAAAGATGTAACCTTCAGCACAATACTAGTAGAACCTTTATTTATAAGTAGAAAGCAATTACTGTACACAAATATCTACCTTAAGCATGTCATGATAATCCTCTTAGTTGTTTTAGAGAAGTATATATACAAAAACGTGTGTGAATGTATAGATAGATAACAAATAACAAGCCTCGTATACGATTTTATGGTACAAAACCCAAAACTTAAATCACATGCAAACGTGTGTATGCTACATTACCTGAAACAACCATGATCACAAACTGTTTTACTTACGAAACAAAGAAACTAGAAATTATAGCCTTATACGATCAACCTTTAAGGTGATATACTTTCCATACGTGAGAAATTAATAGTTTAATGTGTTTTATTGTACTTTAAACTGATGAATTGTTATCACAGAAAGCAAACATATACACATTATATTTCTAAACAAATATGAAAAACTCTAACTGTATAATTATAAGACAATATATAACTTACATACCATGCGAATAATCATTACTAGCTTGGAGCCAAGTTCTTTGTTCAATGAAAATATTTGCAGTAATCGTAGGAAATATGTGATTAGATTAACGCCGAGGACAACCCGGGCAGCTTCCAATGTTTCTTGGTAAGAAAGATGCTTCAAAATCATTCCAACCACAAACAGCAATATCATGAGGATGTCCGCAATATTCCAGAAATCTGCTATGTAAGCTTTGAGTTTTATTGCAGTGTAAATGTATCTTGTTGCAATGACCGGTTGGAAGAAACGTTTAATTAGAGTCATATAATATATACAAACATGTAAAAACGTTTTAGAATATAATGTTGCTACCATGTTGATGATCTAAATAGGAACGATTATAAGAACATATGAGATTCAGAGCTCTCAAACAAAGTCCTGGACTCATCACTCATGTAGACCACAGTGTGTAGCATAGAGTACCCGGCATAACTCGGGAGTCACTAATTATATTAGGAAAAATCGGAAGATGAACAACACATCTTAGTGGTTTTAAAAATATCAGGATTGTAGTTTTAGCTAATTATAATATCAGACTACAGAGAAAATACTTTACAGTAAACATAATGTTAAGCGTAAACATTATACATGTACATTTATACTTTTAAACACCTACGATTATTAAAACCTAAGCACTCAGTAACTACAAGTCATTGTCAACAATTAATTTAAATTCAAAGAATGATTAATTAACATTAGTCTACTCTATACTCTGTTTTCTTATGCTGCTATTTTTATGTAGTTACAAATGACAAATACAATTGTTTTCTATGAAAATCATACTGTATCACAGAGGAATAACCAGTTTGTTTTCCACGTGTCTTATATACTGCAAATACACCGTAACATGTGACATATCAAGGAGGTACGTGATGTGAATGGACATATATAATAACTATATGAGATGTGTGAATCCCTTATATGTACATTCCTTATTGAAACACTGGTCATTTCTACCCTTTTATTATAACAAGGCCAATTTCACCTCTACTACAAATTATGCCATTTTATTTGAAACTGTTAATTTCGGCCAACATTTAACAAACAATTTTAATATTTTTCATGTCTTGTCATATACAGCTAGTAAATTTGAACCATACTCTGTAGTATACATATATCATGTGCATTCTGCATCCAGTACTATTGGCTATAAAGAGGGACACCCTGTGACCAAATGGTCCAAAGCCTTAACTATAACTGTCGTCTCACCTCATTCCCGGTGGATGAAGTCTCGGTCTCGGTTAATGTGAGTATGTAAGAAAGTTTGCTTGCAATTTCTTGTGAGTTGGTGCTTCTTCCAGGAGTTGTCTAGGTTCTTACTTTATCCGTTAAACTCGTCGCTACGCAGAGCCTTTCCGTTAGTGATATATATATATATATATATATATATATATATATATATATATATATATATATATATATATATATATATATATATATATATTATGTATCCACAAGTGTGTAAGTGTAACGATTGTCTGATATTTAACAGCATCAAGTTATTTTCTTGAATGATAAACCATATTTACTTTACTGGCATATCATAAAAGGTAATATATCGCAATATGCAGGAATTACTTGAGAAACAAAAAAAAACATGAAGTGACTAATTCCACTAGACATTAGTTGAAATAGAAATTAATAGTTTTGATGTAAACATCGTTTAATTACAATCGTATGAAACTATAATGTGACCGGAATGTGTATCTTTTATACATCAAATTAAAGAGCAAGATTGCTTGGTGAAATTGATAAATGTATATACAAACTAATACTTGAAGCAAACACCAGTAAACAACCCACATATAAACAATAAACAAGAAAATACAGTTTCTTGAGAACCTTCTATGATCAAAAGATCATGCAAACATTTTAAGAAATAGAATTTCAAAGTAACAATATACAATTAGAGACTTCAATTATGTAATATTTTATCTACAGATGGTCATTAGCTTCCAATGTAATCTACATTAATTGGAAAAGGTAAACACACGATATAGACATATATAGACTATACCCTTCAGGACTATACATAATGATAATAAATATTATCATTTGTATAATAAAGTTGTTTTTCTTTCACAGAGTATTCACATATGCATATGATACAATAATGAAAAAGTACATAGGTTATTGACACAAAACATACAGCAATGTAATATTTATATAAACTGGAAAGTGCATCTGCTGTCTCAGAATTATGGCAATGGTGAAATGTTAGTCACATACATTCTTTTCAATGGTTCAAAGACCATACTACTTAGCCTAATGAGGATTTTGATGCATTGTAGAGAGGCAGAGAGAGACAGAGACAGAAAGAAATAGAGAGCGAGACCGAGACAGACAGTTAAGACAGAGACAGAAACAGACCTATATCACAAGGCTGAAAGCATATTTCCTTTCTAGTTGTCTCTCTTACCTTAATTTCGTTCTTTACTGAGTAGAGTAAAGATTAGTTCTTGCTACTTCACATGCCTTTGACAAGTGATATTTGCAATCAAATATATAATCTTGTAATCCTCATTTGAAAGAAATTTCTCTTTTAGATCGGATTAAAGTTATAACGTTGAGAACAATCAAGGACACATTTTCGATTACCTTCTAATATCCAAAGGAAATGTAAACAAGTTTATAAGAATATGATATTATCTTAAAGTATAAACAAACAATATAGGACCCAATTACTATGAAATATGCTACCATTGCATAATCATTACCTTCAAATATAATCTAAACTCATGGACAAAAGTTAAGCACACAATTAAAATTTATATAACAATGATAAAGCATTTATTCTCATGAAAATTATTCTAACATATTTCTGAAAAACACCTCTGAATCATACAAATCATGTTTTGTCCCAACAGTTGTTAGTTTTGGAAGGATTCAGGAGTAAGATATATAACTTAATGACAAGTTAATTCATATATTACATGAAATCGTTACAAGAAAAGTTTTAATCCAACAATTATATAATCCTAAATATATAACCATATTTTACTGAGAAAAATTGCATTGGCTACAATAGAAATTAAAACATGTATTTCATGGATAAAAAAATATTTAATAGCTAAATGAAGATCACGGACGATTCGAATCTTCAAGAGGGAGACTAGACTCGTCCATTTCAAGAGATTCATACTATCAGTTAATATAAGAGACATACAATATTACCTTTAATTTAAATTCAATTTTACGGTTTGCCCATCAAATACAAATGTCATGAAAATAAAATCGAGTGAAAATACTTGCATATCGTAAGAAGTGTCACACTTTAGTTAGTATTTCATCTGACGTGTTACTCTTGGGTTGTACAATTTAGTGTTGTCCAACCGGACGTTTACAAACTAGTGAGCTCAGGTATCATGCCGCAGCTTAGTCATTTAGTATTTCTTGTAGAAAAGGTACCTTGTGAATCTAATATTTACAGATAGTTTCCACGTCTTTATAATAGGCATTTTGGTTATTTAAACTTGATCATTTGATGCAAAAACTAGTCATCATTTAAAGTAATTTAAACTAGATCATTTGATGCAAAAACTAAACATTATTTAAAGTAAATAACAGCAATGAACTAATTATTGATTCATGCACCCTTCTTTTCGGTCCTCAAAACACCTATATAAAAGTTTAAAATGAAAATGATGAAAGAACAAAACTGAAAATTGAGTATGCGGACGACCAAGTGTATATTCACACTAGCCAATTTGGCACAGAACTTTTGATTTCCTGATGTTCCTTAGACTAAAAAAATGAATTAAAGGTATACTATATTTCAATGATCCATGTAATGTTAGTGATCACACGTTTCCATATAAAGTAGAATGTGCCTAATATAAAGACGTTGACGTATGTCATCTCGTATTGGTTATTAACGTATTTGCATGGTTTATTTGCATGGTTTGGCAATGAAGAGAATATTTAATGACTTTAAACATGAAGTCAGCTCTGTGCACACAACACTTTATCAGCTACTACAATGCGCACCAGATGCCTATTCCTAAATATTTCTGAGGGACACGTCAAATACGACCTGTACAATTTATATGTTATTTTATGACTATTATTTAACATGTGTTTTTGTTATGTACTAACACACATAATTGATTCCTTTCCAGCGATTACACATTCTTGTCCTGGGGAGATGATCTAAACTAAATTTATTAACATTATACAAACCTGGCTTATCTCCTCAATGAAGATATTGAACACCCACACAATCAGTATAACGTCCTCCACTGAGAAGTTTTGGTCAAACTTGCTGATTAGAATGTAGCTGTACAAACACAGAAAGGCCATGTAGTATATCTGAAATAATTTATTAAAATGTTTAATTCTGGACTTATTGATGGTAGATGATTAATACTGCATTTATAAACTGGCTCTATGCTGTGAGTTGAGATCAAGGCATGCTCTGTTTTAGTGAATTATGTTTTATTCATAATCAAATCTCGAACTTTGTGGAACCAGCAGGTCCATATGACAAATATATCATCTGGAGAGAAATACATGAGTTTCATTACAAGAGCTTTAACACTAAGTGTATTGTGATTGTCTGTAACATGAGCCAATCTGGAAACATCCCATTCAGATCTATAACTGCTGTCGCATTTGTTTTCGAGACTTTGCCAGTGAAATAATCAAATTAAGAAATGATAATTAGAGATATCGATTACATGAAAGATCAGTTATTCTGCGGAGCTACGTTGAATTTATTTTGATTCACAAATATAATTAATGTCGGACGGTGGTAGAGGCAGAAATTTCTGCAAAAGTTGGCCTACCCATGAAAATCCGGTTAATTAGTCTACTAAGCATTGTAATAAACAATTCTTTGAAATGTACCTTAAAACTCAACTAAAATGTCCAATGCCAATCAACCCACAACAGCTTAGACTGACTTACAGCTAAGGTCATTTTATAATGACATAGTTCAAGCTCTTGTTTCATTGGCAAAATCTACTGCATTCGGATTTGTTGAATGACCACATCTGTAATATGAGCTCATGGTGACCAATCGGTCTAAGGTGGTCGCCTCTACAGACAACTGACACTTCACCTCTGTCTGCGGGGGTTGGATTCTCAGCCTCGGCCAGAGAGGATGCAAAAGCTTGTCAGTAGCTTCCTATTGATTAGTACTTTCCCCGGCTACTTAACCAACAAACATACTGTCCGCCATTTATAGCTTGTCATGTGATGAAAAATGGTATTAAACCCACAGACCACACCCAATTATGTAATGTATATTCAATTTGCTTTGTTTCTTAGTTTTATCATGTTTAGTACACGCTCTTTTAAAGTAAAATTTCATGTTATACTTTACCTTGTTCAAAGTTGAGTTTATTTCTTCTGACCCAAATTAAGATTGTATTGTATTCATTGTAAATAACTAATACGAAGCTAAATTATTATCTGTGTGCATGGGTTTAAAGTCAGTAGTACTATTAATAAAATAAGAAATATATTTATTTGGTCCAAAGTGTTTGAATTCCCTATGTTAATTTTAAATAATACAGGTTCTTGTTTTGTAACCATCAGCATTATTCTAGAAGGGTGTGTTTCATTAATTAATGGTTCTTTTAGAAAATGCTAATGGTGACCTGATCTCAAATAGAGAACGACGTAATATTACAACGGTGAAGACTTCGGTCGTTTGTGCTTTATGTTATAGCAGATAGAATCACGTTATTTCTGAATGGAATATTGTTTTGGTCAGGTTTTCTTCAGTCGCTTTAAGATCTAGCACCTTGAACATTTATCATATGTTGTGATCAGTAAGTTTGGACTGTAATATAGTTTCCTAAAATTATTGAATTCAAGTGATTATTTTCTCTTGAAACACAAACACACTCTAGTAAAATTCTCAAAACACAGACTTTGACTGGACTTATAGTGTATTCAATCTTAGAACTATATCACTGTGAGTCAACAAAAACTGTTGACACATAAACATACAGGCAGGTATAACAGATATGCCATCGCCATCAGTCTTCGGAATGATTCTTGACATTCACTGAATTTTATTTGAGAATTTAAATTACTACGATTTGCGTCTATAATTCTTGGATAATTGTGGGAGTCTCATTTTCACTTTGTATTCTGTGGAAATACATTATTTGCTAAATGTAACAAACCCTGTTATAATTGCGCTTTCCGGTTACTTATTGTAAGAGCATAGACTCGAAACAATTGTAGGATTCAAAATATTACCAAACTGTAGACTGCTGTTCATATTAGTGCAAATACTTTATCACATACTCTATTGCTGTGTAATTTATTTCCAAAAGAAGAATTATGACTTTCAGAATTTTTAACATATTGTTGCCATTTATATTCAGGTTTGGAAATGAATTCGATTCCCTGCATAATATCTCATTTAAACATCATATATAATTAATGCAGTATCCAAAACAGGTATTAATCTGAATGGTAAACTAGCTTTTGTTGGGTTTATCCAACGCCCTTAATGCCCAACACATCTGACTTGCAAAACTAATCTCTTCCCACTATTTATAAAGGTGTACAAGTTTCTCTCAAACATTACGTATCAAACATTTCTACTCAAAATGAAATGATCTATTTAATACAAATCCAATTGTTTTCAACTAAATGTTACTTCTATTTGTGTCCATGTGATGGAGTTCGTTTCTAACTTCTTGGTGCACTGTCTATTGGTCGAAAATAAAAAAGTAACTTAGAGACAACTGACTCTAGGTAATCATAAAGTAACATAAATAAAAAAAATTCTAAACGTTTATGTAGACAATAGCTGATGCACCAATGGTCATAGTAATACAAATATTTGATACTAGGAAACATTAAACGTATAATGAATAAAAAAGTAGGTGTATAAAACCTCGATCTGCTGAACTGGGAAGATACATCTCATGCTGCTCATAAAAGATATATATATATATATATATATATATATATATATATATATATATATATATATATATATATATATAAACAGCCATACTGAATGTACCGCATGTAATAAGAAATTAACAACAGGTGCTCCGTAGAAAAGGTGGATATTCTTCATCGCTTTTCTAAAACACTTCATTAACTTTGTTTGATCTCCTAAATCATCTTTCGTCTCCTGTCTATTGTCATCTTCTGAATCATGGTTTGTCTCCTCTCCAAAATCATCTCCGAAATCATCTTGTATCCCCTGTCTGAAAGCATAATAATTGTTTTCTTTGCGAAACATACTTGCATAGAAGTCCAACTGTAGAATGGAAATGGTGAAATGGTGCAGCGGATCTGGGTCTATGCAGTTTGCGACTAGTTATGTGTAGCACAACCAAAATACATCATAGTATATCATCAGATAGCCATAACTAAATATGTGTTATCTCAGGTTGATTTTGTTCGAGGGAATATGTACTTTCGATTAATAATAATAATAATAATAATAATAATAATAACAATAATAACAATATTGTTATATATCACAAATATTATCACATATATGTTAATCTATTATAGATGAGCTACTATAGCTGAGTATTGATAATTTGTTTGGTAATTTAAAAGTCATTCAATGGGAGTAATGGTCCACTCGTTGACATATATACAGTGCTGTAAAGTTTACATGATGTAGACATAAAATATGGTACATTGTATAAGTAATTAATGTTACAATCTGACGATTGTTTTGATACACTTTAAATAAAATAAGCCTGTATGTCCCATTCAAACCTAATAACAGTTAAATCATGAGTACATACTATGGATAAATGCAAAAATCATCTAACTAAAAATCAAACATTTCCCCTGAAATCTGATCCCCATGGCTTCCAATCTCTTCTTTTCCGTTTACACATTCTTGAGCTAATTTTTTTTTTCATAGTCCTCTTTTACAATGGACAGATATTATTCTTTAAACACTCAAGCCAAGAATAGATAGACAAAGGCCTTGTGTACTGACTGCCATTTCTCACATTCCAAGGTTCGTTATATGTTTTCTAGTGTTACACAACCTGTATTGATTATCTCGATTGTGTCTCAAACATGACCTTTATCATGACTCGTGGATTGTTTACATTTTTGCTGCAAGCATAGAATAATCTTCCAACTTTCCGTCATTACTTAAAATTCAGTTTGTCACAAACAGAACATTTGTCAGTGATGGTCCATATATATATATATATATATATATATATATATATATATATATATTATATATATATATATATATATATATATATATATATATATATATTCAGGTATATTTTCAGATGATGCGTATTACTATTTTTGTTTCATTCACTTTTCTCTCAAAGCCAAAATGTTTTTAAACATCATTGCAACTTTATCGTTCAGTATAAACCTAATATTTTACGCCCTTTGTTAGTGCAAAAGTAAATATCTATCTGTGTTTGGGGGGTCCCGAGTGGCCGAGTGGTCTAAAGCGCTTTCCGTTACTTATCACTGAAACCTCATGTGTGTCTGCGTGGGTTCGAGTATAAAATTTCGCTAATGTAGTTATATGAGAAAGCTTGGCAGTAGCTTCTCGTGAGTCGGTGGTTCTTTACGGGGGCGGGGGGGGGGGGCGGGTTCTTACTCTACCTTTAGTACTGGACGCCATATATAGCCTATCGTGTGCTGAAAAATGGCGTTACACTCTAGTACAACAACAACTGTCTGTGTTTGGACGTTTTCTGACTTTTTAAAGTTACGACAATATCCGTAATATGCCACTTGCAATCTGGCCCTCAATTTGCACTAAGAAACGTGAGACACGGAATGAATAATTTGCCTTCATTGTAGGATATAAACGTTTACCCTCTGGATCAAAAGGTTGTACTAGACACTCTACACAGCCACTTTTCTGAGACTAAATTCTGACCCATTTGTGGATTAGTCCTATCCTTTAACAATGCATGATGCGTTCTTTAATGACTAGTGAAGCACCATTAAGACCACTTACGACTGAAGAGAAGGATGACTTTGTTGTAAACTCACATTCGGACTTGATACTCCAGTCGCTTGATCTTCCTAAAATCGTAAATGTTTAGGTAACTATTAAGTTATATGCATAAATATATATATATATATATATATATATATATATATATATATATATATATATATATATATATATATATATATATATATATATATATATATTACTCCTAATATATCAATAACAGATAACAGACTGTGAAAAAAAAGATTATTAGTGAAGAAAATCAGTTAACACATCTCCTGGAGAGACATGGTTGTTGCTCCTTTGCATATTTTTATTAAACTGTCTCTCCTAGCAAACAATGCTTTCTTGTTTACCAACAAGACGTCTTGCGTCTCTGGTTTAATACTGCTCCTGATGTTAGTCCAATTCTTCCTTACACAACTGGTTACAGGGCTCGAATTTAAGACAAATTTCGTCGAAGCATTTGGAATAGTATACTGAGTGTCAGAGAAATTTAATTTAAAAACATGTACTCAGGTTTCGTATTTATGTGCACAAAGACACCAGATGATGCTTTATATATAAATTAAAATATTTCGAAATAATGAGTTCGGTTCATCTTATGCCGCACGTGCGAAGTGCTTTCGATGGGAGGACCCGATTGATTCCAGTGCAGAGACGATATATATGTATAAATGCCTCTTTGGAAGGAAGGGCCTCTACGTCTTATTCTCTAATGGAGCCAAGCCATTATACGAGAATATCAGACGATATAATTTAGGGGGGAAGCAGTTACAATATACGCTCCTCATCCATTCATCAAAACTCTTGGTGAAAAACACATACATGTACATTATTCAGGGTTACCAATGGATGTCCCGACCTGGAGACTGACTGCGAAATTAGAAGAAATAGGCTGGAGTCAAAATAATAAAGTTGGCAATGGCCACATATTGGGGCTTCCCATCAGTAAACATGGAGATTAGGATAATAACAATATCCCCGGAGGATACAACGAAAATTCAGGCATGTTTCTTAGTGTAAAGGTTTTATAATCCGTTCTTGATAAAAAAGGGTGCCAGTACGAGAGGATCTGTTTCCGATGCGAAAATAAAGGGCACTTACCAAGAGAGGGCAACGCACAACAAATTGTCTAGCCAGATCAAAATCAAAACCAAAACCAAAATTCAAATCGGACCCCAAACCAGCTAAGAAAATACGCAGAGAGACTAAATAAAAAGAGACTACAACAGCCCAGAAACCATCGCAACAAAAGAAAAACACCACCCATGAAGTGAAGAATGCATAATCTAATAAAAAAGCCAGAAAAGGAGAGGAAAAAATGGCAGCCGGCGGAGGTGAACATCTTAGCAGACAAAAAGAAAGCCCAAAAAGGCAAGAATGCTACTACAACAATACCAGAAAGAGGAAGCAGAGAAACAGGCAGCCTCTGAAATAAGCGCAGCATCTCTGACATCACCAGCAGCTACTTCAACAACAATATTAACTCATCACAAATAGAGAAAACAATGAATACCTCACAAGAGCAGTCACCTCAACAGGATCAAAATTAAGCAACCACAATCAATGCCCCAAAACGGAAAATGGCATCCTCTAACGCCCAAACAGGAAAAGGCATCGATAAACAAGACCAACATGACAGAACAGAAATGGCAATTAGCCTAAATAGAGAAGAAGAAAGAAACTCACAATTGATGAATACATAGCAAAGAAACTGCCTACTAAAACCTTTACTTTTATAATAAGCATTTGAAAACAATAGAATTTTTTATATATTTTTGTTACATTTTGTAACAAGAAAAAACCTAAGCAGCAATCCATTTCAAGATGGACGTACTAAATCTCAAAATCCTGAATATGATCACCAACGGAATTAATGATAAAATATATAGCATTATTGTGCATGCAAAAAACTATTACCTATTATTAATGCAAGAAACGCACGGGATGCTTGAATATATCACGAAATAACTAGAGAAAAAATTGAATGCCTTCATTTTCACTAGTAACCATCCAACTGAACGAGTTGCAATAATCGTGTGACCAACGGCTAAGGAATTAAACATTGGAAACATACAAATACCAGACGATATGAAAAGACGCTTAGTCCATTTAAAATTAAACTATTACAACGTTTTTTAAATAGTTTTGTCCCATCAAGGAAAAATGTACGCCGATTTAGACTTATTCAATCACTAAATCCTTATACACAAAAATAAATTTCAGAACCGTGCATTATGGGTGGAGGATTTTATTTGAATATTAAATGATACAGACAAAAGTTCATGTTTGACGTTAAAAGACCGACATGTAACTCAATGGGTGGAAACCATATTAAGAATGAATAACATAAAAGTTGTTTTAATCCTGATAAACAAACATATACCTTGAAATATGATTAGATAATGAGAAGTAAGATAGACATTTTTTATATATCTGCTAGTTTAAAACAAACAATTAAGCAATATAAATTGCTAAAAAGAAAACAAATATCGGTTCATAACTTGGCTAACTGTGTACTACTAATTCAAAACATACCCAAATGGGGATACGGAGTTTGGAAACTAACAATATCTTTTGAAATGTTAACGAATATATTAAAACAATACGAATACACATCGACACGTTACAAAGAAAACCTACAGGGGATATAATGAGGACTTGGAAAAATGAATAAACGGAAATAACAGAAATAACTAAATATCATAGCAAGACTAAGAAAGTATATAAACAGTGGATTCAAGAAGAATATCTAAACATAATTAAACGGACAGCATTAACTAGCTTAGAAAAGCCATGCAAACTAAATGGGATGCACTAGATAAAGACATAAAACACAAGGAATACAAATTAGAGCAGGTTAATACGATAACGTATTCAAAAAGGGAGGGGTATATATAGAGGGCTGGAATTAAAACGTGGTGAACATAAACAAAATGGATGAACTATAGGACAATGAAACAACCTATAAAAACAAAAAGGAGATACTAGATTGTGTCGAGAACTACTACGCAGACATTTATAAATCACACGGAATCGGTGGGGGGGGGGGGATAATGGACCAATATATTAAAGCAACAAATTATAAACAAATATTTGCTGAAGGTAAAGAGCTCTGTGCTAGTTTCATTTTTTTTATTATAGTGGCTAGAGAATCTGCCGCGGAAGCGGGAGGTCGTGGGTTCGATCCATGACCGAGTCATAGCAAAGACTTACAAGAATGGTACTAACAGTTGCCTCTCTTGACGCTCAGCATTACGAGGTCAGTGTTAGGACTGGTCAGCCTGGTGTAAAGATAATATGCCTGGGTGGGACATCATGCTACATGTCTGCGGCATGATGCGCCAGTGCTAGACATCACTATAAACTGCCTCACTGCAGACATTATAGCAATATGACTGAAAAATTGATAAAGCTACGTTTAAAATCCTAATCAAACAAACAAATAAAACAAAGTTGCACTGTTGAAAACGTTTAGTAATGTAGGATTCTTATTGAGCACAGTTCAGTTCATTTCTGAACTTGTATATCGTTTCGTATTATGCCGACAATGTAATCAGTATAGCTTACCGTATGTAACGTCATTACGTTTTATCATATATGCCTGTGTTATACATAGTACACTGTATTTGATATATTTTCAGCTGAACAGTGACGAGAGTGACTAGAGTTACCAGAGTGATCGAATTATCAACTGCAGAGCTAATTATGAAGTCGAAAGTATCAGGCTGGAAAGCACAACCATAACAGTTGTAGAGCTCCATAGTGATTATGTTCGAATATCAGGTGATCGGGTGTTGCTGAGCAAAATTGATGTGCGCTGATTGCTTGATTGACCAACATGGGATACTGACGACTTGACTGGCCAGTGTGACTGGTAGATGAGTGTGTTGGCGACGGATTGCACAACTCCATACATGTAGTCTTATAGCCGTTGACTCATTTTGGTGGTTCGTAAAACCCAGTCTGTTTTTGGAACTGTATATATAATTTGCTTATCTGTTCCTTTTTGTTCACATAATTTCATTATTTGTGTGAATACATTTTACCACATTAGTAAACAAATACTACATCATCATTTTCGTTGTGAAATCACTTTTGATCAATTCACTTTTGTCTTTGTACCGTGAAATGGTCATTAATCTGTATTTTCATTAAGTCTGTACATTTTAGGCTATTTCATTCAGTATTTGGATCGTATACACGCACATATTTATCATAATTAATTATTCATTCAAATCATTTGTCATTAAAACATTGTATTTCTATCACTAGCAGTTGCGTTGTTGTAAATCTGAAATTGCACCTGTTTATCATGTTAAAAATGGTGTCAGAAATGGAATAATTTCGGATTTGACGGACAACTGCAATTATTTCATTATTCTTGTATGATCTTTGTATGTGTTTTAGACAAGACGGTGAGATTAAGTAGACACATAACATTTTGTTTTGGGTACACATTTCATGTTTGTGTTGCCTTCTAAGAAGGAAAATATGGTTTGTTTAAGTTACATTAATAACGCATTTTTGAATAATACTGCAATTTAAGTCGCTCATATCAGATGTTTGAAATTTCATCAATGAAAGAACGTGTTGAACAAGGGAAATAGTTTGGCTATAAGGGTGAGTTCCTTAGAAGTTGTTCGTGCAGAACAGTCTAAGGAAACGAATCGGAGGTTAAAGGAGAGGGAAATGAAACGAGATAATCGAGAGCAAGAAAGAGAAGCCAAACGGAAGTTGATAAAGAAGGCCGAGAAGGAGAAACTAGAGATTGAAAGTGATGCCGACGAAAGAAAATTTGCTTTTGAAAGGAGAAGATAAGATTTATGAAAGCAGGCCGAAAAGGAAATGACATAATGGTGAAGGGAAGCAGAAGGGGAGAAGATATAATTAGAGAAGGGGAAGATGGAACTGCTAACAGAAGTAAAGGATTGGAAGTTAGAAGGGAAAAACAAGTGAGGTCAGAAGCTTTGGAGATTTAAATTGGGATTGGAAATATCAAGGACATTCTGAGCTATTCAAAAATGAATTGCACGTTTTCGAAAACTCTGTATGTTTATCACTTCCAAAACTCATGAGTGGAATTTCCAGGCTATAAAAACACACACACACACACTCTCTCTCTCTCTCTCTCTCTCTCTCTCTCTCTCTCTCTCTCTCTCTCTCTCTCTCTCTCTCTCTCTCTCTCTCTCTCACCTTTCCAACTTCATCCGAATCACCCTTTCTGTTAGACATTGCAGAACAGATCAACAAACATATGGATTCAAGTTTGTTACCCGTTTTAAAGAACGTCTGCACACTTTCGGTCTCATACACTGGGGGATTTCTAAAACTTGTTTCGTTAAACGAAACGAATTTGACCAGAATTTTTATTGACGAAACGAATTTGTTTCCGATAGAATAATAATAATGTGGGAGTGCTGGATGTGCGGTTGAGTTCAGGAAGTCTTCCGAAAGAAACTGAAAGTTCGGCAAGTAATGATTTTATGCCGTTCTAAACGAATTCTTTCCCTCGACTCCTAATAATGCACTTATATGTTCATTTTAAAAATATTTATTACACATTTCATTGTAACTCACATATTATTTTTAAGATTTTTAATTGAAACGAAATAGTTAGGTATGTAGCCTTTAATGCAAGGTTTTGTACAACACTTTGAAACGCTCTATGTACTTAAGAAGGTTACACCTAGATATATACTGTTCGGTAGTCTCATCGATTATCCTGCTTTTAAGACCTTTTCGTGACCCCTTCATATTCATATGGTAATTTTTGAGAAGGAAATTCTAAATAATATTGTTTTGTTCTATCTCTAATTTCTTCTTGAACATTAGCTAGACTTTTCATTCTTTTCATTAAGTGTTCCTGAGTAATAAAAGGTCTTAATATTATTGTTAATAGACGTGGTACGTCTACCTTTGTGAGGAAATGTTTATTAATTTTATCCTCAGGTGTATTTAACAAATATGATTGATCAGTAATATTAATACACAAATTTAATGTGTTTTCAATTGAACGTGTTCTTTAATTAAACTAAAAAAATCGTCAGATCACATTTGCAAAAATTTGAAACTTGATTGCATTTTGGGATTTATAATTTTGCCATTTTAGACCATTTATGTTGTGAAATGTATTGTCATCATTGATCCAGATAAGAACTAAATCAACGGGCACATGGTTCTGAAATATTTCTTCTTTGGTTTCTTGGACAGGTTTCCAGACAATATTTAAGGTTAAAATATGCGTTATTTACCTAATATTTTGCGTATCGGTTTGTACTAAAAGAAAAATATTTTTGATATTACATTGTGGTTTATGGATGTGTTTTTTTTTCAAATATGAAATATTGTTTGCCTGGTATTTTATATTTCCAATCCGTTGCAATCATAAGGCTACAAAACTGCTAACTCATGAAAACTGTTATTTAGTATTACCTGTACATTGTCGGAAGTTGTTGTATCATCACCAGGATCTGGTTCATTTTCTTTATTCTCCTTAAATTCGACGCAAAGTGGAATTAGCAGTGGAATAACCATGCATATAAGCAACTGAAAATAAAAATGAAATGCCATATTTCATGATGTATAAATCATACGCAGATAAGGCTAATGTGCAAAATGATCTGACAGAGGCAGTACTTCTGCAGACTATGTTCTTCGTGTTTGGTATTAAATTTAGTTTACTTGGAACAAATTACACATACTCCGATATTCCATTATACAGTGCATCATCAAATGAGGCTCGATAGATTCACTCGTACTTATACTTTATTAATAATTTTATAAAATAACCAACAGACTACTATATAAACCTTGAAATGTAATCACACAGTGTAGAAGAAGATCACTTATATTTTAATTTGAAAAACAATGTACATGAGCAGTTTATATTCCATATGTTCATTTGTGCAAGCATTATACTTAGTGGAGTTTATATGGAACATAATTAGACATGACATAGTGATATACTAAATTATGCAATAGATAATAACCTATCTTATAATTAGAAAAAAGGAGGACGATCTTGATCTGCCATTATTAAACAGCGCATCAAAATATTCAATTATGTATTCTTCTATTAATGTAAATAGTAACCACTCTAATTTGCCATCACACGATGCATCATTAGATTAGTTTAGAGCTATTGACTTGTATTACAATTATTAATATAAACAGACGATGAACTGCATCAACCAAGGAATGATTCAAAAGCGTTATAACCTTAAACTGTATATTTATTGTAACTACAACAAAGGTAAATAGATTGTTATCTATCATCACACTGTATATTCAGATTATGCAATACATTTAGAAGCAACTAACTAGACCCTGACCTCTCATCAGAGAATACAACAGCACACTACTTGTAGATGTTTACTTGTATTTGGTGCTATATATATATATTTGATTTAATTTATATTTGATTTAATTTAATTGTTTCCTTCTTAGTTTTAATATTTTATTATATTACATGATATTGTAATGTAACTTTATTTATTGGAATAAAGTTCAGTTTGGATTGAATTTGTATATTTTTGGCGTAATCAACTTTATAGAAACTTTGTATCTAATGCTGACCTAGTTTCGGACTTTCATTCCAAACCAGTAATAGTTGTGGTAAAGAACGTTTTTTAATTGTCTTTAATTGTTTCCTCAGAGTAAGAATCATAAAGTGTAATCAAGGCTATATATGGCCTACATGTAATATAACATATATACTTTCTAAAGGATTTACTCACATCCGGGCATCTGTTCTGCATTGTAGCTAGATTAATTATTGAAGTTTTGAGAAAGAAGAGTCAATAGCGCCGTAAAATTTGAGAAATGTTTTATGTATGTGACCAGTTTTTGGCTAATTTGTTTGTATAATTCAATTTATTTTGATTTCAAGTTTGTTTTCTCTGGAAATACAAACCTTCGAAAGTAATTCTTAGAAAATAGATTTTTTGAATTTACATAGAATTCAAGCACTGAAATATCATGTTATGTGAATCAGCAAAGATCTCTCGACACATCAGTGTGATGCTGACCTCCGCGTACGTCATAACCTTCCATTTTGGATTTCATAGGGATTCGAATTCCGTTTCATTACGACTTTTATGTCTAGGATAGATATATTATTTAATTCTTTGTTTATTTTTGGATTTGATTTGTAAAACCGACTGTTTTTTTTATCATTTTCAACTCATTTGTCTAGGAAATTGTATTTGTTAACTTTTACAAGCTTATTATTTCACTCTTTTCTTGTTACATGTGTAAGAGCCAAAACACATAACAATATAGACTGCCATATCAACCTATAATTTTTTGTTGCTGTTTTATTTATTGTTATAGTAACAAACTAAATAGAAATTGATCTGCATCTAACAATGCAAGAATACATTATGTCCTTGATATTCACCTATTATATAACAAATTGCATATGCCCTGATCTCATATGTATTATAATATAATGTATGAAATATTTTAGAGGTCACAATCCATTATAACACGTTATGTCAGTATATTATGTTGTAACATTTTCTTTGTTATGTATTTTATTTAAGACAAGATCCAAATAAATTGATCTTTCTTTGCTCGAGGAGTTTGCTTGTACAAGTATTATAATTAGAACAAAGTATAAAGATCACGAACTGCCATCAGACAGTCCTTTATCAATTTCACGTTCCCGTGTACGATTGTCATTATGATAGGTAAAGAAAAGGTCGGTCTCTAATGTGCAGTTATATCGTCATTGTTTTAATTATAAGACCTAGAACATCCTGTTTTAATCCATACCGATACACGTAATTTGCTTATGTGCTGCAGACGTATTTGATATAAACTCACATGATTCCATAACGGGTAAACACCCCAATACAATATGTAATCTGAAAAACTGCAATTGTCATTTCAAACCTGCCTTCATAACTGTCATTGACTGAGTCACAGGTTTAATTGGTCTTCGACGTTTTAGTAACTCTGACTATATTAGGCACAATGTGGCATGCAGACGCTCTAGATCCTGCACGCACAATTTGTTTTCTTTTCGGAATGATATTTGGGCCAACCAGGATATGTTCTCTCAACGACGACTAGTGAATATTAACAAAATATTGCGGTGATCCAAAAAAGATGACGGAGCTGAGAATGGGGTCATTTTCGCCTACGTAAATGTTTAAGTCTTTAGAGGTAAACACATACCGTACTTGTCGGACTTCGTCATTGATTGAGTTGATAACATATCTTGTAATATTACCAATTAGTTTTGCGGGCACGACAACAAATTGCTGTAATCAAACATTATGCCGACAGTAATAAACTTGAAGTGATGCATGTGTAATCTCATATGAGCGCGATTCCCCAACATAAACATATGTGGAACATGTTACAATGAATACTGGTTTTCATTGGTGAGATTGTGATTATCGATCTAACAATGTTGGATGTATTGTAACAACCAGTTGATTACTAGCATACATTTCACGCAGCACACTCGGCGTCTCAGTCTTAACGTAACTCATTATAGGATTTGTTGGATATAAATTTGTCTCAGATACCATAGATATCTTTATATATGTTTTTTTTTAATCCATGGCGTCATCGGTAATGAGTCGCAGACAAATAAAAGTCGCATCATTAATGGCCGACCAGTCATAACACTAACACAAACAAGCAAACAATAGCTACACAAATCAGAATATTAAATATATTTGGCATGGGAATGTTGAAGCCTCCCCGGAAAAATTAGCAAGCTTGGCAAAGTTAATCATAACGTTACTTGAGCATGGTTAGCCAAAGAAACGCTGTGAATATTTTAACTAACGGTGAAAAAAGAAACTTTACGTGCTTGCTTTGATACCCATACACCTAGTGAGATCCATCCTGCTGGTCTCTAATTTGTTCCACGTTATCGTATACGTAATCTATGAGGTTGGAATATTATTTGGAACTCACTTGCTGCTACTGTGAGTAGATCTGCCTTAATTGGTATCTACGGGGCCATGAAAGCATTCAGACTGAATTCAATTAATCATATTAAGATTTGTTACTAGTTTGATTAGTCAACAAATGGATATTGATACTCATTTGTCACTATCATAAATACCTTTACGTGTCAGCGATGCTTACAACGGGCCAATCTACGACAACTGACTTTCTGCAAACTTTTCCCATTCAGATACTTGTATAGGTACAACGGTTTCTCTTTAATTGGTCAGTGGTTGGGTTTCTAGTTTCCAGGTTGCTAGCACCTAGGCAAGGTATCGACAGATAATTGTAATTGCACAACCTTTTGATCGCTTATAAACTGGTCCTAGGACGAATTCAAAATGTTTTATGAACCCATTAACTGCAATTGACATGTATTTGTTCATGTGATTTGGTGAGTTTGATGCCGTGCCTAGTGCTTTTAAAATCAAGTGCAATATAATATCCAAGCAACGTATGAAGCACTAAATGGATTATTGTTTTAATGGGTAATGTCTTAGTTGTGAAATGTATGAGCTGTGTGCAGCCTGTCTGAACGCCCCTATGATGTGGCAATGGTCAAGGAGGTTTTTATTGGTGGAGATATAAGTTCCTCAACACATCCAACAACGAGTGGCTGCGATAAACTAATACGTGTTATGGCTGTTCATAATGATGTCTGCTGGTGAAAAGAGCTGTCTTCGAATTCATGTTGCCTCGTTCAATCGATGTATGAAGCACTTCAACCGAATCCTTACCACGATATAACACTGGTCGTTCAGCTTCCCCGGCACACAACACAATAACAAAGACATATGGAACATGTTTTGCAACGTACTTTTGTAATTGTTGAATGCGTCTTTGAAATCAAAGCATGGAGATTCTTGTAGCTGCCATTATTAATGTCAGATTGGTAGCACAAATGTCCCTGGGGTTGGAAATTGTAACAAAGCGCTCTGGGGCCATGGTGTACTACTTTTAAATCCATCTTTGCCTCGACTATGTGGTACTACAAAATGTAACATCTTTACTTTCAGAGTGGTTAGAGATTTGTAGCACCAATGTGATTCCATTTACATGATTTGTATGTATCTTTGTATGTATGTGGGTTAATTGCACCTCCTTCTTTTGTATGTGTGATATTTATGATCGTTCATGAAAGTACTTGGCATAATATCAAATGCAAAAATGTTTGTTCATCTGGAAGACGTTATTGTTCATCTTGACTACTATGACAAGCTTGTTCAAACGAGCGTAATAATGCAAGTGTCAGCTTTTCGTGGACCTCTTGATATTAGTATATTTCCCCAATAGTTCTACTGTCGATATTGTTATTGTATTGACAACAGGTTGTGGACTAGCAAAGGATGATAAGCAAGTTGACCCATTGCAGCTCTCAATAATTCGGGTGTCAGCTGTCTGCATACTGCTTAGCATTCGCATTATATGCTAGTGTGTACTTTAGTTTATCTGATGCACATATGGCATGTTTATATAAGGAAAAATATATAATTGTTTTAAATTTTGTACTCTACCAGAATAAACAAAACGCACTTACTTCAATCACCATTATCATTCTATTTGTTTATGTTAATTTCTTCATTCAAATGTTTTTGTGCGCAATCTCTGACTACTCGTTGGCCATATTAACAAACAGATCATTATGGTAGTCTAAGTTGATTGTATTGTCATAAATGTGAAGTATGTGCATTTGAAAGCTCCCCGCTTAAAAGAATATTTAGATTTGTGTGAATAATGGGAATATCTAGCAATTACTAGGAGGAAACGTCACGCAGTAAAGTGTTAGTGCGTTTCCATGATGCCATGATTGACTACTAGTGAACCCAGGCAAAAACCGAATGAATGTCCCTGGAGTAACATAGTCCATATTAAAACCTAGTCGTGTACATTGGTTGTGTGACTGCAGTGGCAGAATTTACGGTAGGAAACCGGTAAACTAATCATATGAATAAATAAGAAGAGACTCGGCATATATAGTTTATATCGCCAGGGTGGCAAATGTGGTGCAGTTTTATTGGCGAAATGTGTCTGGAAAGCTTACATCGACTGGCCTAAGTTAGCGCAGTTAAAATAGTTCCCTGTAAAGGAGAGAATTGTGTAGTTTTCACGGCGTGAACTGTATCCGTGCGGAAATCTGATGACAAGAAACCATGCAGATATGTGAATTCTATATATTGGGCAGGCTAGAGCTCTGTGGTCTTGCACAGATTTGAGCAAAACATATGAAGAGAACAGACACGTCGGGTTTTCTAATTTACAACTTAAATTGCATGGAAATATGTTGACTTCTAGCGGGAATCGTGCCAGGGTTAGATATCCGCTGGGTCAAGTAAAGACCCCGGGTAGGAACAATATTATTGACGTCATTTAAGATATGGTAGATACGTCCGAGCAGTGTGGCCAGTACATACCACCTGCAATTGTGTTTTACAGTATTCATAATTACATCTTCTGCCACATAGTTCATATTTTCCGAGACATACAATTTTCCTGGGTTCCAATGATATTGATATTGGGCATTTGATATATGCTAGATTTTATTAAATTGCACTCGCCACATCACTGAATGCATAAATGGATTCACAAACGTTTCATTATGTTGCAAATACTAGATATCAGTCTCCGGCATTTTCTCTCTTCACCTGCATCAAAATATATGATAATAATAATGAGGCGAGGCCTATAAGGACTTTACATAGTACATTCCGCGATGCATGTTATTATCACACCCATGAAAACAAAATGATGATCATTCACGTCTATCAGGCAGTAATTATAATGGTAATACTACTTGTATCTGAACCATGACATATTTTAAAGAAACGTCGTATATATGGACAGAAATTGCATTTATCTATTGTACTAACTAAGGCCTAATAATAAACAGATTATATGTTTTGTACAATGAATAGTTTAGAGTATATGGGGCTCATCGCATTTAGGACTGATGCAACTGGGCATATTTCTAATCATTCATAGTATAATTAGCCATACTTATTGAATGCAATTAAATTACTTGTTTTAAAGTAATACATGTTTCTTGTAAATGTTACTGCCTGATCTTTGGGTGAACGACCAATACATATTAATTATTCACCCCTTGTCAAGTTTAATATAAACATGTCTGGCGTTTACAAACCTTCAGAATGCCATTATCCTGTGTCATGTCTCCCATCCAGGCATTGTTGAAGGCTTCTTGGCATGCTGTTGCGGAGATGAATGTTTTATTATTTGTTTTCATGGCAATTAAAATGCAAGATGCCTTCTCCCATTGCAATAAATTTCCAATCAATAGATCATGTGCATAGTTTTCATTTGTTCTATAGCATCGGTCCAACACTCCAGTTGCTAAATCCATGAACTCACTGAAAGGTAAAGTTAAACTATGGAAATCATTCAGAGTTCCAATTGTGTTAACACATTTGAGCTTTAATAATAATGAATTCAGTACATATGATGTTCGATCTGTAGATATGTTTCCACAAAATGGAAACATCCCATCAATTGTATGTAACTTAGGAGTGCTTGGTTCTATATACAAATTTTCATATGAAACACGAAATATAACTCAATACTATTTATTATAGAAATTCACAATTCAAACTCAAAGTTAATTGTCTCCAACATCCACATAAGCAAATACGATTTTCATTCACTGGGAACTTGAAACATTGGTAACAATGTAAAGACTCTGTATATAATACTATGGGGATTTAATAAATATTACGACATCTTACTCTTGAAAGAAGTAACTTCTGTTCTAATTTGAGTTGAAAAAATTAAACACCTTTAGCAACCCATCATCTGCAATGCATGTATGGGCCGACACAAACTAAGTGCATACAAGCACTAGAGTTTTAAAAAAAAACGAATAATGAGATTAAGAGCAAGATATCGATATCAGTTGAGATTTTTGGTAACACGGTCTTTAAGTCCAAAAACGGTATGTGGAAACAAAATTAACGTGGACTCCATTCGTTAAAATCAGAAGGCAACAGACCCTATTTATATTACTGAAATTTGGCCAGTAAGCAGAGACATAAATAACGAGATAGATTAAACAAATTATTCATTTTTATATCATCACTGCATTTGGTGTTTTATAAGTTAATAAGTTCAACTCTCATGATTAAAATGTTTAGAAGATATGGGACATGTACTCCTAATGCATGATAATTATCCGATTTTTGAAGTGATGTATCCTTCTTTGATAAGAATTTCCTGGTCAAAATATCTTAGGTGTACAACCACTACATTACAAACCCATCCCTCTCAAGCTAACTATTCGTTGTCATTAAAACAAATGTTGAATCACCTTGGATATAGAGGTTATCAAAATCTCATCCATAATGTTTTTATTACTAAATCATAAGTGCACTCTACTAGGTCTAATGAACCTGGTGGGAGGCTGAGATTATAATCAGGTAAATATTGTTGAAGAAACAATTTTCTTGTAACAATCCATACCAAACCAAACTACGCAGACATTTAGGACTAACCATCTCTGAAGCAAATACGATCTTCCGTCCCAATGGTTGGATAATGTTAATGAATGAACAAATATGCTACAACGCTTACCTCATATGCCAATATGCAACAATGACTTGCTTAGTTGTGAGTTAGTCCCTGACACAAATATACATTGTTCACAGAATTATTTGTCTAAGCTGAGATATAATGAGTTGCTTTGACATATGAAGAAATAAACACGATCTGTGCGATGAACATTATATGATATTTTTGAAAGATTTTGTATCGAGCCACGACATAATCCACTATTAGATTCCATTTGAGGTACATGGGTAAACCATTTCGAGACAGCCAGTGTTAGCCAAATCGTCAAAGAGATCTTTTTTGGTGTACATACCACCTTCCATTATGATAAACGTTTTTTGATATAACGGAATGGTATCAACGTATAATGAAAAGAAATAGCGTTTTTATATTCGAACATCCTAAGATAGATAGTCATATCATATAAACAATTTAATAGAGTAATGTGTGTCCTTGTGCTCCACTGCAAATAAATGTATACATATTCTTTCAATGCTTTCGACATGTTGGTACTTCTTGTCTCGCCAATACTGTCAACTTATTTTGACCCTTAAAGTTTATTCGATATGGCCAAGCCTGAATCTGCAACATGTTCAGACGAATTATCTCCACTAGCACCTTCCTAATCGATAATGTCATTGAAATTTAAACAGATGTGTTCCACATATTAATTATACATAATTCGTGCTACTTAAGACTACCAAATTTATGCAGTTGCCACTCTGATTCGTTTCGCTTTTTCAAGACCAGAGTCTGGACATTAAGCATATACATCTTGATTGATCCAGTTAATGTTGGAAAGGTGTGAGAGAGAGAGAGAGAGAGAGAGAGAGAGAGAGAGAGAGAGAGAGAGAGAGAGAGAGAGAGAGGATAGTAGATTTACATTCCATCTTGCCATAAATACATTCGTAAATGGCTCGCCACAGTGCTACTTATTATAATCTACGACAAAACAGTATAAATGTTTAAGACACAAAACCCGTTTTAAATATAACATAAACATTTTTAAGCAGCAATTTTGACTGCATAATCGTGCATAAAAATGAAATAAAAATCAGGATAGATTAGTGCTGCAAAACTGCACTTTTGATAATGCCACATAAAAATCAATATGTCAAGAATATAAAATAAAACAATAAAAAAACAGCTCCAATCATAATATATTTCATTAAATATGCTACGCTCTGAAGCTGATCGCCATCATATATAAATATAATTATCGCAATCCTACATTATCAATCCATGTATGAAATACAGGCATTATTTTGACACATTAAGCAATGCCCAACTTGATAGGATCATGCTATGTTAAAAGTTAATGTCTTCAAATTATTGTAAAATGTACACCCTTTTAATCGATATGGCAATGCTGATATGTATCATCTAAGCAAACAATGTATCCAATAAATTCAACTTGACATTCCTAGTAAACATAAATACATATTTAACTTGTCAAGGCGAAACGTTTGTATTATTTTTAATGCCATCAGCACTCGTTAAACATGTTACGCAAGCATATGTAGATATCCTCGATGAATTTATAAAACAAAATGAGAAAACAAACATTATTACAAAGTTCTGAGTTGTTGAATGGAAAGGAAAATACTTCCTTTTAATTGATGACAATGTATTTTCCCGAAACAATTATTATTCTACCGTATGGTCTCGAAGGCAAATATAGATGTTACAATGAATTTTAAAGACTGTTTGCTTCAATGTCTTCATACTGATTAGGGCTTGCATTCTTAATTCGGCTTGGCATGGCGGAGAATAAGGCATATGCAAGTAGAGCAGCAGCAATTGAATCCTGTAAAGTATACGATGAAGTTACAAATTTGCAGGATGTCCTTGAAATGTTAACATTTTATATATTGCCATTTATCAGACAAGAACAAACCAAGCCTGAAAATGATCTACCGGATAATTATATTGCCATTGTCCAGCTATATAATATAATACGATAGCACATACGCTGTGTGTACTTGAATTTTAGACGTCCATTCATCAGCGTTTCTAAATATGTTTGCCAAGACTTTGATATAATATTTTGGTCTTTCTGAAGTGAGTATTCATGCTTCATTTTAAATTGTTTCAGTTGTAACTCAAATGTAATGCTGCTGAAACACAGTAAAAGTTAATATTTATATTAATTACATATACTTCCTTATGCGAAATAGAATGCATGACTTAGTGTTGAATATTGTTTGTCAGAAACTGATAGTCCAGATGATGCCAAAATGCTTGAGACTTTAAAAAAAAACAAAGTCATCAGTGATTCAATATATATTGCAAGTGGTTTTCATAACCTGACAGTTGAGTTTACCACTTGTCGGAATATGATTTTATGTAAAAGGTCCCCCAGACTTGATATAATGTGAATTTTGTTCATTGGACTATCGACTAACACAATGTCTTTCTAATGATAAAAACATGACTTTTGTGATGTGCTGTGAAATTTTATTTGGAGTTATTTTTAAGAGAATATCATTACAATAAAAAACTCCTTCGACGTGTATTTGATTTTTTTAGCATTTTTAGTATTGTTGCGAAATTCAGTGAGTATACTATATTAATTTAACAACAACAGACACGCTATGTGCAACGCAGAAGATCAATTAAGTTAAGTTCTGGCATTCATTTTAATTTAAGAAAAACATTCTACAACCTTATAGCATTACAAATATATTATCTTAACGCCACATTCTGACTTACTGTCACATGAAATCTAGCTCGTATTAGCTAACATCTATATTAAGTCTTGTTCAATAAAACATTTGTAGCATAATATTTTGACATTTAGATAAGCATGGTCATAAGTGTTTCAAATCTATGATGGCAAAACCGACAACCCTAGATTTTTAACAACGCGAAGAACAAGTTGTATGGTTTAAATATGAACTAATATTACATTTCTAGTAGAAACTACATAGAGCCATAATATGAAAGTCATTTAATCCCATAACAGCAAATATCACGTTATTTGGAATTTCCAAAATGAGCCCATAACCGTCAAAAATGTTAGAAATATCGACTAAGTACTAACGGATCCCATACAGACCGCATAACCTCATTTTAATGTCCCATTGTCTCTATAACGCCCCGCTGTCGCACTAACAAGATGTAAGAAACAATCATATCTTCTATTTTCAAACATGCTTTCCTGAGCATGTTTGTTATTTTGAATCAAACTTTCACATTCTGCCAAGATCATTGTATAAATGAAATATTAACCTGCTTCACACAAATATGTCAGTGCTACATGCAGAGTGGTTTAAATACCTTTTGTTGTGTAAATAACATTTAAACAAACCAAATTCTCGATATTCATTTATGTGCCAAAATTTGCATCCACAAATTATACTAATGAAGAAAATTAAAACATAACTCCAATGAACATTTAAATGGATTACACATTTGCATTACAGTCCCCAGGCTTTTTGACAAGAATAAATGATAAATAACATTCTCGTATAATACTTTGCGAGGTATTGGTTAAAGAAATATCTCCAAATGGGCAAACTAATAATTCTAGTGAGGTCTTGCATCAACCACATAGTCGCATAGCATCAAAACAACCCTACTAACAGGGTGTTTGGTAGAGAGATGACTACCTTTCCGCATCAAAATACTGTTCCTCTAAACATCTATATTTTTCTTCAATCAACGTTATAAAATATGAACAGTGGAAATAATACAATGTATCTAACCTATAAAGTTTCAAAACTATTCTGCAATATGTTTATGAAAAAGTTTGGTCTGAAATGCCAGAGCGTGCGGTAATTTGAAAATAATTGTAACTAAACTTCCAAACCAATGATAAAAAAGCAAAATAAGTCATGTTACATATATACCAGAATTACCCACCCAGTTTACAATGATGTATATAACCTCCAGTCTTTGAACAAGAAGAAGCAAATGGAAGCTTTGTTAGGAATGGGCGTACAAAGATACCAACATCCGGATGGATGAGGCCGACATAAATTTTCGCTCGTCACTAATTTCCACAGACATTCATCACACAAAACATACTTACCAACCCTCTTCTCCAGAACAATTTGGCCATATCTTGCAGGTTATTCAGAACTGCCCAGATCAACAGATGCAGGAAAGGATTCTCAAACGGAAACGGAACATTGTCTGGTCCATCTTTACCTTTTGTTAGCAAATTACATATTTGTTTTAACGTTTTACTTAAATTTAAAAGTCATGACAGTGAAAAATAGTATTATATTTGCAGTCACAGTGACAAGGCATGTGCCATTTCCCGGACAGAGATAACTATCTAGCTTCCAATATCAGCCAGTCAGGAACGGCCTTACAAACGTTACAACATTTACGATTTTAAGAACAGCTGTACTATATTTTAGAATGATCTTAAATATCATATCGTATATCGTATATTGTATCGTCATGTGCACATCATAAAAGCTAATTGCAACAGGCTGGTTACCTTTAACAAAAATGATAAACCTCACCTTTTTGTGTATAGTCATCAAAAACAATTTAGCATCCTGAACTGGTATATTGCACGTGTTCTAGTGACAAAATGCAAGAAAATGCAATGTAAAGACACGTGTTTCTTCTGGATATATCTGTCTCTCACATCAGAGGGATGTGGATTCTGAACAGAAACTCTTCAGCTATCCAAGTAGTAATTAAGATTTATAGTGCTTCCATATAAGGATATTTTATTTAAATAATGAAGCATTAGTATATAAAGGGTCCAAGGTCTGGGCCTGACGTCCCGCTTGCCAAAGGGAAGTGAAGCGTCTCTCATAGCCTCTCCTTTCCAGGTGTAGTGATCGCTGCAGGACCACTGTCTTGCTCTGATGAACAGGAGGTTACTTGCATATAGCCTCTCCTACACTATTGTGTCCACAACAGCACCTTCATGCGGGGCCCCTTGTTTTCACAGAGCCTGTTGTGTGGCGCGACCGAGTGCTCGGCGGTATAACTGGGAGGGCAGACTGGGCTCATTATCCTTGGCAGGCAGCCAGTCTAAGAGAAGGGAAACTCTGACTCCAAATCCGGGTAGATAAAGCTCGTTAGCCTGGTCAAGGCAAGTTTTCGAGGAGAAGAAAACTCTGATTGAAAACCAATGGTTCCACTGCCTTGTGGATATCTTCGGGAGAAGGAAAGGCTACGGGAGTAAACCCAGACAGAAAATCCGGAGTGGAGCCCCCAAGGCGGCTGGATGTCGACTACGACTTCCTTCCGGCAGCTCCTGCATCCAAACTGGTGCCAGATGTCATACTCAGCATTCCTTTGGACTCAACCAGCAAGGTCGAGAGGGGGATCCTGAAGCCTGGGCAACCCAGGATCTCCATATTCCATGCCCAGGCTTGCGTCCTGGAGAGGTCACTACTAAGTGAGGAAACGACACGGAAGCTGGCAGTTTACGGGTTATAAGTCCCACCCGATTGGCGTAGGGAAGGGGCGCCACGGGTCAGCTTTGACGGTGGGAGGGATCATCGTGTCCCACTGGCCAACTACCGCCCGCCTCAAGCCGGGAAGCCCCCGGTCAATAAGGTGTTGACCCGCCGTCGTCTGCCTGCTCCAGTGGGTGTCTGGAGCTCAGTGTGTTGCTTAACATGACAAGCAGACGAAAATTCCACACCGGACACAAATAAAAAGAAACGAATAAAGAAGACTCCAGCTCTTCGATTTGCAAGCTGGAATGTGCGCACTATATGTACAGGCATCACCGATGACCTCAGAGAAGTGGATGACACCAGGAAAACGGCCATCATCGATAGAGAACTCACCAAGCTAAATATCAGCATAGCTGCCCTCCAGGAAACTAGACTGGCCTCTAATGGCTCCCTCAGAGAGGAAAACTACACTTTCTTCTGGAAGGGTCGCGAACCTGAGGAGTCCCGTCAGCACGGAGTGGGCTTCGCCATCAAAAACAATCTTCTGAACTTGGTAGAACCTCCCACAGGGGGCACTGAGCGTCTCTTGTCCATCCGCCTCACCACTACTGCAGGTCCTGTCAACATCATTAGTGTCTACGCCCCCACCCTCTCGTCTTCAGAAGACACCAAAGATCAGTTCTATGGACAGCTGGATGAACAGATTAAAAGATGCCCTAAACACGAATCACTTTTTCTCCTCGGCGACTTCAATGCTAGAGTAGGTGAGGATCACGAATCATGGCCTACCTGCCTCGGATATCATGGTACTGGAAAGACCAACAAAAACGGTCAGAGACTGCTGGAGCTGTGCAGCTACCATGGCCTGTGTATAACTAACACTTTCAAGGGTAAGCCACAACACAAAGTGTCATGGAAACATCCCAGGTCCCACCACTGGCACCAACTTGACTTGGTCATCACCAGGCGCTCTGCCCTTTACAGCGTCCTCTCCACCAGAGCCAACCACAATGCAGACTGCGACTCCGACCATGCCCTCGTGAGCAGCAGGGTGAGACTACAGCCAAAGACACTACACCGTTCAAAACCAAAAGGACACCCACGCATAAACACTGCACAGATGTCGGTTCCTTCCAAGGTACAGGAGTATGTGTCCGCCCTGGACAAGGCTCTCCAGGACCTGCCAGAGCACGACGCCACAACCAAGTGGAACGCCATGAAGGGTATCATCTACAAAACAGCCATGTCCACGTTTGGCAAAAAGGAACGACCCAGTCAAGACTGGTTCAACGCACACCTAACAAGGATGGAACCACTAATCGAGGAGAAACGAAAAGCCTTTATAGCGTACAAAAAAATGCCCCAATGAACGGACGCATGCTGCTCTTAAAAGTGCTCGAAGCAACACCCAACGCATCGCGAGACAGTGCGCGAACGAGCACTGGCGACAACTGTGTGATGGAAAAGAAGCGCAGTGCCGAGACCGGAAACATAAAAGGTATGTACAGTGGCATCAAGAAGGCTCTAGGTCCTACAGTGAAAGGGGTCGCTCCCCTGAAATCCATGATGGGAGAGAAGATCACAGACCGTGGGCAACAGATGGCCAGATGGGTGGAGCACTACTTAGAGCTATACTCTCGTGAAACGGTAGTCACTGAAGCAGCCCTCAGCAGCATAAAGAATCTTCCCATCATGGAGGAGCTCGATGAAGTGCCAACCTTAGAAGAGCCAGCAAAGCAATTGACTCCCTCCCAAATGACAAAGCACCAGGTAGTGACAGCATCCCGCCCGAAGCTATCAAATGTGGGAAACCAACACTTCTCCAACCATTGCACGAACTACTTTGCCTCTGCTGGGAGGAAGGAGCAGTCCCCCAAGACATGCGTGATGCCACGATTGTGACCCTTTATAAAAACAAGGGCGACCGCAGTGACTGCAATAATTGCAAAGGGATCTCGCTTCTGAGCATCATTGGCAAAGTGTATGCCCACATCATACTAAACAGGTTGCAGTTGCTGGCAGACCGTATGTACCCAGAATCCCAGTGCGGCTTCAGAGCAGGCAGGTCGACAACAGACATGATCTTTTCTTTACGACAACTCCAAGAGAAGAGCAGAGAGCAAGGCCAACCACTCTACATGATGTTCATGGACCTCACCAAGGCCTTTGACTTAGTCAGCAGAAAGGGCCTTTTTGAAATTCTCAGTAAGATCGGTTGCCCTTCAAAACTCCGCAGCATGATAATCTCTTTCCATGAAAATATGAGGTGAACAGTCCTGTATGATGGATCCTCCTCAACCTCCTTCCCAGTTAACAGCGGTGTGAATCAGGGCTGCGTTCTGGCACCACCCTATATTCGGGATCTTCTTCTCCTTGCTTCTGTCCTACACCTTTGACTCGTCCACTGATGGCATATATATATATATATATATATATATATATATATATATATATATATATATATATATATACACCAGGTCCGATGGGAGGCTGTTCAACCTGGCACGACTGCGCTCAAAGACAAAAGTGAGGGCTGCGCTCATCAGGGAGATGCTTTTTGCAGATGACGCGGCTCTTGTGGCACACACTGAGGAAGCTCTTCAGAGACTGGGAGACCGTTTTGCTGATGCCTGCATGCAGTTTGGACTCACCATCAGCCTGGAAAAAATAAAGGTCAGCGTGCAAGATACCACCATTGCCCCTACAATCGAAATCAACGGTGTCGCCTTGGAAGTAGTCAACAACTTTACCTACCTAGGGTCAACAATCATCAACACTCTCTCGCTCGATAAGGAGCTGGACAGTAGGCTTGGAAAGGCAAATACCATCATGTCACGACTGACCAAGAGGGTGTGCGAAAACAACGCGCTGACAGTGCAAACCAAAGTCAAAGTTTACCAAGCCAGCATTCTCAGCACCCTTCTCTATGGAAGTGAGACCTGGAATACCTACATGAGGCAAGAGCGTCGGCTCAACTCCTTCCATATACGGTGCCTTAAACGCATCTTGAAAATCAGCTGGCAAGACCGTGTACCAAACAGCGAAATCCTGCAGCGTGCAAACACCCACATCATGTTCTCCCTTCTGAGCAAACGTCGCCTTCGATGGCTGGGACACGTCCGACGCATGGAGGATGGGAGGCTGCCAAAGGAAATCCTATATGGAGAGCTGGCCACTGGCACAAGAAGAGTCGACCGCCCCTCACTCCGTTTCAAGGATGCATGCAAGAGGGACCTGAAGCATGTGACATCGCACCTAATGGCTGGGAAGTGCTGGCTGAGGACCGAGGCACCTGGAGAATGACAGTAAATAAAGGTATCTTAGCTGCTGATACGAGGAGAGGTCAGTTGGCAGCAGAGAAACGTGTCAGAAAGGACCACGTGACAGCAACCACAGGAACTAGAGCTTCCCAGCATGTCTGAACAAACTGCAAGAGGGACTGTCACTCACGAATAGGTCTCCACAGCCACAACAGACAATGCCAACAACCCAGAGACAGACGACACCCCAAGGACGCTATCCGCATGGTCTTCCGAGACTGAGGCGCCAATGATGATGATGAGTATATAAAATACAATTTGCATATACCATAACAACAACAACAACAAATTTAGAGCCGTCATCATTTCATGCAGTCATCGCCAATTTGCTCTCTCTCTCTCTCTCTCTCTCTCTCTCTCTCTCTCTCTCTCTCTCTCTCTCTCTCTCTCTTGAGTGTTCTGTTTATATATATATATATGTTTTTTGTTATATATATATATATATATATATATATATATATATATATATATATATATATATATATATATATATATATATATATATTCAGTTCACTGAACCATGGACATGTCTTTTCATCAAAATATAATCTAAAAAAATGATCACGAATATTTGCCTATTTTTTTATTACCTGGACTTGACCTGTACTGCTGGAGATAGTAGTCATCAAGTAAATATGTAATCAATTCCCCAACTTCCTCCATGCTGATTTCTTTAGTGGTCTGTTTGAAACATTAAATACATCTTCTTATATATCCTGCCATAATATACATGTACTGATATCATAATATATAACTTCATACAAGTTCTATCAACACAATACATATTCATGCATTCCCATTTTGTTTCAGGTTATAATTTAAATATCAGTCATATTAATTATTTTAATGTATTTAGTTTGTTTAAAACAAAGCATTTCAATATGTTGTTTATGCATTGATTCGTGTGGAGATACAATATTATTTGAACAGAAAGAAATAGTTACAGCGTGTGATCTTTGCAATTAAGGTGCATGATAACCAAATATTATTACCATGTATACTAGTACTAAGCAGGAAATAGTGCATTCACACTAGTATATAGTTATGTGCATTTGTAATGTAGTGTCACAACATGTTTTCCTCTATTCATTCAATGATATAAAAACAACGACATCATAATGCCCCTGGCAGCTATCCATACAATCAAGCACAAACGAAATAAATAAAGTAAACAAACTGTCAAAATTGAAAACGTTGAATTTCAGTGTTAAAAGACATCATCGTCTGGATATCAATATATGTATATCATGAACTGGAGAAATAGTTAAATTGATCGTAATCTTTACATATTTATTCTGGTTACTGTAACACGACACAAAAATATGTCTATATCTGTCTTAAAATGTATTATACCCGATATAGTTTGCTCTCCTTTGCGTGTAATGGGTTGTATGCATCCGATGGATCTAACAGACGTCCATAACTATTGTTTCCTGCTAGCAACTATAATGTATAACATTAAAGGTAAGGCAAAAAGTGTCCAAAATCACTTCATCTGTATCATTGCTTTTTAGGGGTCAACAGCAGAACGCAAATGGCACTTGCTTTCTTGGAAACATTAGGAAAACGCATGCGACATTATTGTTTAGAATTTTATACAAAGCTAAACGTCCTGGTTCAAATAAAAACTACACAACCCACATGTGCGTCTATTAGAAGTTACTTTTAGCCTACCAGCTACATATATATATATATATATATATATATATATATATATATATATATATATATATATATAGGCAATGTTTTATTTTAAAAACAGTACATACTAATTTCCTTAATGGTAATGGTTATTCGTTGTTCTCATACGAAAGGAAAGTCTGGACATTGTCAATGCAATTCAAAGTAGAAACAAACAAATCAACCTGGCACAATGAGTTTTATACATGTAAGCAACGTTTTATTTCACTAAGTGATTGAAACAAACAGCCATCCATTCAAAATGTAATGGTCAATATATTTTAATAACATTGACATTATCCTTGATTATTCAAATTGTCATACTATTTCGTGCACTTGGTTGTCCGAAGCTGACATATTTGCAAGGTTGTGCCTATTCCGTTGTGTAATGCTTAAGTTATTCGTACAACATACAGTGACTACTATTACGTATATTTGATTCAAATCATTTATTTTGTTTTAATTGTTTGTTTGTCAGATTCAAATTTGACATTTTGGGTTTAATATTCATTAATTGGGCGATATTTTTTTAACAAATGGGATGACTTGTAAACACCAGATATTGACCTCATTTCTGACCTTGCTTCAGAGTTTGTAAACAAGCTTTTAAAATGATTGGGTGATTCCAAGAACATTATGGAGATTTGTTATTAATATTTTTTTTTTTAGTTTTTGAGAGTAAAAATAACTGATTCTCATCTACATCATACGGTGTGTACGTGTTTTTGTGAACGTAAATTTGTTCTAAAGATTCTAGAAGGTCATGTCATCCCTTTCTTGTTTACGTAAAAACAGGTATATACATTATTGTTTTGGGAGCGAACTATTCAGTAGAGTCTGGGCTGTTAGAATATTAAGTTGTGTTATCTTGAGTTATTTCAAATTACCTTGCACTGGATATTATTTGAATTCGTTTGAATCAGGAAGATTTATACTGTTATTTATCTGGAAACCATTTGTGCTCATTGAATTTAATAAGACCAGAACTGACTTCATCACGTGACATCGTGTTCCATCATGGATACTTCACAAAGATTCGAACTGGAATTATTTAGGACATTTTATTACCAAGACTTTTGCGATTTCACTAGTAGATTATACTTTGAATTCTATTTGGATTAATTTTGGAATTGATTGTTAAAACCGTAAGTTTATTTTTCTTTTCTGGGAAATATTTGTACTCAATACATTGTTTATTAAGTTTTTACAAACTTTTTATTTTCACTCTTTCTATGTTACTGTTTATTCGAGCCTAAGCACTAGCACTACATCTGCTTTTGGTGACAGATAATGACCATCCAAATACATCCCAACAAATATAAAAGACTAACTTACAATACCATTAAACTCGAAAATGCAAAATATCTAATATATTATCCCATATAATAATTTTCATACCGTCTTCTGATTCTTCACTCTAATTTTTGGGAATAAGTACAAGAAACAGCTCTCCACAGAATCCTTTGAAATAATAGAGGAACTATATGCAGCCAAATACATTGATAAAGCATTTCATGCAATACTTCTGCTGATATAAAGACACGAAATACTGATCTATATAGATATCAAATACTGTTATGATGTTAACTGTGTAATAATTAGATGGTTCCAATCTAACATCAATTGTTATTGTAGTGGACTGTTTTATATTGAAATTTGTATCAATGTTATTGTAAATAATTGCTTTCGCCTATTTCGTTGTGTAATGCTTAGGTTATTCATGCAACATGCTTTGACTACATCTGCTTTTGGTGACATATAATGACCATCCAAATACATCCCAACAAATAGTAAAACCTAAACTACAATATCATGAAACACTAAAATAGAAAAGTCTACTCTAAAATAGTATCTCATATGTCAAATTCCATACCTCCATTTTCTTCTTCCCCCTCATGTTTAGGAGCAAAGTCGAGAATGTGCTTTTCGAAGAGGACTCCTGAAGTAATAAGATGAAATAAATGCAGCAAAACACATTGATAAAGTATTTCATGTAATACGTTTACAGATATAAAGACACAAGACATTCTGATTTATATGGATAGCAAATACGGTTATGATGTTAACTGTCTAATAATAAGCAATGGTTACAATCTAACATCAGTTGTTATTGTAGATGACTGTTATCCATTTAAATTTGTTTGAATGTGATTTTAAATAGTTTCTTTCTTTAAAATCAATAAAATACATTTCAAATGTACTAGAGCCGATAACAATAAGCAATCGCTACACTCGATACTTCTTATTTGCCAGTTTTTTATTACCTGTTGTGGTCGAGAGTGTGGGAAGGTGAGGTTTGACGAAGTAGGAGTGATATAACTGAGCTTGTTTCAAGTAAAATATATGTGACAACACATTGGTTCGAAATTATATTATATGTCCAATTTGACCTATAGACGAATGTTTTATACTCATTACATTTTTTAAAATAAAAACATATGGAGAAGCATTTTAAAATATATTGGTTCTAATGAAAATCCCATGCTCCTCCCGAAACTTAAGCACGTATGCCTCTCACCAAACCTAAAGTCAGTATTGCTTTACTGTTTGACTAAGCTTTAAATTACAAGAATTGACTTCGTTCTTAAGAGAGAACACATGCTTAACTGAAACTGTGTCAAATACAGCAAATGTTACAGTAAAAGGTCACAACATGTACTTTTCATAACTGTTGTTCTGGCCGTTGTTTTTACTGACGTATGTCGGTAGTTTGTAGAATGGTGTAATTAAAAACAGTACCATCAATAATGAGTTATATCAAGCAGTGACAATCTACTACTTATTACTGTAAAATGATATAATAATTCATATCAATGCAGGCACGGAATAAACATTTGTTTAAAACTAAGAAAGAAAGGCATCCGATGTTGAGGTAATACAACCGGAATATAAGTATAGCCATAGATACATACAGATTTGAATGAATGTGTCAATATTGTTTTGTACATACGATCAGGACGATGTATATAATTTCAGTAAAAAGAGTTAATGATAACAATTTTCTAATAACGTTATGACCACGTGACCAAAGATGAATAATTTATTACCGTCGTATGACACCCAATGTTTCAAAATAAGGTTAGTAATGTTTAGTAAGTTACATATCTTGTTTACATAACATTAAGTTTAAGTATTCAGCTCCGAATTTGTCTGTACAATACGTTACAGTTGGAAAAACTGACATACATTAATTGACAAACACTTTTGGAGATGTGACACCAAATCTGTAAATGAATTATTTAATAGCTAGAAACATGTTATGAAACTAAGTGTACGAAAAGTTATTTTCAAGGGAGACTGAATGAAACATTATTTGTGACAGGCATCTAATATCGGATATTCAGGAGTTAAAATATGCTTAAATTGCAATTTGTAATAACTACTGCAAGTAGTTAATGAAAAGCAAATGAAGCTGCTGAAGACAGCAACTCGGGAACTCGTATGAAGATAATGAGACATGAAATATAGGACGTAGTGATGCGTGTAATAGATGACACGTTCAAAAGGTATTCAGTAAAGTGCAAATTATATCACAGTTATCTGCGTATGTCCTAGACATGTAACCATACTAGACTATTTTAATACGAAAAAACCTTTCGTGTCAGTTGTACAGAGCAATTTTACTGCTTTGTGGTCCATAATGAACAAAATAAATCTTAATATCATGAACTCAAAAAGTAGAAACCAATTATCATTGTCAGCATTGGTTACGAAAATGAGTATCGACAACTGGTTTATGACCGGTTTGCATTAAAATAGATCACGTTTTCCATCCCAATAATCTTAGGGAACTGTATTATTTTTGAGATGCGTCTATGGATAAATATAATTCTACATATAAAAGATGGAGTTTCAAGGTTCCTGGATGTTGACAGTGCTGCCAATAAGCTGAAATCTTTGACAATTAATCAACATTAAAAGACCATAATCATCCAGAATAACTATGTCAGTCATATGGCAGCCTGTATTAATGTCCGATCCTTTGACGTATAACGTGTAGTTGCCACAAAATAAGGATTTATACTGGCATAGTCGTAAATAAAAGCATGTAAACGTGTACATGTCCCAGACCTTTAATTTTACCCAGGCAGATCTTAAGTCAAAATTCAAAGCACATCCTGGACATATTACTACAAGTGACGCGGAAAACAATTCCATTCAGAGCAAAATATATGACTCACTTTTGTTTTGATTTAACTGTCAAATAATCATAAATGTTCCATCAAAAGGCTGAAAGTACGGAGCGTTCCTAATAAATTCCATATATATATGGAATATATATATATATATATTAGGTTGAGATCAATTGTTTGATGCATCAGTAAGATATTTAAATGTCATCTATGTAAAATGGAAATACGTGGAAAATTGCATGCAGTTAGTATCGCAGTGTTTGCATCCAAGGCAAGAATAATTGTTTTTGTACCAGTTTTCGACTGTTCGTTTAGGCTTTATTGCAGTGTGTCTGTCGCGAGTCACTAATTATTATAATGTTTTCAGATTTATCGTTAAAATACCTATATATGAGACATCACCTGGTAGCATTATATAAAGACATACTATGGTGAGATCTTAAATGGTTCGGGAGAGATCCACTATCCAAATGGTGACATAGTTACTGTCCGATTTTAATTAGTTATAGTTCTGAAATACTAATTATAGCAATTCTTTAACACTGCATATCGCTTACACATGGTGCAGCTGCAAGTCAAGCTTCACAAAGATAACTGAAACATTTATACGCACATGAAATGTAAATATTTTTATAAAATAATGACACAAAAGGTTAAATGTACTTAATTGACAAAGCTGAGACATAACATATGAAACAAAATCATACCATGATATATCAATGACGTGTTGAATGTAAATACCTCAAGCAGTTCATGAGATGATAACTGGAGAAGTGTCTGGTGGATTCATAGACTTACGGACGGACACAATTAGTGAAACTGAAATTCTAATGGCAATAATCTCGAAAAGCCAATCTTTGTTTGAAAGATTCACTGTCATGGTAGACATACATATCAGGAGTCATTAATATAACTCAAGCAGTCTATGGTATATGACACATGAAACGAATGTGACAAACAGAGGACAGATTGATAAAAACTAAGCAAGGAATGACTCTTCCAAACATACAGGTTTTCTTTGCAAACCTTAACGCATCACTATGTTACAAAGGCATATTAAGTCTAAGAATCATATTAAAGGGTTAAAGAAATATTAATCAAGCAGATCATAGCTCACTGGTTATATTGGGACTTATCAACAATATGTAACGAGTGTCTGCATTGTAGTGATGATGCTTTACACATAACATAAAACGTTACATCCATTTTGACAGAAAATGCTGTTTGTCAACATGTACAGACCTAAATCTGTACAAGAAGCTTTCTTTTTTCTTGTAACCCAGGATGACTATATAAATAAACATAAGCGCCTCCAATTAAATGATTCTACTTGCATTTAGTTCATAACCAGTTCACTTATTGCTTCACTAGATTGCGCAGATGTAAGTTCGAGGATGCATTGTAGATTCTTTACCAATAGCGGACACGTGAAGCCAGCCATCTCAAATTGAGAAACGTCGTTTTTTGTAAACTGGTTTCTGAACCCAAGGCAAATCATTTCAATATATTTTTTCAACCACATTGGATGACTTTTGTCAATGAATACTTCTGTTATTTACTTGCCGAAAGTTCGACATTGCGTCTGACCTACCTGAAATTGGACAAAATATGTTCGCACTGGATTTCTCATAAACTTACGCCGTTGTATAATTCCAACAGTCTTTTGATTGTCAAAAACTTCTCGATACTGACGCCATTATCTAACAGTAGCTAAACAAATTCCACTTTGTTTGACTGTATTGCTGATACCATGATGTCATCTAGTTTGCCAGGCTAAAAATAATACATTTTTTAAGCACAGACACAACCACATTAATCTTGTCTAATGGTATAAACATGATAACTAACAGGTATATAACGGTGGTGCTTAACCTACCTATTGCAAACCAGGTGTAAACTTCGGGACATCTGATGCGTAGTTCTACAACTTAGCCACAAGATATCACAAATAATAGAGACATACGTGACACTCATTCTCATATACATTTCCAGATATAAGAATTTAGAACTATTAACTGATCAGAAATGTAACCGAAGTGCAAATGGGAAGTGCATATCTAGGCAAACTATGTAAAGTAGTTAAGCCTGGAAATACTCATTAGCTTGACGTCTGGATAAATGTTTTAGCTGCAACAAATATATTGGAATGTTTCATTCATTTTTGGCGGAAAACAAGTAGTTTCCTTCTCATTGACATATTATCTTTTCCATATGGGAATCCATTGGCGAACAAAATATCGATATGCCAATAGTCAATTTCATGTGAGGTTTCAGTAATCATGGACAATGCGTGCATACTAACATAACTTTGATTCCATGTGAAATTACATATGATTACAACAATAACCTGTTCTGACACCGGACCCTGTCTATGAAATTAAAAACGCTCAAGTTGTTCTCCTACATATATTTTTACATTACTGGTGGCGAACATGCTCCACGGCAATAATTGGATCGCACAGTTGACTTTCACCAGCACTAATAGCAAAAAAAAGCATGGCGGTAAACAACTTGTCTAATTCGCTTCATATTTCCATAGTATATTGCTCAGTTTACTGATGATACAGTTTTATATTATTCACGCCATCATTGACGTATCTGCTTTGCACCAAGCTGAAGTTACACGATACTTTAAGAATTGCACAACATTTGCTTCCCCCAACAAGGGTATGCTAATCTATTATTTTTCGTTCTTTGTTCTTTCTTCTAAATGCGATTCTTCAATAAATCCTTTTATTACTTTGAGAACAGATTTATATCCATTAAATCTAATCATGACATGAACTTTTATTAATGTATAGTCCCATAGCTATAAATTAGAGAAATCAATACTCGTTTCCTTTTTGGGTCGCGAGTGCTTTTATGGTTCACATAAACCAGGGACGTAAGATGATGCCAAAACATATGTACTTACAATTTAACAATAATAATGTATAATAATGTATTATAATATATATATATATATAATATAATAATGTATAATAATGTATTATAATATATGTATATTATAAAGTGACATTCGTAAGTTTATATGTTATAAATGATATCAATGCCAAATGCACTAAAATTTGATTGGATTAATAATAAATATCGTGTTCAGAAGCTTTCGGGACAACAATGTAGATTAAACATACTCATCCCTATTTGAAACTTTAGCAAAGATTTCCTATAGTAATAATATTCTGTGAAACCATGTTTTCTCTGCTAAGCTATTACTTTTAACCTTTACAATTAGGTGGTATACACCTCATTATTTAAAGGAAATGAAAGTATATACATGTTTATATAGATCATTAAGGCCTTGTTTTGTGAGTATAATGGAATGAAGCAGGAAGAAAAAACTTGGTATTCATATTACTGATTTGGAGGTCTGATTCTCTTTATGTCATATGTTTTCAAAAATTGCTAACTAAACACCTGGTCATCACTAACATATAAATGTATGCATCTATGTGCGAAACGAGTTTTTCTATCCGCATATAACGTTAAAAGGACAGATCAGAATTAAGAACAATCAAATAAAATCTTATACATTAATAAATGCAATGGTATTATGCTGGAGGCCACACATAAAGCAACAATACAAGTAGTAATATGGGGCACTCTAGCGTCAAGGGAAAATCCAGTCAAAAACAGCTTGGGCTAATCTAGCGTCAAGGGGAATTTAACATGGTGGGCCTATCTAGCGTCAAGGGGAATTTAACATGGGAACTATTTGGGCCTATCTAGCGTCAAGGGAAATTGAACATGGTGGGCCTATATAGCGTCAAGGGGAATTGAACATGGTGGGCCTATCTAGCGTCAAGGGGAATTGAACATGGGAACTATTTGGGCCTATTTAGCCTCAAGGGACATGGAACATGGGGAATATGATTGGTATAGGGAAACTGTCTAGGGACAAGGGAAAAAAAGGGTGGCAATGAAAGCTACTATCTTTTCGAGACTTATGAGTGGCCCTGAAAAGAGCCTTTGGATATTTATTCTTCTTTTATTTTCTGCCATTGTTCCACCACCTTTTGATTTCACCAATGATTCCCGTTTTCTTCTTCTTTTCTTCTTCGTAAAATCCAGTCAGGATGTCCCATAGCTCTAAACTTTTCCTGAACTCTCATCCATCTTAGATTGAGTAGATCAAAGTCCTCTTTTGTCTTTTTGTTCTTTTTTTCCTTTCTCTCCTTAGACCAGTTTTCTTTAATCTGGATCACCTGTTCTTCCATCACCATTCTCATCATTGCTTCTGCTTTCTTTAGCCTGTCTAGACCCCACTTCACATATTCCCACTCTATCAGATGTAATGTTTCTTCTAGAAAACACCTGACTTTGATGACATGATCAAGTGCTTGCTTCAAGTCCCCTATTCTTATATATTTTCTTTTAATACGTCTTCTTAATTTCTGGTCTTCCTCCTCTATCATACCTTCTAATAAATCTCTTGCTAATTTCAGTTGGCTTACAAAGCCATGGTTACTCTGAAATTCTTCCTCAAGTCTTTCCACTTGATATTCTGCATCAAGGATCCCAAACCAGCTGTCTCGGAGTTGGATAAACAATTCAAAATTCATCTTGATGTGTTCAAAATTGAATGGCTCCAAGGACCGAAGATTGCGTATATATATCTTAAGCACGGACGTGAAAGTAAACACCCCCTACATTCACTTGTCATATTAGATACTATTCACAAATCCTATTATATACTATCCAAAATCACACCCTATACTAACCAAACACACGGGGAAGCAGCCAAAACAAACCCTACTATATACTATCCAAAATCACACCCTATACTAACCACACACACGGGGAAGCAGCCAAAACAAACCATACTATATACTATCCAAAATCACACCCTATACTAACCACACACACGGGGAAGCAGCCAAAACACACCCTATCATATACTATCCAAAATCACACCCTATACTAACCACACACACGGGGAAGCAGCCAAAAACAAACCCTACTATATACTATCCAAAATCACACCCTATACTAACCACTCACACGGGGAAGCAGCCAAAACAAACCCTACTATATACTATCCAAAATCACACCATATACCATCTAAATAGAGTCAGTGTTTATAATCACACTACTCCTCTCTCACACCCATTTGCAATTGACATAGTATTTCTTTTCTTGTTATTTGGGTAGCCCTGAGAAGGGCTGTTTTTAAAACTTCAAATTGCACCTGGTTAATGCTGGCATCTCCCAGGTCTAGCCCCACACACACATCTCCTACTCCAATCATTCTCCCAATTCACTCTTGTGATTGGGAGTGCAGAGGGAGAATGAGTGGCTTCACTATCCCAATCTTCTGTTTGAGGGATAGTGAAAGTCTCTTCATTTCTTCCTCTATTCCGCAACCGTGGATGCGGCTGAAGTTGTTGCGGTCGAGGCTGTGGTTGTTGCGGTGGGGGCTGTGCCTGAAGTGAACGAACTGGTTCTGGTGGTGAAGGTGTCCTCACCATGGGCTTAACTTGGCTAGTTTGCCTCATCATGCGGTGAGGCAAAATTGACCTTTTCATTTCCTTCTCCTCTTCTTTCTTTTTCCTCTCCTCCTCTTCTTTAATTCTGGTCTCTTCTTCTTTGGCTTCCATAACCAGTTCGTCTAGGAGACGCCTAGCATTCTCCAGGTGCAGTTGAAGTTCAATCAATTTTTCCAGTCTATTCATCTTTGGTATTGATGCGTCAACGATGGGTAGCCAGCCAGACTTTATATATAGTTCAAGCGCGGACGTGATGGAAAACACCCCCTAGATCCAAAAAACTTACATTATCCCTATCATTACCAAAAAAACAAAACACGCGGACTTAAAAGAAAACACCCCACACTTTTATACTTGGCTCCTATTAATTATACATTGAACAAGTTATTTTGAAAAAATACGTTGTGCTTATAGACGCACTTCAAAACAAAAGTTAAAAGAGACAGTGATTATAGACTCACTTCTAATTTTTTTCTAACTTCCTCACATACCATAAGCAAATTGAATGATTAATTCTTTTCGAAAATATTGGGTAGCCCTGAAAAGGGCTGTTTTTTGTGTTTGTGTGTACGAGGAAGGATGACAATTTTTTATCGTCTAAGATTGCGTCCTCGTTTGGCTACACGATAGGGTCTGCTTCTTCGGAAAGAGAAAGAGAACTCTTTTGTGTCCACACGACAGTCGACAAAACTTCTGTCTGGTTCCTGCTGCTGTTGTTGCTGTTGCTGATGCTGCTGATGCTGTTCTCTCTGCTCTCTCTGCTGCTTTTGAAGTCGATACTTCTCAGTCCATTCTTCTTTCTCTTTTTGAATTTCCTCTCTGAAGAGTTCTTCTATGAGGTCTTCCGTTACTTGTAGCATTCTTACATTCTCAATCTCTTCAGGCTTTGGCATCAGATTGTGTCTGATACGATGCAGAGTGACATAAGCTTCTTTCAGCTTAGCTAGTCTTGAGCACATCTTCGTAGGAGGATGAGTCAAACAATGGATGGCCAGACTGGAGACTACCCCTGCTTTATATGGTTCAAGCGCGGACGTGATGGAAAACACCCCTCTGCGGTTTAGGGTTTTGAAACGTTTAGATAGTTTGATGTGAGGGATAGAAAGAAAAGTCAAAGAGCATTTATATGAATACAAATGTAAAACAAACGACAGACGCATTGGTTTTCAAAACACAACATTTTTATTCAAATAACAAACATTATTTCAAAGAACAAACATTATTTCAAAGAACAAACATTATTTCAAAGAACAAACATTTTTTTTCTTCCATAACACCAATACATTATCTTTGACATGGTTGACAACGTTGTGAATTAAATTGAGATTTCCACTGTTGGAAATCATTGGGCGATTGATGTACACTACGTTTCCTAGCTAAAGACAACAGATAACCATAATGGTCACAAAACCATCGATCTACTTTGTCATCGTTTCGAGACGAATGACGATCAAAATAAGTCACTAAATGTTCTAAAGAATATCCAAGACTGCGATGATGCAGATAATAGATACAATATTGTCCACACACCATAGAATCTGTGCTTTGTAATTTCACATTATTGAATCGTGTCGTCTGAGCATTTCTTCTCATAAAGTCAATGATATCATCTTCGAAAGGAGGCAATCCATACGAATCAAAATACTCCGCACAACCCTCTTGAGGAAAGTAGACAGCTACCCAGTGAGTTCCTGGAAGATGATTGTCATCTGTGTTGATGACATAAGCTTGATTCTCTTGAGGTTTGCGATGAGGTAGTTCATCTTTAGCACACACGACAGGATTCCAAGAAGCAGTGTACGAACTACGGTTCAAAAGATAATAAAGTTCCCAGGTATCCATTTTTTGTTGTGTAGCCTTGTGTTTTTCTTTCCTTTCTTCACAGGTGATGATAAGTCATCAATTCAATCCAGACTTTTTGTTTGAAACGGTCTGACAAGTAACTGATGGTTTGCTTCGTCTCTTTACTTTTGGCCAAGAGAGCTTCGATGCGATCGATTTCTCGAGCAAACAATGGAGGAGAGGAATGATCACGTAAGCCTTTATACCACTGAAGTAACACGTCTTCTTCGGAGATGAGACTCCAAGCTTCGTTCAGATAATTGTCCAATTTTTCTTCTTGACTCATCATCATACATTTATCGTGTTGAATTTGACTGGGATGATCGATTTGACATCCATAACAATCTTTTTTAATCAGGTCCCTCATTGTATCTTCCAAGTGTTGTGCAAAACAAGCCACTAACTGTTGTTCCTGTTCTGACCATCTGGATTGCATGATCACTACTTCTTCTTTTTGGTCTTGGGGTTCTGCTTTTTCTGTAACCTCCCATTCCATGGATTCTCCACTATTCAAAGAAGGACAAGGGTCTTCCATAATGTCTAATAGTCTAGAATGACTTCTCTCAAACTGTTAATTTCTATGGTATTATCGAATTCAGCATACAGAATGATATTCACCGTTTCGGGAAGAGGTGCTGCAAACTGAAGTTCCACACGCAGTTGCCCAGATTTTATAGGGTGGAAATGTCCCTCGTCGCTGCCTTGGTCTGGAGTGAAATCAAAAGCCCACAACGTGTAACCTCTTGCATAGTCGTCGTAGGAAATACCGTGACTGGTGTTGGTTCCTAACTGTCCTGTGGCTTCGTACAGCGACAAGTACGACCTCAAGTAATTTTTCTGTTCGCCAAAGTCGGGTTCGAAGGGTCTGGTACACAAAGTTTTGCCATCGCGACTGACTTCAATTTTGGATACTCTGCAGTGCTTAAACTGGAAAGGATTTTCATCGTGGGCACCATTGAGGGCTGCATTGCTGACGATACCAATGAATAAACGTTTGGGTAACTGTCCTTGGAACAGATGATCTTCAATCTTAGATCGGAGTCCAGCGGCAATGGTGAAAGTTTTGACTTCCACGCGTCGTATCGGATACTTGGCTGTCGTTCTGCTCAAAGTGTGACTGATATCATTCCCCACTTTAGGTAACACTTCCACGCGACGTACGTATAACCTGGCTTCTTGGATAATGGTTTTGTATTCGTTGGCATGAGCCATCAAATGGAAAGCAGTACTACTTCGATTCAGTCTCAAGCGAATATCTACTCCGTTCAGCAAATACTTCTCTTGAAACCACATGTCCAAATGCAAACGATCGAACAGTTCTAAACTACGTCCTTGCAAAATTTTCTTTCCACGCTCGTTAAAACCTTCATTGTGAGGATCGGCAGGAGCGCTGCCATCAGCAGCTGCTGCTACGGGCAAGGCTGTGTCGTTAAACTTATCTGCGGTGTCAGGTTTCCATACCACGCAAGCATCTAGATGAGTGTTCTTGGCTTCTTTTCCGTACGTCAAGAGATTTTCGAGGTACGCTCGGTAAGGGTAAGTATCCATGCTACTGCTGATCAGTTTGTTATTCATGTACAAATCCACATCGCTGAACAAGGAATGCATGAAATTGTTGACAGGAGCTACTCTATCATTGGCTCCTGGATTGGTGTTGTCTGTTTTGGTTACTTTCACTTTCAAAATACAAGTAACTGTTGTTGAGATCGATGTAATCTTCGGGTTGTCCTTTGATTTCAAACTCGATGGGAGCTGAATCCGTCAAAGAGGAGACGGGATGAAATTCGACCCATTGAGCTTCTTGCATGGTCATCATCGTGGGTGGCATGGCAAAAAGATCCAGTTCCGACTTGGAACAGGCACAAGATTCTTGGTGCATCATTTTTTCTTTAGGTTTTTTTCTTCACTTTTAATAATCAAAAATGTCTAAGTCTCGAGCGGTTCTTTTTTTCTTTGTCTTTCGAACTTTAGAGGTACGGAGACTTTTGAAAGGGTGTCTTCGTCGACGCTTTCTACCTTGTCCTTGCTGTGTTGTCAGGGAAGTAGGAATGTCAGACTCGGTACCGTTCAGGGCATTTATAGGACTTTCTCGTCGACCCAAAATCTCTTTACCCGTTTGAAGCAAGGCATTTTTGCCTGCTCTCAAAAAAGCTTCTTTAGGGTTTTGTTTGTCAATGAGAACATTGTAAAGAAAATCTTTGCCGTGAGTCAATGCGGCATCTTTTAAGGTGTGCAATCCTCGTGTCACCATTGGTTTTAAAACAGGGACCACGGAACGAAAGGCTGATTTAAACATATCTCCTAAACCATGTCCTCGTTGTCGAGTGACTCCTTGGTACACAGGATACATCACTTTTTCAGTTGTTGGAGAATCGTTTTTGAAAATGGAGTTTCACTGTGACTTTCCCTTTGGTAAATGGAATATTTTGACCTAGTTCTCCTTTTATAGTAATGTTGACACTGTCGAAATACGACTTACTGACGGGTAAATAATGAGGATGCACAAATTCGCGGTGAACGTGATAGGTATTTCCACCTTCCTCGTCAGCGGTAGTAGTATCTACTTTGAAAGGAATGACACGCAGTAACGGTACAGAGGTGTGTCCTACCACGTTGTACTCCACCACATCGGAGTACACAAACATCAAATTGAGTCCTTGGTTCATTTCTACAGGGGATCGAAAATATTTGTTAAAATCCAAGTTACTGGATATGCCTGGTATTTCTTTTTTGTTCGGGAGCATCTTGAGGTCTCCACCTAAGATATCAAACAATTCAGGACAAAAGGTAATGGCTATTATTTTCTTCTCTGAAAATTTGATCATGAAGCGGCGAGCCGCTTTAATGTACTCAAAGGTAACACTTTCTCTGATTTTGTCCAGGGGTTTACCAAACACAACATTGAACCTGCTTGCAATCGTAGTCACTAAATGTTGACCGCTAAAATAGTAGCCTGCAGGAATGGTCAACACATGAGTGGACAGATGTTTAGTTGTGGGTCCATCTGATTTCTTGTTGTCAATGCCAGTGATGCCTCGTTCATCTAAGGCTTGTTGCAATTGCTTGTCGTACACTTCAACTGTGAAAAAGTTTTGATTTTCGACGATGTTTTTGATTTGTGTCGGGTGTATTATTTCCACTAAAGCTGCTTCCCAATGATCATCTTGATCCAAATGCATGGCTTGAGGTAATTTAGACGTGTAACAACACAATGTGTTGTTAGGAAACACCTCCATGGAACTGTCACTGGGTAACGTTAAGTAAAATTGGTTAATAGTGTTGTTCATATTTCCAATGTTCTTCTGTCCGAGGAGTCACTCGAGGTTAAAGGAGTATCTAAAAGAGGATTGTGATTGGAAGGGTGACTGTCAGGAGAAGGACTAACGTTGGCCGCCAGACTCCCAATATTGTTACTGTTGTTCCCGTTGTAAGAGTATTTCAGGGAAGGATTGGGAAGAAGATACCCGATGCAACTGCTGAGTAAAATGGTCCACAATTGTTTGTCTCCTTGTTGCAAACTCAAATTAGCAATGGCTGCACCAATGACACAATATACCACAAAGATTTGACAGAAAAAAACGATTTGCGTTTTAGGGACACGTTCTCCACACCACACCCACAAGGGTTGCTTTTGTAAATCTTGCAGAGATGACGTGGGTGAAGGAGTAGTCACTGTGGTTGCTGAAGCTGTATTGAAGGGCATGATGGTCACTTCTTTTTATAGTCGATGACTTGCGAAGCGTCAATCCAAGAATCAAAACTAGGAGGATATCCTTTCCAACGTACTTTGACTTCTTTGACACGACGTTTTCCTACTTTACGGGTTCTTCGTTCGAGAATGCTTTCAATGTCGTACACGTCGTCTTCTTTTTTGGTAACACGTTGTAACTCAGGCAAGTAAAATGTTCCTTTTAATACTTCTCCGTTCATGTCTTCCAATTTATAGACGGTAGGATGACGATTGCGCACTCGTCCAGTAACACGAAACAATTCGCTGGTCCAGTTGGGTAAGTAACCTTTGTCGAAAGTGCGTTTGGTTTTGCCAATGCGTACCCAATCTCCCGGGGTTAACACTTCTCTACCTTTCTTGGGGACAGCCCTCGTCCGGGACGTACCAAACAGACGCTCAAAAACAGTCACTTCGTTGTCAGGTGTCACCTCTTGTGGGGCACGTCCAATGCTTCTATGGTAAGATTGATTGTAGGCTTGGACTAAGTGTGGTAAGACGTCGATGTACTTGAGAGTGTGTTGATGCGTAAAATATTTCCACATGCGTTCTTTCAAGGTACGTTGAAAACGTTCCACGATACTGGCTTTGGTTTCAGGATTTTCGGTGGTGAAAAAATGAATGTCACGTTTTTTTAATTCTCGTTGGAAAGCTTGGTTCAGAAATTCGGTGCCTTTGTCGGTTTGCCATCGAAGAGGGTGACGACCACTTTGTTTCAACACCAGTTGCAAAGCTCGTACTAACTCTCCGCTCGATTTGGATGTCAATGGTACGACCCAGGCAAATTTAGAAAAGACGTCGATGACACAAAACAAATATTTGTAGCCACGATTGTAGGTGGCTAAATGAGAGACATCAGCTAAATCGGCTTGCCATTGATGATCGATGCCTTCCACTTGAGTGCGACTTCTGTGAAATTTTCGTCGAATGGGTTTGTGTAAAGTGTACGTCGCTTGTTCTTGTAACCATCGTTGTACTGCTGGTAAACGGAGCTTTTTCAGGCGAGTTTTGGCAGCACGATACAATTTCTGAATGCCTCCGTAACCTGCAGGGTGAGCTGGATCGTAGTAAATGCTGGCTAAGACCTTCTCCATGGTTTTTGTTAATAAGGGACCCACTCTTCGAGGATATTGCTTTGGGTGGGACGAAATGCGGGTTGTTTGGAAACGGTTTTACGTGTCCGATGTGCCACAGGAGTTGACGTCGAGGGTAATGGTGGTGGCGGAGGTAATGGGATAGCTTCTTTGGCCTTCTTTTCTTTTCTCACTTCTGGTTTCCTTTCTTTCTTTTTCACATCTGTCGAAGAAGGAGTAGCCATCATCTTTTTAACCCAAGTTTTGAGTTCTTCTCGTGGGGGAGTGGGGGAAGGGGTTAACAAGGAAGTGGCAATCTTACTCGGAATGGGAGTAGCAGTAGGTGTTTGAAAGAGATCATGGGGTTCTTCTTCCTTGGGTAATGGTGGGGTAACGTCTGTTTTAACTGCTGTAGAGGGTGAGGGTGAGGGTGCCGGGTTATTCATTAGAGCCTTAAAATCGGACAAAGTGGGTTGAGCTGTTTGTTCCACAGCTTTCTGATGAAAGAGTTGTAGCCGTTTCAAGAGTTGACCGTACTTTTGTGATTTTTTGGTTTCGGATAAATCGTGGCGATGGATCAAGGATTGCAATTCGTGTTGTAATTGCGACATCTCAGCCAAATTGGGATTGGGTGGTAAATGGGGGGATCGTTGTTCTTGCCAATGATGGTATTCCATCCATCGTTTGTAAGGAACCAAAGTTAGTTTTCGTCCTTCCATGGGCTTTCAAAGGTTATGTCTGAGATTGTGGTGCTCCATAGTGTCCTTTTATCTTCTACCCATCCCTTGGTTAAACCCTTGGGATATCCCTTGGGTCACCCCTTGTAGCAAACCTGGTATTATGCCTGTCAACAAAGGAGCAAGAAAGGGTAAAAATCCTCCGCGTTGCACCAACATCTTTTTCTTTTGACGGACGGATATTTTCTTTTGAACCATTTGACGAAGAACGTGTCGATGTTTGGCGAAGCATTTTTTCTTGTGTGGAGACAAAGGTATCGTGCCTTTCAAAACATTCAAACAACATTCACACACGGTATCGATGACATCTTTGGAGGCTGTTTTAATGATTTGTTTTCGCAAGGGCGGAGAGGCTTTGGACAGGACGGACAACACGTCTCCGTTTTTGGCTAAACGAGGAGGTAGTCCTTTCCTTTTCTTTCCTTTGTGGGGTGAATAAGAATGTTTTTTGCGAGGTGACATCTTTGCTTGTTCGTTCCAGAAATACACTGATGTCAAAGACTTGGTACACACCCTCTTTTATCTTCTTTTTTCTATTGGCTTCTCCAAAAGGTAACGGCATGCTTCGCTAAATCCTCAAAAGCAGGGCTAAAGATACCAGTTCGGTTATTAGCTGCTTTGTCTAGTTTCTGCATACCTTTAATAAGACCAATAAATATGCCTCCCCTTTGATGACTTCTCTTTTTCTTTGGATGACTGTGTCTTTTTACGGGAGGACGTCGATGTTTGGCTTTTGAGCGTTTGGTAGGATGACGAGATTGTCTTTTTCCTTTTCCTTTTTGGACGGTAGAACGTCGAGGGTGATGGTGTGCACGTTTTTGAGGAGGCATCCTTGAGTGTTCATCAGTGGTACAGAAAAAATACTGATTGACGTCGTGGTTTTCAAGTCATATTTTTATACTGGAATGCGTCGCCACTGATTATCTTTGCGTCGTATCAACTTCATGGCAGGTAACACACGTCGTAAAGGAGTTCGCAATGGACTCAATCGGGACAGTTCTTGTTTGGACAAATCTAGTAAACTCTTTAACATGCCAGATCTTTCTTGGACTTTGACTTTGGGGGCAGGTACTTTATGAGCAGCTGCTACTGACGCTAATGTGGACGAGGGTGTCTCTGGTGGAGGAGACGTTTTGGGAGACGCAGATTTCCAATGTTTCATCAAATTAGGAAAAACGGGTGTCAAATTGGGTTTGGCTGGCATCACCCGCAACGGAGAAGTGGCAGCCCCTGAGGCTACTGGCAACGTAGTCCCTGCCAAACGTCCTTGTAGATCTTTTCTTACAGGTCGTGGTTGACGAAGGTAAGGTTGTGTCCTGGCCGAAGTGCCTCTTTTGCGGGTGACCGCTTTTTTCTGTGGACTTTTCTTTTTCTGTGCTTTGGTCTTGGTACCCTTGTTCTTTTTCTTAGGGGTTTGTTTGGCTTTTTTTGTTTTCTTCTTGGGGTGAACTTTGGGAGTATTGGGATCCCATTTTAAAAGGGAACGAATGATGACACCTCCTAGAGAACCACTACCTCCAGGTTTCAATATGATTTGCTTTTTGGTGTGAGTGTCAATGCGAGGATTGGCCAGTTGCGTCAAGGCTACTTTGTTTCTGTCAAAAAAGCGTTTGGTTTGATGTGGAATGTGAATGATGCCTTGCAGTATTTGACGTGCTGTCACCGTAAAACATCGTAAGACTTCTTTGAGACTGGCTTCTAAGACGTGAGCACGTCTTTGTGGATTTTTTTCGCGACTGATGCCGTACAAGGCACGAATCAATTTGATCGGAAGATGAGACTGAAGGGACGTCATGTTGACGATGTATGAGACCAGGTCAAAGTAACCCAAGGTTTTTATAGATTTTTTTAGTGCTTCATAGTGTTATGTCGACGAGGAGGACGTGTACACGACAGGTCCTCCGTCTTGACACCAGTCGTGAAACAAATCGGTACGAAATCGCAAATAATCAGGGGTAGTGGGTTTTAAATCCACGAGTAAATAGGCGTGTGGCGTTTGAGTGGCATCATCGTACGCATGAGTTAGCCAAGGTGTTCCTAACTGTTTGGCTAAAACTTGCACTTGTGATTTATCTCGAGGACTTTTAAACAAGACCACGTAATGAGCATTGAGACTAATGGTACGATGGGCTTTACTTTGTTGAAATAAATTTTGTGTAATGTAAATGACACTGGCATTACGATGATGCCCTTTACGTGTAAACCACAGTTTAATTTCTTCTTCGTCTTCTCCTAACATGTCGTCAAAAATAACCCAATGAGTTTGACTAGGGTCAGACACGATTCCCTCGTCTTCTTTAGGAATGCCTGCTACAAACACAATGGAATCACCTTGACTTTCTTGCAAGAGGCTGTATGCCGATTGCCACTCTTTGTAACACCACACAATGCGTTGAGGTGGACGATCGATCAAATGATGTTTATGTTCGATCAAACGTTTGACAAATTCGGTTTTGCCTGAACCGCTCGGTCCAGCAATTAACATGTTAAAAGGATGACGAAGATACAAGGCTTTCCAACTAGCCTGATCTAAGTGTTCGTCAATGACTTTGAATGTGGAGAAGGAAGGAGTAGTAGAAAGAGTAGAGTGAGCCATAGTCGTGTAGTGGTATGTCAGTATTGACACAAAAACAGACAAGACAAGAGGTTTTTATACTTTTTTCAAGACACGTTTATTTGAATGCATGTTTAAATTTGAACAACACGAAAACATAAAAGCCAAATGGATAAATACAGGAATAAAATACCTAGGCAAACGATCAAAGTGGAATATAAACAAGTCACTGTACAACGTGGTTTGGGTAACGAAGGTGTCCTACAGGTAGTATGTAATGTTCTTATAGTCTCCTCTACAGGGGGTACAGTCACATAGGTGTCTTCTCGAAAGGGTCTTTGTGGGGAAATGTCCATGACAGTTTTGTCTTGAACAGAAGGATTGTCTTGGGTGATAGATTCTTTTTCTTTTTCTTCTTCTGGTACTGTTACTAACACAGGATTAAAAGTGACTTTTTTCACACGACGATACATTTTAGGAACACAACGCTTGGGCATAATGGGATACTTCGTTTGTCCAAGCCTCAAAATCCCAACTTTTCCAGTCACGTACATCTGTCCAATGAGGGTGTAAATCACAAGCTACACACACATCTTCGTACACTGCTTCCGTACGTAAAAGTTGACGAATCTTTTTTTCTTGGAAAGGTCGAGATGTATCCAGATGAAAGCGTAAGGCTTTGAACAGAATAAGTCTCTCGTGGACATTTAAAGGAACCACCATACTGTCTTATTTTTTTGATAGGTAGTGTTCGTAAAGTGTCCACAAGGAATCGGCAGGTAAACGAAATCCCAGAAAGCAAGTCACTAAAACACACACGACACGTCGACCCCAATTCATAGGGAATAGTTCTTGTAATAAGTGTTCGTAATCTTTCACCGTGTGAATCTTCTCATTGATATCCTTCCACGGAATCTGTTGGATCACCAATGATAAAGGTTGTGGCATGGTTGTTCTCTTTTATACTTCTTTAGGTCGAAGATCATCAGTGTAGATTCAACCCAGAATTAAATCTCCTCCAAAAGCGAAAGTTATTAATATAACGTGTAATTTCGTCCCACTGCCATTCAGGGTAACGGTTAAGAAGGATCAAAGCATCTTCAGAGGTAAACGTAGTAAATTGGTAACAGAGCAAAAAAATACCCTTAATCCAGAGAAATCTAACACGTTGGTTAATTTTTGTCACTTGCCTCTTGTGAATTTCACGACACAAAAGTTCTACAGTCACCCATTGCGATTTTTCTTTAGCAAGACCTTGCCAAACGTCCTTGTAGATTTTCTCTTGCAATTCGTATGGTAATCCTTGAATATAATGTTTTAGAGAGGGTTTATATACTGGTCTAGGTGTGTTACACGACATGGAGTAGTAGTGTCACTTCCAATCACTAGGTCCCACTAAAGGTAGGTATTGACAATTCGGAGACCATCGAGCATGTTCCAAGTAAGCGGAATCTTTATGTTCCCACTCGTAAATGGATACACCACAACTGAAACACTTGACTTTATCCCCTTCGCCCAAGTAGAAAAATCCGGCTCTGGCTAATTCTTCAGGAGTTGGTCCAGGCAGATATTTTGGCCATTTATCTTTGAAGGTTTGGAATCGACTTTTGAAATGACAATATTCAGGCAAACTCGTCGGGAACGAATATTCGACTCTCCTCACTTCAGTTCGATGCAGGTACGGTGAAATTCCTAGGAGTCCACGATAACGTGTGGCACCGCTTTCGCATCCCTCAGGTTTGACACGCACAGCATCACTTTCCAGGGTAGATATAGGGGTAGTAGTCATAGCAAAGTTCCCACGATATCCTGCTGAATCGCTAACGTCACAGAGCCTGGCATCACTACAATTGCAAGGTTTAGCATCGCACTCCACTTGAGAATTCCCAAATTTGAATGATGTCTGTTTAAATGGATTCATCTTCTTTTCGCTGGGTCGTTGTAGTGATAAATGAACTATTGATCGTGGACGATGTCCCTTTTTATATGCTGCCCAATTTTGACGTGACCGTACGGTAGAGTGAAGTGATTGGGAAGTCGTACTCTCTTTTGGTACACGATTTGATAGACTTTTTCCAAAGGTCGGCTAACAATTTGGTGTGTGGGTAAACGGACAATCTTGTGCGGTTCGTGGGTAGTCACTTGAAACGTTTCATCCTGTCCCGACTGCAAGGCTTCTTGTAGTACGTCAAAGTTCACCACTTGACTGGTGCGATAATTAAGAGTCAATCCTTTCACTTTACATTCGGTGTGCATTTTTCCTTGGGGGTCTCGGTATTCGTAGCCGTAATTTTTAGGACCGCCACTTGCAAAACATAGAATCTTGTCGTCGGGATGTTCATCGGTCCAGGCTCCTAAACGGTCTCCTTCGATGACAGGGTTACACTGGTTCGGTCGGTGAATGTAAATGCAACTGTCCGTGTCAAAATACAACACGCGATCTCCTAACAGTTCTAACACTTCGTACAATTTTAAGCGAGCGTGGGCTGTCACGTAAGCCGCAATGATGACATTTCCAAATTTGTCGGCTTCTACAAAGTCTAGTTCTTCTTCGTAATTCACTAAGATCAAGTCCTCACGAATGACGTCCACGTGTTTGATGACTTTGGTTGGGTCGTGAATCATCTGGAAGTAGCGAGACGGTTCGGACAAATACTCCGTCTTGGGTAAAGACGGACGTTGTGCCATTTTACCCCACAAACAATTGAGCATCACTTTGGCAAACGACCGCCTTCCTTCGTTTTTCTCGATGTGGTCTAAAGTGATACCTTCCTGCTCCCGATATTTTTCTTTGAATATCTTTTGGTCTTCGGGAGTGTGACACCAGGAAGGATAGCCACTAGCTTCTTGTTTTAGTTTTAAAAAGGCATCCACGTAGTCTGCAAAAATACCTTTCTGTCTCTCGTCGCCCTTGCAGTATTGTTGTGTTTTGGGAAAGTGGTAAATTTCGTACACTTCTAACAGTTGATATCCCAGGTCTAGAGCTTTAAACAATTCCACGCTCACCCACGTTCCTGTCAAGGCACGTTCTTCCTGAGTGTGATGACAAGGTTGGTCTTGGTTGCACGTTTCGGCACATGTGCGACACAAAGGAAACATCAGTTTTCCTTGGCAATGGTGAGGTAAAACGGGATGGTACAAGTCTGTGGGTGGTAAGACTTTACACTTGATCAATCCTTCGTACTGTCGAATGTGGTCCAAATCAATGTGTTCTGTCATCAATTCTGGATGCCCTACGGGAAAGTGACAATATTTGCACACGTAAGGATACAACGAACACACGTCCAAGTATTTGATTTCTTCTCCCTTCTCCTTGTCCGCTTGGTACAGTAAACAGGTAGCATTCGTTCGTCCTCCGTACAAACTATCCCGAGGGTTCAGGGGGTCCACCCACTTGTAACTTTCTACGATGCGTTTAAACTCGGGATCGGTTTTCAAATGCTGATCGTACTCGTGTTCCCACATTTCCACCACCTGGTATCCTTGCTGTTCTAACTTCAAACGTCGCTGACACGTAGTCTGGTACAAGTCTTCCATGGTTCGTTGTAAAAACTGATTTTTGGTGTCTCGTTGAGGGTAGCATAGGGGACATCCGTGAAATAAACATCCGTTAAACTCGTACACAATCTGAGGGTTTTCTAAGTCCCAACCATCTACCGAATACGTTCCGATGGTCTTTTCGCCTCCTCCGTTGCGAGCGTGTTGGATCCATTTGTCTTCCTTGTCGCACAAGTAATGGAGCCAGCGTAGGGCTTTGACCGAGTATTGACGTTTGACAAAATTTGTCGTTTGAGGACTGATGACCGCTAGAGTATTTTCAGGCATAAAGCGTTTTCGGTACACTAAAGAACACGCTTTGGCGATGGTACAAGCTTCTTACAAAGGATCGATCCCTCCGTATTCCATGAACAATTCTCGAAATTTTCCACAGCAACGTCGTAAAATGTCCACGTCAGATCGACAGTACTTTAACATTTCTTCTTGAAAGTCAAAGGGGTCCGAGGCGTGAGTCTGGTACCAAGCATAGAAAGCTTCTCGTTGTTCGGTGCGCATGTTGTCGGGGTCGTAGTCGTCAGCCTCAGGCAAATGGGGTAGAACGGTATGTTGATTGGCTTTGGTATTAAAAAAGTGTGGAAAATAACCTTTAGCCATTTCTGTCATTCCAAACGTTTTAGGCATGCGACTTAATGGCATGGCCAAGTAACACATCGAATCTTTAAACTGTACTTGTCCTACTTGCATAGAAATGATTTTGACTCCGTTCAAAGTCACTTGAGGCCGTTCGGTACTTTGTTCCGCATAGTATCTAAGCAGAAATTGCCCATCGTATCCCGAGAAATTGTGAGCCATGACCGTGGCATGGCAATGACAATTGCCGTAACGTTCGATGTCTTCTGGACTCCACGTTTCGTCGATGGGGTTTAGGATCCATTGGGCAAAATCGGCTAGCGTGTTTGACCCTCGAAAGATTTTTTCACGTCCTCCAGGAATCTTGCTGCAGTAAGGGCAATGACTAAAGATAGGTTCTTGGATGCACTGCTCGCACGCACGGTGAGCTACGCAGAAATTAGGAATGTGAATACCAGTTTCTTGCATGCATTCGAAATCAAAAAAGATAAAATTCCCTTTCTTCTGGGTATCTTTTGGTTGGGGTTGATATTTTTGAATGAAGCATTCGTGCTCCAAGTCCACAATTTGGCGACAAATGTGACATCGTTTCTTCCCTCGACAAACGTGAAACTTGGCATTACTAGTACGTATGCCTTGTCCACAAGTAGGGCACAATCTCAGCAGTTGACAAGCACTTTTCTGCTGTGAACCTTGCATCTTCAAATGTTGTTGGTAACAGGTAGGACTGACAAAAGTGCGCTGACACACAGGACAATGAACTCTTTCTTGTCCTTGGTCCAGACAAGGTTGTGAGGCCAAACATCCCTCACATTTTGATCCACAATGCTTGTGTTGTTCTCGATTGTTATAACCATAGTCACATTTTTCACAGTAGTAACTGTATCCCAGGAATCCAGTGATACTGGTAATGGTATCAAAATGACCATCGTGATGATAGACGTGAATGTATTTTCGGTCTTTGAAATCGTGGCCTCGAAACAAAAGAGGTCCACGCACTTCTTGAGGGTGTACTTTCAAGGTGTAACGTGGAGCCAAGACGTCTTGCAACTTTTGCATTTCTGGAATGCCACAAGGAGTGTCTTTGGATATCCCCGCTTGCTGTAACAGGAGTTCTGCTTCACTTCTTTGTTTGGCTCGGTCCGATTGTTGAATAGTTTTCCAGGCTCTTTTCCATTCTGCCGTGTCGTTCTTGTTGGCATACGTTCGTCCCACGACGACAGCACGGGCTAAACACATCTGGTCTTGAGGATTGTTAATTCGGACGAGGCTTAGTTTGGTGTTGCGAAGGTTGGCGACCAATAATACTTTTTTGCGTCCTGTCCCCTGGGGAAGAGACACGTGGGTCATAAACAGTGTGGCTTTTCCATCGTCAATGTGAAACTTGTCGTTGGATTGTTGCACATGTTGAATTTTGTCGATGACTTTGGAAGGTGTTAATTCTGATGGGCTAGTAAACTCGATCCAAACGGGAGACTTCAAATTATCGTGATGAATAGAAAGTCTCAAGCGATCGTCTTCTTTGGCTTGACATTGCTGTTTCAGTGCAGTTAACACAGAATCCCACACCTCAGTAATGAACCCTTCTGTATTCTCCAAAGGTACATTGGCCTTGAAATCTTTAAACTTTACGGCATACGTGTAAGCCGTTGTTCTAAATTTTCGAGAGGAACGCTTTTCTGTCTCTCGAATGTGATAGTAATTTTCAGGGTTTACTAAGGGTGGTGCACTTTGCTTGGACGTGGATTGTCTGGGTGTGGATTCGAGATCACTCATGTCATCTTCAAAATCACTGGCATGAATTTGAGCCAAGACTTCAGCTACTGTGCTAGGTGATACATTACGTTTCTGTCTCTTACTATCTTTTCCTTTCTCCACAGCATGATGTGGCCTTTTCATCTTGTCTGCAAAAAGTCAAATGACTACCTTTTAAAGACCATAACCCCTATATATTCATGTTCGATCCGTGCATATATATATAAAGGGTTAGTGTCTAACGGTTCAGTATTCCTTTCACTCTCACATTGACCAGAACGATGGAAGAACCTACACAAGTGGAACTTCTCATTAGAGCTTTACGTGGGGTCATACGAAAGTTTTCGTCAGACCAGCCGACAGCCTACTCTCCCTCCTATCGAGATAAAAGTCAAGATACTTGCTATATATGTAAGAAGAAAGGACATTGGGCTACAGAATGTTCAGATCGTAACAAAAATAAAAAAGGCTACAATAGAGACAAAAGTCAAGATACCTGTTATTATTGTAAAGAGAAAGGACATTGGTCTCCAAACTGCCCTAAGAAACAACAGGAGCAGGAGGAGGAGGAGGAGGCGGAGGAAGAGGAGGAGGAGGAGGAAAGAAATTCTGAACAGGAGGAGAAAGAGGTACCCTCCTCCAAGGAAGAACCCCGTCACGTTCACAAAAACAAGAAAAGAAGACGAAACGAAAGTGAAGAGGAAGAAAAAAAAGCTGTGACAGTAAAGAAAATGAAAAAACAGAAAGAGTGAAACAGAAGAAAACCTATGAACTTTTTTAAAGTGGTCTTGTGTTATGTTATGTTGTGATATTGAATTGTGACGTTTGTACTAGAATAAACTAAAGAGAAAAAACGTAAGTGTCTCTTGGTTTTGATTTGATAGTATAATTACCTACACTCACACATTCATTCACTCACACGTACATCATGGGTTTTTAAAAACATAAAGGACTTTTGAGTTTTCATTGAAATAGGCAATTGACATAGTATTTCTTTTCGAAATAATTGGAGTGGTCCTGAAAAGGACCGTTGGTGTTTTGTGTCTTTAAAACAAAACAAACTCAGAAACGAGATGAAATCCTCTTGAGCTGTCTTAAGCCTTTGCCACGGCCAAGGCCTACTTCGGGACTGGTGGTTCCTGTCAATGATTTGGTAGAAATCACTAACGGTGGTAAGGTAGACGTAGTCACAGAGAGATCGGGTTGTTTCGCTCGAGAAGGTCTTTTTCTCTTCGGTCGTGATAAAGAAGTCTGATACATTTGTTTCAGACTCTTTAACTCAGCTAAAATATCTAAAAGTACCGTCGTAACCGTTTGATTTTCACTATTTTCTTTCTGTCCTTGGTCTTCATTCTTCTCCGTTGCTGCTACTGTTTCTTCCTGGTGTTTTCTTCTTGCTTCTTCTTCTTCCTGCTCTTGCATAAGAAAAGCTTGTTCTTCTACTTTCTGTTGTTGTAAAAATCGCTCCAATGCTTCTTTTTGTCTCTGCTTAAAATCATCGACGTGTCCATAAGAAGATACAGAAGGCAACGAAGGTTCCGGAATAAATTCTTGCGATGTTAAAAAATCCACAATATCCCAGTTAAAATCAACTTCTTCTGGATGTAGATTTGTCATGACTTTAGTAGTCACTGTTGGTCCATGACTTGCTGTCTCTACTCCTGTCTCACTCCAATTCATTGTCTTCTTAGGGTCCGCCATGATTGACAACTCTCTTGAATCGATTGACTGCGCACAGGCGCTAGTACCTCTATATAGAAAAGGTGACGTCACAGACTGCTCTCTTCCGATTGGATGGCTGTGTCTGACTTTTGTAGCGCACGTTTGGATTGGTGGATACACTCAATCCGTTTCAATCCGCTCTTCCCCTATAAATAACCGCAGTACACGGCATTCGATTCACCTGTTCTCATCAGAAGATGTGGACTAATGTTGAATCGTCAACCCTTGTGTCAAGTATGCTGTTTAGGACTGACATACCCATGTATGTCAGATCATCATGGAGTGTCATTCATAGGACGGAGACAGCCTATTGGAAGAGAAGAGTCTATGTGGAAAGACAAGGTTGCTTGAAGAGAGTTCTCTTCTATGGACCCACAGTAAGGAGAAGTTTAAGGAAGAGAAGAAGATCTGTGAGATGTCCTCTGTGTTAACAAGACAACGTTAACATTACACATAACGGCCCTTTTCAGGGCCACTCATAAGTCTCGAAAAGATAGTAGCTTTCATTGCCACCCTTTTTTTCCCTTGTCCCTAGACAGTTTCCCTATACCAATCATATTCCCCATGTTCCATGTCCCTTGAGGCTAAATAGGCCCAAATAGTTCCCATGTTCAATTCCCCTTGACGCTAGATAGGCCCACCATGTTCAATTCCCCTTGACGCTATATAGGCCCACCATGTTCAATTTCCCTTGACGCTAGATAGGCCCAAATAGTTCCCATGTTAAATTCCCCTTGACGCTAGATAGGCCCACCATGTTAAATTCCCCTTGACGCTAGATTAGCCCAAGCTGTTTTTGACTGGATTTTCCCTTGACGCTAGAGTGCCCCATATTACTACTAATACATTAAACATATATTATCATCCTATCAACATGATTTAATCCATGATATAAAATAAAACATAATTATTCGTATACAGTGTTCAGTTGGCTATATGATACATGATGAATGGTAGGTGCTGCAAGCATGTAAACAAACAACATGAGAGAGAGAGAGAGAGAGAGAGAGAGAGAGAGAGAGAGAGAGAGAGAGAGAGAGAGAGAGAGAGAGAGAGAGAGAGAGTAACCTCCCATTCCTTGTCAGCAGTCAGAATATCACTCCTGGCGAAATCAATCAAGTTCCAATTTAAAGCTACTCTCAGTTGTTTCAACAAATCGCTTTCGTTAGCTGAAGAAATTAAAATTTGTAAACAGCGCAATCAGATGCTTTAGCGTTACCTATTATTATTCAGCAGTCGTACCATTAATACTATTTATGACTTCAATTGTGCAATAAGTAATTTCCTGTATATCTGATCATCGTATATCTTCCCTTTTATGTTGTGTAGGTAGAGTGTAGGCTGGGTAGATAAGTAAGCACGGGATCTTTGTGACATTCACGCTTCAATGTAATATCAACTTATCCGGAACAATATGATTATTGTCCTGTATCATGATGTCATTTACAATTGTAATGATACAAATACATATATAAAAGAGATTGTATAGATAAATAGATATCCTTATATATATATATATATATATATATATATATATATATATATATATATATGTGTGTGTGTGTGTGTATGTGTGTGTGTGTGTGTGTGTGTGTGTGTATAATTAGCAGAAATCTGACCATTTCGAAGTCATGACTAGTTTGTACTGGTCGATGATTGATGAGATTAATGACGATTTTAGAGTGATACTCGCAGAAATTATGTTTCATCAGCGATAACTCATTAACATTCTCAATGTTGTAAATGCATCAATATTATCCCCAGTTTAACTCCACATTCTTGCTGTACAGTTTCAGTGTATATAAGCACTCCACGTTGCAACATTCTGATTTAGTCTAACGGTTTCATTTGGAAGATACTGTTTTTGAGCTTAATCATGTGCTGGAGCAAAGGTAATATTGGAATCTCCGAATAAATGCACAAACAATTCATACACAATATTCAAATTGAAGCTAAGTACTTAAAGAAAAGACAAGAACTGTTTGTAAAACTATAACATTCTTGTTTACTAGCTAACTGTTAACACCAATCCGAATGGCAGCACCATTCTATATTGATGCAGCATTCACTGAGAAAACTACTAGTATCGTTGTATTTATTTAAGTTGGTGTTTAACATACCTAAAGTAGCCTTGCAATAGGCAAAATTATACCTTTTTTACTGTAATGTATTTTAGACCGGTAAAACATGAAGTAATATATAAGGGCACTTAGAGTTGTCATGCATTTAACATACAATTATAACAGTAGTGACAGTTGTCGTTAGCAACAGTAACTGGACTGAAAAGATATTTCAGAGTGAAACAGTAAAAGCTAACATGTAGTTATTTGTCCCGTGAATAAACACATTGTATTTCAAATATAAGAACCACATACCTTTAAGTACTGCATTAAACATTGTGTTATCAAGATCCTGGTCACCGCCTCCCAATTCAAATATATTGATCAGCTCAAACTTGTCAAGGCAAGCCTCGATTTCTTTGATAGTATTACGCGTATCTTCCATTTCACAGAACTTCATCTGTTTGTAAATGTAACGTCTATGGATATTTTTCAATCGTTTCCTAGTTCTGTTGAAACAAATTTATTATATGAATATAACCAATATCGAATGTACAATTCACTGAGCTATATGTCAGCTTTTCTACTGCTTTCCATGAGAACAACTGTGTCTAATGAAACACATTAAATAACTGTGTATGTAAATGTGTTGGTGGAGAATAAGTTTATCAAGGCAAACTCATACGGTTATTAAATTATATCATACGAAACACAATTTCAGAATATAAATAATTGTATCTTGAGTTATTGATTACATATCGACTGTTTCTTCTTCCATGTTCGAATGAATTTGACAAAATGAGTGATGAAGTAGCAAAACAAAACAACATTCATTCCACGTAATAATACTTTGGAGATTTGTCGTCTAAATTATTGCATCTATTAATATGTTATCGTGAATATATTCAAAAACTCTTTAAAGCGAAACTATTGAATCCTGGTGTAATGACTTACTACTATGTATCATTTTTTTATGACCCAAAACATTGAATCAAATATGTACACATTAAAGTTTAGAATACTTTACTATAACTTATAATATTACTTGGTAATAAACATACACCAAGTATAGTTGTAGGGTACGTTTAACCTGAATGTAAAATCTTTCTTTGTTATAGTTTACCAACCTACTCACACACTCGGGTGTTTTGCTATGAAATTATAATTCCAATTTTTATGAATTAAACGAATTTCCTGTAATATGATTGGATGTAAACGGTCACGTGATGTTGATCATGAATTGTTTACACTTCGATAAATTCTGGGACTACTTTCGGTTTTTGAAATATAAATAAACATTGCAGACACGTTATTGTCAAACGATTTTGTCATCTGTAAAATATATAATTCTGCAAAAAAATATAACTTTTACACTTTTTATACTTAAAGTAAACAAGAATTATGTTATTTTGTAAAGTATGAAGTTTCTGAATAAACGTAACTGTGACAGTAGTCACATTTCATTTCTCACTAGATCACCGAGTGGGTCTTGTTAAGTATTAACAGTAGTAATATGGGGCACTATAGCGACAATGGAAAATCCAGTCAAAAAGTGCTTGGGGCACTATGGCGACAAGATTTATAGCGACAAGGGAAAATCCAGTCAAAAACAGCTTGGGGCACTATAGCGACAAAACAGCTTGGGGTATTATAGCGACAAGGGAAATTGAACATAGTGGGCCTGTATAGCGACAAGGGAAATTGAACAGGGTGGGCCTGTATAGCGTCAAGGGAAATGGAACATAGTGGGTCTATATAGCGTCAAGGGAAATTGAACATGGCGGGTCTGTATAGGGACAAGGGAAAAAAGGGTGGCAATGAAAGCTACTATCTTTTCGAGACCTATGAGTGGCCCTGAAAAGGGCCGTTATGTGTAATGTTAACGTTGTCTTGTTAACAAAGAGGACATCTCACAGATCTTCTTCTCTTCCTTAAACTTCTCCTTACTGTGGGTCCATAGAAGAGAACTCTCTTCAAGCAACCTTGTCTTTCCACATAGACTCTTCTCTTCCAATAGGCTGTCTCCGTCCTATGAATGACACTCCATGATGATCTGACATACATGGGTATGTCAGTCCTAAACAGCATACTTGACACAAGGGTTGACGATTCAACATTAGTCCACATCTTCTGATGAGAACAGGTGAATCGAATGCCGTGTACTGCGGTTATTTATAGGGGAAGAGCGGATTGAAACGGATTGAGTGTATTCACCAATCCAAACGTGCGTTACAATAGTCAGACACAGCCATCCAATCGGAAGAGAGCAGTCTGTGACGTCACCTTTTCTATATAGAGGTACTAGCGCCTGTGCGCAGTCAATCGATTCAAGAGAGTTGTCAATCATGGCGGACAGTAAGAAGACAATGAATTGGAGTGAGACAGGAGTAGAGACAGCAAGTCATGGACCAACAGTGACTACTAAAGTCATGACAAATCTACATCCAGAAGAAGTTGATTTTAACTGGGATATTGTGGATTTTTTAACATCGCAAGAATTTATTCCGGAACCTTCGTTGCCTTCTGTATCTTCTTATGGACACGTCGATGATTTTAAACAAAGACAAAAAGAAGCATTGGAGCGATTTTTACAACAACAGAAAGTAGAAGAACAAGCTTTTCTTATGCAACAGCAGGAAGAAGAAGAAGAAGCAAGAAGAAAACACCAGGAAGAAACAGTAGCAGCAGCAGCAGCAACGGAGAAGAAGAATGAAGACCAAGGACAGAAAGAAAATAGTGAAAATCAAACGGTTACGACGGTACTTTTAGATATTTTAGCTGAGTTAAGGAGTCTGAAACAAATGTATCAGACTTCTTTATCACGACCAAAGAGAAAAAGACCTTCTCGAGCGAAACAACCTGATCTCTCTGTGACTACGTCTACCTTACCACCGTTAGTGATTTCTACCAAATCATTGACAGGAACCACCAGTCCCGAAGTAGGCCTTGGCCGTGGCAAAGGCTTAAGACAGCTCAAGAGGATTTCATCCCGTTTCTGAGTTTGTTTTGTTTTAAACACACAAAACACCAACGGTCCTTTTCAGGACCACTCCAATTATTTCGAAAAGAAATACTATGTCAATTGCCTATTTCAATGAAAACTCAAAAGTCCTTTATTTTTTTAAAAACCCATGATGTACGTGTGAGTGAATGAATGTGTGAGTGTAGGTAATTATACTATCAAATCAAAACCAAGAGACACTTACGTTTTTTCTCTTTAGTTTATTCTAGTACAAACGTCACAATTCAAAATCACAACATAACATAACACAAGACCACTTTAAAAAAGTTCATAGGTTTTCTTCTGTTTCACTCTTTCTGTTTTTTCATTTTCTTTACTGTCACAGCTTTTTTTTCTTCCTCTTCACTTTCGTTTCGTCTTCTTTTCTTGTGAACGTGACGGGGTTCTTCCTTGGGGGAGGGTACCTCTTCTTCCTCCTGTTCAGAATTTCTTTCCTCCTCCTCCTTCTCCTCCTCCTGTTCCTGTTGTTTCTTAGGGCAGTTTGGAGACCAATGTCCTTTCTCTTTACAATAATAACAGGTATCTTGACTTTTGTCTCTATTGTAGCCTTTTTTATTTTTGTCACGATCTGAACATTCTGTAGCCCAATGTCCTTTCTTCTTACAGATATAGCAAGTATCTTGACTTTTATCTCGATAGGAAGGAGAGTAGGCCGTCGGCTGGTCTGACGAAAACTTTCGTATGACCCCACGTAAAGCTCTAATGAGAAGTTCCACTTGTGTAGGTTCTTCCATCGTTCTGGTCAATGTGAGAGTGAAAGGAATACTGAACCGTTAGACACTAACCCTTTATATATATATGCACGGATCGAACATGAATATATAGGGGTTATGGTCTTTAAAAGGTAGTCATTTGACTTTTTGCAGACAAGATGAAAAGGCCACATCATGTTGTGGAGAAAAGAGAAAACAGTAAGAGACAGAAACGTAATGTATCGCCTAGCACAGTAGCTGAAGTCTTGGCTCAAATTCATGCCAGTGATTTTGAAGATGACATGAGTGAGCCCGAATCCACACCCAGACAATCCACGTCCAAGCAAAGTGCACCACCCTTAGTAAACCCTGAAAATTACTATCACATTCGAGAGACAGAAAAGCGTTCCTCTCGAAAATTTAGAACAACGGCTTACACGTATGCCGTAAAGTTTAAAGATTTCAAGGCCAATGTACCTTTGGAGAATACAGAAGGGTTCATTACTGAGGTGTGGGATTCTGTATTAACTGCATTGAAACAGCAATGTCAAGCCAAAGAAGACGATCGCTTGAGACTTTCTATTCATCACGATAATTTAAAGTCTCCCGTTTGGATCGAGTTTACTAGCCCATCAGAATTAACACCTTCCAAAGTCATCGACAAAATTCAACATGTGCAACAATCCAACGACAAGTTTCACATTGACGATGGAAAAGCCACACTGTTTATGACCCACGTGTCTCTTCCCCAGGGGACAGGACGCAAAAAAGTATTATTGGTCGACAACCTTCGCAGCATGAAGCGAAGCCTCGTCCAAATTAACAATCCTCAAGACCAGATGTGTTTAGCCCGTGCTGTCGTCGTGGGACGAACGTATGTCAACAAGAACGACACGACAGAATGGAAAAGAGCCTGGAAAACTATTCAACGATCGGACCGAGCCAAACAACGAAGTGAAGCAGAACTTCTGTTACAGCAAGCGGGGATATCCAAAGACACCCTTAGCGGCATTCCAGAAATGCAAAAATTGCAAGACGTCTTGTCTCCACATTACACTTTGAAAGTACACCCTCAAGAAGTGCGTGGACCTCTTTTGTTTCGAGGCCACGATTTCAAAGACGGAAAATACATTCACGTCTATCATCACGATGGTCATTTTGATACCATTACCAGTATCACTGGATTTCTGAAATTCAGTTACTACTGTGAAAAATGTGACTATGGTTATAACAATCGAGAACAACACAAGCATTGTGGATCGAAATGTGAGGGATGTTTGGCCTCTCAACCTTGTCTGGACCAAGGACAAGAAAGAGTGCATTGCCTATTGTGTCAGCGCACTTTTGTCAGTCTTACCTGTTACCAACAACATTTGAAGATGCAAGGTTCACAGCAGAAAAGTGCTTGTCAACTGCTGAGATTGTGCCCTACTTGTGGACAAGGCATACGTACTAGTAATGCCAAGTTTCACGTTTGTCGAGGGAAGAAACGATGTCACATTTGTCGCCAAATTGTGGACTTGGAGCACGAATGCTTCATTCAAAAATATCAACCCCAACCAAAAGATACCCAGAAGAAAGGGAATTTTATCTTTTTTGATTTCGAATGCATGCAAGAAACTGGTATTCACATTCCCAATTTCTGCGTGGCTCACCGTGCGTGCGAGCAGTGCATCCAAGAACCTATCTTTAGTCATTGCCCTTACTGCAGCAAGATTCCTGGAGGACGTGAAAAAATCTTTCGAGGGTCAAATACGCTAGCCGATTTTGCCCAATGGATCCTAAACCCCATCGACGAAACGTGGAGTCCAGAAGACATCGAACGTTACGGAGAGTGTCATCGCCATGCCACGGTCATGGCTCACAATTTCTCGGGATACGATGGGCAATTTCTGCTCAGATACTATGCGGAACAAAGTACCGAACGACCTCAAGTGACTTTGAACGGAGTCAAAATCATTTCTATGCAAGTAGGACAAGTACAGTTTAAAGATTCGATGTGTTACTTGGCCATGCCATTAAGTCGCATGCCTAAAACGTTTGGAATGACAGAAATGGCTAAAGGTTATTTTCCACACTTTTTTAATACCAAAGCCAATCAACGTACCGTTCTACCCCATTTGCCGGAGGCTGACGACTACGACCCCGACAACATGCGCACCGAACAACGAGAAGCTTTCTATGCTTGGTACCAGACTCACGCCTCGGACCCTTTTGACTTTCAAGAAGAAATGTTAAAGTACTGTCGATCTGACGTGGACATTTTACGACGTTGCTGTGGAAAATTTCGAGAATTGTTCATGGAATACGGAGGGATCGATCCTTTGAAAGAAGCTTGTACCATCGCCAAAGCGTGTTCTTTAGTGTACCGAAAACGCTTTATGCCTGAAAATACTCTAGCGGTCATCAGTCCTCAAACGACAAATTTTGTCAAACGTCAATACTCGGTCAAAGCCTTACGCTGGCTCCATTACTTGTGCGACAAGGAAGACAAATGGATCCAACACGCTCGCAACGGAGGAGGCGAAAAGACCATCGGAACGTATTCGGTAGATGGTTGGGACTTAGAAAACCCTCAGATTGTGTACGAGTTTAACGGATGTTTATTTCACGGATGTCCCCTATGCTACCCTCAACGAGACACCAAAAATCAGTTTTTACAACGAACCATGGAAGACTTGTACCAGACCACGTGTCAGCGACGTTTGAAGTTAGAACAGCAAGGATACCAGGTAGTGGAAATGTGGGAACACGAGTACGATCAGCGTTTGAAAACTGATCCCGAGTTTAAACGCATCGTAGAAAGTTACAAGTGGGTGGACCCCCTGAACCCTCGGGATAGTTTGTACGGAGGACGAACGAATGCTACTTGTTTGCTGTACCAAGCGGACGAGGAGAAGGGAGAAGAAATCAAATACTTGGACGTGTGTTCGTTGTATCCTTACGTGTGCAAATATTGTCACTTTCCCGTAGGGCATCCAGAATTGATGACAGAACACATTGATTTGGACCACATTCGACAGTACGAAGGATTGATCAAGTGTAAAGTCTTACCACCCACAGACTTGTACCATCCCGTATTACCTCACCATTGCCAAGGAAAACTGATGTTTCCTTTGTGTCGCACATGTGCCGAAACGTGCAACCAAGACCAACCTTGTCATCACACTCAGGAAGAACGTGCCTTGACAGGAACGTGGGTGAGCGTGGAATTGTTTAAAGCTCTGGACCTGGGATATCAACTGTTAGAAGTGTACGAAATTTACCACTTTCCCAAAACACAACAATACCGCAAGGGCGACGAGAGACAGAAAGGTATTTTTGCAGACTACGTGGATGCCTTTTTAAAACTAAAACAAGAAGCTAGTGGCTATCCTTCCTGGTGTCACACTCCCGAAGACCAAAAGATATTCAAAGAAAAATATCGGGAGCAGGAAGGTATCACTTTAGACCACATCGAGAAAAACGAAGGAAGGCGGTCGTTTGCCAAAGTGATGCTCAATTGTTTGTGGGGTAAAATGGCACAACGTCCGTCTTTACCCAAGACGGAGTATTTGTCTGAACCGTCTCGCTACTTCCAGATGATTCACGACCCAACCAAAGTCATCAAACACGTGGACGTCATTCGTGAGGACTTGATCTTAGTGAATTACGAAGAAGAACTAGACTTTGTAGAAGCCGACAAATTTGGAAATGTCATCATTGCGGCTTACGTGACAGCCCACGCTCGCTTAAAATTGTACGAAGTGTTAGAACTGTTAGGAGATCGCGTGTTGTATTTTGACACAGACAGTTGCATCTACATTCACCGACCGAACCAGTGTAACCCTGTCATCGAAGGAGACCGTTTAGGAGCCTGGACCGATGAACATCCCGACGACAAGATTCTATGTTTTGCAAGTGGCGGTCCTAAAAATTACGGCTACGAATACCGAGACCCCCAAGGAAAAATGCACACCGAATGTAAAGTGAAAGGATTGACTCTTAATTATCGCACCAGTCAAGTGGTGAACTTTGACGTACTACAAGAAGCCTTGCAGTCGGGACAGGATGAAACGTTTCAAGTGACTACCCACGAACCGCACAAGATTGTCCGTTTACCCACACACCAAATTGTTAGCCGACCTTTGGAAAAAGTCTATCAAATCGTGTACCAAAAGAGAGTACGACTTCCCAATCACTTCACTCTACCGTACGGTCACGTCAAAATTGGGCAGCATATAAAAAGGGACATCGTCCACGATCAATAGTTCATTTATCACTACAACGACCCCAGCGAAAAGAAGATGAATCCATTTAAACAGACATCATTCAAATTTGGGAATTCTCAAGTGGAGTGCGATGCTAAACCTTGCGATTGTAGTGATGCCAGGCTCTGTGACGTTAGCGATTCAGCAGGATATCGTAGGAACTTTGCTATGACTACTACCCCTATATCTACCCTGGAAAGTGATGCTGTGCGTGTCAAACCTGAGGGATGCGAAAGCGGTGCGACACGTTATCGTGGACTCCTAGGAATTTCACCGTACCTGCATCGAACAGAAGTGAGGAGAGTCGAATATTCGTTCCCGACGAGTTTGCCTGAATACTGCCACTTTAAAAGTCGATTTCAAACCTTCAAAGATAAATGGCCAAAATATCTGCCTGGACCAACTCCTGAAGAATTAGCCAGAGCTGGATTTTTCTACTTGGGCGAAGGGGATAAAGTCAAGTGTTTCAGTTGTGGTGTATCCATTTACGAGTGGGAAAAGAAAGATTCCGCTTACCTGGAACATGCTCGATGGTCTCCGAATTGTCAATACCTACCTTTAGTGGGACCTAGTGATTGGAAGTGACACTACTACTCCATGTCGTGTAACACACCTAGACCAGTATATAAACCCTCTCTAAAACATTATATTCAAGGATTACCACACGAATTGCAAGAGAAGATCTACAAGGACGTTTGGCAGGGTCTTGCTAAAGAAAAATCGCAATGGGTGACTGTAGAACTTTTGTGTCGTGAAATTCACAAGAGGAAAGTGACAAAAATTAACCAACGTGTTAGATTTCTCTGGATCAAGGGTATTTTTTTGCTCTGTTACCAATTTACTACGTTCACCTCTGAAGATGCTTTGATCCTTCTTAACCGTTACCCTGAATGGCAGTGGGACGAAATTACACGTTATATTAATCACTTTCGCTTTTTGAGCAAATTTAATTCTATGTTTAATTCTGGGTTGAATCTACACTTGTAATCTTTGACCTAAAGAAGTATAAAAGAGAACGACCATGCCACAACCTTTATCATTGGTGATCCAACAGATTCCGTGGAAGGATATCAATGAGAAGATTCACACGGTGAAAGATTACGAACACTTATTACAAGAACTATACCCTATGAATTGGGGTCGACGTGTCGTGTGTGTTTTAGTGACTTGCTTTCTGGGATTTCGTTTACCTGCCGATTCCTTGTGGACACTTTACGAACACTACCTATCAAAAAAATAAGACAGTATGGTGGTTCCTTTAAATGTCCACGAGAGACTTATTCTGTTCAAAGCCTTACGCTTTCATCTGGATACGTCTCGACCTTTCCAAGAAAAAAAGATTCGTCAACTTTTACGTACGGAAGCAGTGTACGAAGATGTGTGTGTAGCTTGTGATTTACACCCTCATTGGACAGATGTACGTGACTGGAAAAGTTGGGATTTTGAGGCTTGGACAAACGAAGTATCCCATTATGCCCAAGCGTTGTGTTCCTAAAATACATCGTCTTGTGAAAAAAGTCACTTTTAATCCTGTGTTAGTAACAGTACCAGAAGAAGAAAAAGAAAAAGAATCTATCACCCAAGACAATCCTTCTGTTCAAGACAGAACTGTCATGGACATTCCCCCACAAAGACCCTTTCGAGAAGACACCTATGTGACTGTACCCCCTGTAGAGGAGACTATAAGAACATTACATACTACCTCTAGGACACCTTCGTTACCCAAACCACGTTGTACAGTGACTTGTTTATATTCCACTTTGATCGTTTGCCTAGGTATTTTATTCCTGTATTTATCCATTTGGCTTTTATGTTTTCGTGTTGTTCAAATTTAAACATGCATTCAAATAAACGTGTCTTGAAAAAAGTATAAAAACCTCTTGTCTTGTCTGTTTTTGTGTCAATACTGTCATACCACTACACGACTATGGCTCACTCTACTCTTTCTACTACTCCTTCCTCCTCCACATTCAAAGTCATTGACGAACACTTAGATCAGGCTAGTTGGAAAGCCTTGTATCTTCGTCATCCTTTTAACATGTTAATTGCTGGACCGAGCGGTTCAGGCAAAACCGAATTTGTCAAACGTTTGATCGAACATAAACATCATTTGATCGATCGTCCACCTCAACGCATCGTGTGGTGTTACAAAGAGTGGCAATCGGCATACAGCCTCTTGCAAGAAAGTCAAGGTGATTCCATTGTGTTTGTAGCAGGCATTCCTAAAGAAGACGAGGGGATCGTGTCTGACCCTAGTCAAACTCATTGGGTTATTTTTGACGACATGTTAGGAGAAGACGAAGAAGAAATTAAACTGTGGTTTACACGTAAAGGGCATCATCGTAATGCCAGTGTCATTTACATTACACAAAATTTATTTCAACAAAGTAAAGCCCATCGTACCATTAGTCTCAATGCTCATTACGTGGTCTTGTTTAAAAGTCCTCGAGATAAATCACAAGTGCAAGTTTTAGCCAAACAGTTAGGAACACCTTGGCTAACTCATGCGTACGATGATGCCACTCAAACGCCACACGCCTATTTACTCGTGGATTTAAAACCCACTACCCCTGATTATTTGCGATTTCGTACCGATTTGTTTCACGACTGGTGTCAAGACGGAGGACTTGTCGTGTACACGTCCTCCTCGTCGACATAACACTATGAAGCACTAAAAAAATCTATAAAAACCTTGGGTTACTTTAACCTGGTCTCATACATCGTCAACATGACGTCCCTTCAGTCTCATCTTCCGATCAAATTGATTCGTGCCTTGTACGGCATCAGTCGCGAAAAAAATCCACAAAGACGTGCTCACGTCTTAGAAGCCAGTCTCAAAGAAGTCTTACGATGGTTTACGGTGACAGCACGTCAAATACTGCAAGGCATCATTCACATTCCACATCAAACCAAACGCTTTTTTGACAGAAACAAAGTAGCCTTGACGCAACTGGCCAATCCTCGCATTGACACTCACACCAAAAAGCAAATCATATTGAAACCTGGAGGCAGTGGTTCTCTAGGAGGTGTCATCATTCGTTCCCTTTTAAAATGGGATCCCAATACTCCCAAAGTTCACCCCAAGAAGAAAACAAAAAAAGCCAAACAAACCCCAAAGAAAAAGAACAAGGGTACCAAGACCAAAGCACAGAAAAAGAAAAGTCCACAGAAAAAAGCGGTCACCCGCAAGAAAGGCACTTCGGCCAGGACACAACCTTACCTTCGTCAACCACGACCTGTAAGAAAAGATCTACAAGGACGTTTGGCAGGGACTACGTTGCCAGTAGCCTCAGGGGCTGCCACTTCTCCGTTGCGGGTGATGCCAGCCAAACCCAATTTGACACCCGTTTTTCCTAATTTGATGAAACATTGGAAATCTGCGTCTCCCAAAACGTCTCCTCCACCGGAGACACCCTCGTCCACCTTAGCGGCAGTAGCAGCTGCTCACAAAGTACCTGCCCCGAAAGTGAAAGTCCAAGAAAGATCTGGCATGTTAAAGAGTTTACTAGATTTGTCCAAACAAGAACTGTCCCGATTGAGTCCATTGCGAACTCCTTCACGACGTGTGTTACCTGCCATGAAGTTGATACGACGCAAAGATAATCAGTGGCGTCGCATTCCAGTATAAAAATATGACTTGAAGACCACGACGTCAATCAGTATTTTTTCTGTACCACTGCTGATCACTCCAGGATGCTTCCTCAAAAACGTGCACACCACCACCGTCACTACCCTCGTCGTTCTGCTGTCCAAAAAGGAAAAGGAACAAGACAATCTCGTCATCGTACCAAAAGCTTTAAAACCAAACATCAACGTCCTTTCCTCCAAAGACGTAGTCTTTTAAAGAAAAAGAAGAGTCACCAAAAAGGAGGATCCTTTGGTAATTTTGTGAAAGACATTGTTACCTTTTTGACGAAGCGGTAGTTCCCCAAAAAGTAGATAAAAGAGAGTGTCTACCAAGTCATTGACACTAGTAATATTGTGAAACGAACAAGCAAAGATGTCACCTCGCAGAAAACATTCTTCTTCACCCCACAAAGGAAAGAAAAGGAAAGGACGTTTAGCCAAACATCCACACGTTCATCGTCCAAAGACCCAAAAGAAAATATCCGTCCGTCAAAAGAAAAAGATGCTGGTGCAACGCGGAGGATTTTTCCTACCCCATGATCTCTTTCCAGAAAAAGTGATACCACTTATAAATCAAGTGATGGCACAACAAAAAAAAAGATAAAAGAGGGTGTGTTTCAAGTCATGGACGTCAGTGGCATTGTGGAACGAACAAGCAAAGATGTCACCTCGCAGAAAATATTTTTCTACACCTCACAAAGGAAAGAAAAAGAAAGGACTACCTCCTCGTTTGGTCAAACACGGAGACGTGTTGTCTGTCCTGTCCAAAGCCTCTCCACCCATGCGAAAACAAATCATTAAAACGGCTTCCAAAGATGTCATCGATACCGTGTGCGAATGTTGTTTGAATGTCTTGAAAGGCACGATACCTTTGTCTTCACACCAGAAAAATTGCTTAGCCAAACATCGACACGTTCTTCGTCAAATGGTCCAAAAGAAAATACCCGTCCGTCAAAAGAAAAAAATGTTGGTGCAACGCGGAGGATTTTTACCTTTTCTTCTTCCTGTGTTGGGAGGATTAGCGAAATCCGGTATCCTATCCAGCATATTACCAGGTTTGTTACAAGGGATGACACAAGGGATGTCCCCAGGGATGCACCAAGGGATGGCCCCGGGGATGCACCAAGGGATGGCCCCAAGGTATGGGTAGCAATATGTATGATCCTTCCAGAAGATAAAAGGGATCCATGAAGCACCACGATCTCAGACGTAACCTTTGGAAGCCCATGGAAGGACGAAAACTGACTTTAGTTCCTTACAAACGATGGATGGAATACCATCGTTGGCAAGAACAACGTACCCCCCATTTACCACCCAATCCTGATTTGAACGAGATGTCCCAATTACAACACGAATTGCAATCCTTGCTGCATCGCCACGATTTGTCCGAAACCGAAAAATCGCAAAAGTACGGTCAACTTCTGCAACGACTACAACTCTTTCATCGAAAAGCTGTGGAACAAACAGCTCTACCCACACTGTCCGATTTGAAGGCACTAATGAATAATCCGTCGCCTTTACCCTCTACAGTAGCCAAAACAGACGTCACCCCACCATTACCCAAGGAAGAAAAAGAACCCCATGATCTCTTTCAAACACCCACTGCTACTCCCATTCCGAGTAAGATTGCCGCTTCCTTATTGACCCCTTCTCCCACGCCCCCACGAGAAGAACTCAAAACTTGGGTTAAAAAGATGATGGCTACTCCTGCTTCAACAGAAGTGAAAAAGAAAGAAAGGAAACCAGAGGTGAGAAAAGAAAAGAAGACCAAAGCTATCTCATTACCTCCACCACCACCACCACCACCAGCACCCTCGACGTCAACTCCTGTGGCACACCGGACACGTAAAACCGTTTCCAAAAAACCCGCATTTCGTCCCACCCAAAGCAATATCCTCGAAGAGTGGGTCACTTATTAACCTAAACCATGGAGAAGGTCTTAGCCAGCATTTATTACGATCCAGCTCACCCTGCAGGTTACGGAGGCATTCAGAAATTGTATCGTGCTGCAAAAAGTCGCTTGAAAAAGCTCCGTTTACCTACAGTACAACGATGGTTACAAGAACAAGCGACGTACACTTTACACAAACCCATTCGACGAAAATTTCACAGAAGTCGCACTCAAGTGGAAGGCATCGATCATCAATGGCAAGCCGATTTAGCCGATGTCTCTCATTTAGCCACCTACAATCGTGGCTACAAATATTTGTTTTGTGTCATCGACGTCTTTTCTAAATTTGCCTGGGTCGTACCGTTGACATCCAAATCGAGCGGAGAGTTAGTACGAGCTTTGCAACTGGTGTTGAAACAAAGTGGTCGTCACCCTCTTCGATGGCAAACCGACAAAGGCACCGAATTTCTAAACCAAGCTTTCCAACGAGAATTAAAGAAACGTGACATTCATTTTTTCACCACCGAAAATCCTGAAACCAAAGCCAGTATCGTGGAACGTTTTCAACGTACCTTGAAAGAACGCATGTGGAAATATTTTACGCATCAACACACTCTCAAGTACATCGACGTCTTACCGCACTTAGTCCAAGCCTACAATCAATCTTACCATAGAAGCATTGGACGTACCCCACAAGAGGTGACACCCGACAACGAAGTGGCTGTTTTTGAGCGTCTGTTTGGTACGTCCCGAACGAGGGCTGTCCCCAAGAAAGGTGGAGAAGTGTTAACCCCGGGAGATTGGGTACGCATTGGTAAAACCAAACGCACTTTCGACAAAGGTTACTTACCCAATTGGACCACCGAATTGTTTCGTGTTACTGAACGAGTGCGTGGCCGTCATCCTGCCGTCTATAAATTGGAAGACATGAACGGAGAAGTATTAAAAGGAACGTTTTACTTGCCTGAGTTACAACGTGTCACCAAAAAAGAAGACGACGTGTACGACATTGAAAGCATTCTCGAACGAAGAACCCGTAAAGTAGGAAAACGTCGTGTCAAAGAAGTCAAAGTACGTTGGAAAGGATATCCTCCTAGTTTTGATTCTTGGATTGACGCTGACCAAGTCATCGACTATAAAAAGAAGTGACCATCATGCCCTTCAATACAGCTTCAGCGACCACAGTGACTACTCCTTCACCCACATCATCTCTGCAAGATTTACAAAAGCAACCCTTGTGGGTGTGGTGTGGAGAACGTGTCCCTAAAACCCAAATCGTCTTTTTCTGTCAAATCTTTGTGGTGTATTGTGTCATCGGTGCAGCCATTGCTAATTTGAGTTTGCAACAAGGAGACAAACAATTGTGGACCATTTTACTCAGCAGTTGCATCGGATATCTTCTTCCCAATCCTTCCCTGAAATACTCTTACAACGGGAACAACAATAACACTATTGGGAGCCTTGCGTCCAACGTTCGTCCTTCTCCTGGCAGTCACCCTTCCAATCACAATCCTCTTTTAGATACTCCTTTAACCTCGGGTGACTCCTCGGACAGAACAACATTGGAATTATGAACAACACTATTAACCAATTTTACTTAACGTTGCCCAGTGACAGTTCCATGGAGGTGTTTCCTAACAACACGTTGTGCTGTTACACGGCTAAATTACCTCAAACCATGCATTTGGATCAAGATGATCATTGGGAAGTAGCTTTAGTGGAAATAATACACCCGACACAAATAAAAAACATCGTCGAAAATCAAAACACTTTTACAGTAGAAGTGTTTGACGAGCAATTGCAAAAGGCCTTAGACGCACGAGGTAAAGGTGGCGAAAAGAAATCAGATGGACCCCCAACTAAAGCCCTGTCCACTCATAAGTTCGTCATTCCTCCAGGTTATTATTTTAGTGGTCAACATTTAGTGACTACGATTGTAACCAGGTTCAATGTTGTGTTTGGTAAAGCCATGGAGTCCCTTGCATCCACAAAAACCCCAAAAAGTGTGACCATTGAGTACTATTCAGTGTCTCGTCGACTCATGATGACATTTTCAGAGGAGAAAATGATGGCCATTACTTTTTGTCCTGAATTGTTTGATATTTTAGGTGGAGACGTCGAGATGCTCAAGAACAAAAAGCAAATACCAGGCATAACCAGTAACTCGGATTTTGCAAAATATTTTCGATTCCCTATTGAATTGAACCAAGGTCTCAACTTGATGTTTGTGTACTCCGATGTGGTGGAGTACAATGTAGTAGGACACACCTCTGCACCGTTACTGCGTGTCATTCCTTTCAAAGTGGATTCTGACACTACCGATAAAGAAGAAGGTGGAAATACCAATCACGTTCACCGTGAATTTGTACATCCTCATTATTTACCCGTCAGTAAGTCGTATTTCGACAGTGTCAACATTTCTATAAAAGGAGAACTAGGACAAAATATTCCATTTACCAAAGGAAAAGTCACAGTGAAACTCCATTTTCAAAAACGATTCTCCAACAACTGAAAAAGTGATGTATCCTGTGTACCGAGGAGTCACTCGACAACGAGGACATGGTTTAGGAGATATGTTTAAATCAGCCTTTCGTTCCGTGGTCCCTGTTTTGAAACCAATGGTGACACGAGGATTGCACGCCTTAAAAGATGCCGCATTGACTCACGGCAAAGATTTTCTCCACAATGTTCTCATTGACAAACAAAACCCTAAAGAAGCTTTTTTGAGAGCAGGCAAAAATGTCTTGCTTCAAACGGGTAAAGAGATTTTGGGTCGACGAGAAAGTCCTATAAATGCCCTGAACGGTACCGAGTCTGACATTTCTGCTTCCCTGACGACACAGCAAGGACAAGGTAGAAAGCGACGACGAAGACACCCTTTCAAAAGTCTCCGTACCTCTAAAGTGAGAAAGACGAAGAAAAAAAGAACCGCTCGAGACTTAGACATTTTTGATTATTAAAAGTGAAGAGAAAAAACATAAAGAAAAAATGATGCACCAAGAATCTTGTGCCTGTTCCAAGTCGGAACTAGATCTCTTTGCCATGCCACCCACGATGATGACCATGCAAGAAGCCCAATGGGTCGAATTTCATCCCGTCTCCTCTTTGACGGATTCAGCTCCCATCGAGTTTGAAATCAAAGGACAACCCGAAGATTACATCGATCTCAACAACAGTTACTTGTATTTGAAAGTGAAAGTGAGTAGAGCGGACAACATCGATCCAGCAGACGATGCCCAAGTAGCTCCCGTCAACAATTTCATGCATTCCTTGTTCAGCGAAGTGGATTTGTACATGAATAACAAACTGGTCAGCAGTAGCACGGATACTTACCCTTACCGAGCGTACCTCGAAAATCTCTTGACGTACGGAAAAGAAGCCAAGAACACTCATTTAGATGCTTGCGTGGTATGGAAACCTGACACAGCAGATACATTTAACGACACAGCCTTGTCCGTAGCAGCAGCAGCTGCTGAGGGCAGCAATCCTGCCATTCCTGCCAATCCTCACAATGTGGGTTTTAACGAGCGTCGAAAGAAAATTCTGCGAGGACGTAGTTTAGAACTGTTCGATCGTTTGCATTTGGACATGTGGTTTCAAGAGAAGTATTTGCTGAACGGAGTAGATATTCGCTTGAGACTGAATCGTAGCAGTGCTGCTTTCCATTTGATGGCTGATGCCAACACATACAAAACCATCATCCAAGAAGCCAGGTTATACGTGCGTCGTGTGGAAGTGTTACCTAAAGTGGGAAATGATATCAGTCACACTTTGAGCAGAACGACAGCCAAGTATCCGATACGACGCGTGGAAGTCAAAACTTTCACCATTGCCGCTGGACTCCGATCTAAGATCGAAGATCATCTGTTCCAAGGACAGTTACCCAAACGTTTATTCATCGGTATCGTCAGCAATGCAGCCTTCAACGGTACCTACACTCAAAATCCTTTCGAGTTTAAGCACTACAATGTATCCAAAATCGAAGTCAGTCGCGATGGCAAAACTTTGTGTACCAGACCTTTCGAACCCAACTTTGCCCAGAAGAATTACTTGAGGTCGTACTTGTCGCTGTACGAAGCCACAGGACAGTTAGGAACCAACACCAGTCACGGTATTTCCTACGACGATTATGCAAGAGGTTACGCTTTGTGGGGTTTTGATTTCACTCCAGACCAAGGCAGTGACGAGGGACATTTCCACCCTATAAAATCAGGACAACTGCGTGTGGAACTTCAGTTTGCAGCAACAGCAGATCACCCATCTCTTCCCCATACAGTAAATGTCATTCTGTATGCCGAATTCGATAATACCATAGAAATCAACAGTTTGAGAGAAGTCATTCTAGACTATTAGACACTATGGAAGGCCCTTGTCCTTCTTTGAATAGTGGAGAATCCATGGAATGGGAGGTTACAGAGAAAGCAGTTCCCGAAGACCAAAAAGAAGAAGTAGTGATCATGCAATCCAGATGGCCAGAACAGGAACAACAGTTAGTGGCTTGTTTTGCACAACACTTGGAAGATAAAATGAGGGACCTGATTAAAAAAGATTGTTATGGATGTCAAATCGATCATCCCAGTCAAATTCAACACGATAAATGTATGATGATGAGTCAAGAAGAAAAATTGGATGATTATCTGAACGAAGCTTGGAGTCTCATCTCCGAAGAAGCCGTGTTACTTCAGTGGTATAAAGGCTTACGTGATCATTCCTCTCCTCCATTGTTTGCTCGAGAAATCGATCGCATCGAAGCTCTCTTGGCCAAAAGTAAAGAGACGAAGCAAACCATCAGTTACTTGTCAGACCGTTTCAAACAAAAAGTCTGGATTGAATTGATGACTTATCATCACCTGTGAAGAAAGGAGAGAAAAACACAAGGCTACACAACAAAAAATGGATACCTGGGAACTTTATTATCTTTTGAACCGTAGTTCGTACACTGCTTCTTGGAATCCTGTCGTGTGTGCTAAAGATGAACTACCTCATCGCAAACCTCAAGAGAATCATGCTTATGTCATCAACACAGATGACAGTCATCTTCCAGGAACTCACTGGGTAGCTGTCTACTTTCCTCAAGAGGGTTGTGCGGAGTATTTTGATTCGTATGGATTGCCTCCTTTCGAAGATGATATCATTGACTTTATGAGAAGAAACGCTCAGACGACACGATTCAATAATGTGAAATTACAAAGCACAGATTCTATGGTGTGTGGACAATATTGTATCTATTATCTGCATCATCGCAGTCTTGGATATTCTTTAGAACATTTAGTGACTTATTTTGATCGTCATTCGTCTCGAAACGATGACAAAGTAGATCGATGGTTTTGTGACCATTATGGTTATCTGTTGTCTTTAGCTAGGAAACGTAGTGTACATCAATCGCCCAATGATTTCCAACAGTGGAAATCTCAATTTAATTCACAACGTTGTCAACCATGTCAAAGATAATGTATTGGTGTTATGGAAGAAAAAAAATGTTTGTTCTTTGAAATAATGTTTGTTCTTTGAAATAATGTTTGTTATTTGAATAAAAATGTTGTGTTTTGAAAACCAATGCGTCTGTCGTTTGTTTTACATTTGTATTCATATAAATGCTCTTTGACTTTTCTTTCTATCCCTCACATCAAACTATCTAAACGTTTCAAAACCCTAAACCGCAGAGGGGTGTTTTCCATCACGTCCGCGCTTGAACCATATAAAGCAGGGGTAGTCTCCAGTCTGGCCATCCATTGTTTGACTCATCCTCCTACGAAGATGTGCTCAAGACTAGCTAAGCTGAACGAAGCTTATGTCACTCTGCATCGTATCAGACACAATCTGATGCCAAAGCCTGAAGAGATTGAGAATGTAAGAATGCTACAAGTAACGGAAGACCTCATAGAAGAGCTCTTCAGAGAGGAAATTCAAAAAGAGAAAGAAGAATGGACTGAGAAGTATCGACTTCAAAAGCAGCAGAGAGAGCAGAGAGAACAGCATCAGCAGCATCAGCAACAGCAGCAGGAACCAGACAGAAGTTTTGTCGACTGTCGTGTGGACACGAAAGAGTTCTCTTTCTCTTTCCGAAGAAGCAGACCCTATCGTGTAGCCAAACGAGGACGCAATCTTAGACGATAAAAGATTGTCATCCTTCCTCGTACACACAAACACAAAAAAAACAGCCCTTTTCAGGGCTACCCAATATTCTAGAAAAGAATTAATTATTCAATTTGCTTATGGTATGTGAGGAAGTTAGAAAAAAATAGAAGTGAGTCTATAATCACTGTCTCATTTTACTTTTGTTTTGAAGTGCGTCTATAAGCACAACGTATTTTTTCAAAATAACTTGTTCAATGTATAATTAATAGGAGTCAAGTATAAAAGTGAGTGAGTGTTTTATTTTAAAATTCCGCTTGTTTTGTTTTTTGGTAATGATAGGGATAATGTAAGTTTCTTGGATCTAGGGGGTGTTTTCCATCACGTCCGCGTGTTTTGGTAATGGTAGGGATACTGTAAGATTTTTGGGTAATCGTAGGGGTGTTTTCCATCACGTCCGCGCTTGAACTATATAAAGAAGCACTCGTCAGTCTGGCTACCTATCGTTGACGCATCAACACAAAAGATGAGTAGAGTTCAAAAGCTAAGAGAGCTTCAGATGCACTTGGAGAATGCGAGGCGTCTCCTGGACGAACTGGCAATGGAGGCCTTAGAAGAACAGACTAGGATTGAAAGAGAAGAGGAGGAAAGAAAAAGGAAAGAAGAGGAGGAGAAGAGAAGACCTATCTTGCCTCACCGTATGATGAGACAAACAAGTCAAGTTACTCCTATGGTGAGGACGCCTTCACCACCAGAACCAGTTCGTCCACTACAGACACAAGCCCCACCGCAACAAACACAACCTCAGCCGCAACAACCACAGCCTCAGCCGCAACAACGACAGTTGCGGAATAGGCGAAGATATGAAGACGCTTTCACTATCCCTCAAACAGAAGACTGGGATAGTGAAGCCACTCATTCTCCCTCTTCGCTCCCAGTCACAAGGGTGAATTGGGAGAATGATTGGCGTAGGAGATGTGTGTGTGGGGCTAGACCTGGGAGATGCCAGCATTAACCAGGTGCAATTTGAAGTTTAAAAAAACAGCCCTTCTCAGGGCTACCCAAATAACAAGAAAAGAAATACTATGTCAATTGCCAATGAGTGTGAGAGAGGAGTAGTGTGATTATAAACACTGACTCTATTTAGATGGTATAGGGTGTGATTTTGGATAGTATATAGTATGGTGTGTTTTGGCTGCTTCCCGGTGTGTGTGGTTAGTACAGGGTGTGATTTTGGATAGTATATGATAGGGTTTGTTTTGGCTGCTTCCCCGTGTGTGTGGTTAGTATAGGGTGTGATTTTGGATAGTATATGATAGGGTGTGTTTTGGCTGCTTCCCCGTGTGTGTGGTTAGTATAGGGTGTGATTTTGGATAGTATATGATAGGGTGTGTTTTGGCTGCTTCCCCGTGTGTGTGGTTAGTATAGGGTGTGATTTTGGATAGTATATGATAGGGTGTGTTTTGGCTGCTTCCCCGTGTGTGTGGTTAGTATAGGGTGTGATTTTGGATAGTATATGATAGGGTGTGTTTTGGCTGCTTCCCCGTGTGTGTGTGGTTAGTATAGGGTGTGATTTTGGATAGTATATAATAGGATTTGTAAGAAGTATCTAATATGACAAGTGAATGTAGGGGGTGTTTACTTTCACGTCCGTGCTTAAGATATATATACGCAATCGTCGGTCCTTGGAGCCATTCAATTTTGAACACATCAAGATGAATTTTGAATTGTTTATCCAACTCCGAGACAGCTGGTTTGGGATCCTTGATGCAGAATATCAAGTGGAAAGACTTGAGGAAGAATTTCAGAGTAACCATGGCTTTGTAAGCCAACTGAAATTAGCAAGAGATTTATTAGAAGGTATGATAGAGGAGGAAGACCAGAAATTAAGAAGACGTATTAAAAGAAAATATATAAGAATAGGGGACTTGAAGCAATCACTTGATCATGTCATCAAAGTCAGGTGTTTTCTAGAAGAAACATTACATCTGATACAGTGGGAATATGTGAAGTGGGGTCTAGACAGGCTAAAGAAAGCAGAAGCAATGATGAGAATGGTGATGGAAGAACAGGTGATCCAGATTAAAGAAAACTGGTCTAAGGAGAGAAAGGAAAAAAAGAACAAAAAGACGAAAGAGGACTTTGATCTACTCAATCTAAGATGGATGAGAGTTCAGAAAAAGTTTAGAGCTATGGGACATCCTGACTGGATTCCCGAAGAAGAAAAGAAGAAAAAAACAGGAATCATTGGTAAAATCAAAAGGTGGTGGAACAATGGCAGAAAATAAAAGAAGAAGAAGTATCCAAAGGCCCTTTTCAGGGCCACTCATAGGTCTCGAAAAGATAGTAGCTTTCATTGCCACCCTTTTTTCCCTTGTCCCTATACAGACCCGCCATGTTCAATTTCCCTTGACGCTATATAGACCCACTATGTTCCATTTCCCTTGACGCTATACAGGCCCACCCTGTTCAATTTCCCTTGTCGCTATACAGGCCCACTATGTTCAATTTCCCTTGTCGCTATAATACCCCAAGCTGTTTTGTCGCTATAGTGCCCCAAGCTGTTTTTGACTGGATTTTCCCTTGTCGCTATAAATCTTGTCGCCATAGTGCCCCAAGCACTTTTTGACTGGATTTTCCATTGTCGCTATAGTGCCCCATATTACTACTATTAACGCTGCTGAGAATGACATAAAATGTTACTCTTGTATATAATTTATTTCATTGTTACCTTTATATAGTAAGGGATAGCATCATCTTGTTCATATTTCCATAAAAATTGGAAGTATTCACTGAATAAATCCATAATGATTTCAGGTTTGATTGAAATTTAATTTAGCACACTTGTTGAGTCGGTATCAGTTGTTATTATGTAAGGTCATGGTCATCTGACGTAACAGATGGGACTGACTAAAACTGAACAAGAATGTTGTCAGTAAACAAAATGTGTTACAAACCACGGTAACCATTGCCTATGATGTAAAAGATGAAGTTTATGAATAAACGTAACTGTGGTTGTAGTCAATTTGTTCGTGTGATTCTGTACAGGATATGTATTACGGGGCGGTGTGAAACGCCGAATGAAAGGTAACTACGCGCTACGTAAATTTGAATGCATTATTGATGGAATAAGTTAATTTGACGATAGAAATGATGAAATTGGAATTATAAGGATTAAATGATCATGTTTGGGTATTTATTGATGTGTAAATTTTACCTAATCACTCACACAAAGTAAATAAAGTACCTAATTGTGTGAGTGATTAGGTAAAATTTACACATCAATAAATACCCAACCATGATCATTTAATCCTATAATAAAGTCTTGATTGCTCTAAAATATACAAGTTTAATATCCTGATTTTACAGCATATATTATTACTTGTAGTACTACAATGATTAGTATGTCACAGAGCAACCAGAAGGATGCTGGTTATACTCATGGCACTTTACTTGAATTGAATTTACATGAAATAGAGTATAATACTGATGTGATATTGAAAACCAAAGAAAAACCAGTTAATGTTTTTTTTTTTTTTTTTTTATGGTTTAACGCTATTTTTCAGCATAATATAGGCTATACATGGAGGCCAGTATTAATGGTGGAGGAAGTACCCGGACAACCCCCGGAAAGAACTTCCGACCCACGAGAAGCTACTGGCAAGCTTTCTCACATAACTACATTTGCCGAATCTTAGACTCGAACACACGCAGACAGAGGTGAGATGGCAGTGGTCCGTAGCGGACAGCGCTTTAGACCACTCGGCCACTCGGAGCCCCTTACAAAACCAGTTAACTTCACCAAACGGAATCGTTCATTTGTAATTACAATATATATATTCATAAACCTACTTCCTGATATCATTTCCCTTGTCATCTTTTTCAATAGTATCAGTCTCCTCGGTGTTTTTTAAGACATATGCTAGCAGGTCGGCTACTCGCCCAGAACCCTTAAATATAATGTCAAGATGTTGATGTTTGATTTAAGATTGTTTGTATCCCTTATATATCATTTTCCTTTAATCTTTGACCTGGTACAGCCGTGTCTCCATCCAACATATGTGCAGATTGTCTAACTCATGACAAAATAATGATTTACTCAAAGTAAACATATTAAAATCAAGAAAACGGTTTATAATAAATAACTTTCAGATTGTATTGTGCTTTTCGAGGTTTACATATTTAATGAAGCTTATATATTTTGATATTAAAGTATCCTTTTTGACAGATGATGCATAATTCATATGGTGATAATTATCACAAGATTGTCATGCGAAAGTGTATTAGCCATTGTTTTATCTTTACTATATAGTAAACTGCGAGTACCAAACATAACAAGGCACCAAACACGTTATTTAATGATACGCCATATTCTTATATCATATGAAAACCCTTACATAATACTATGGAAAGGTCTGTGCTTAACCAAGTCCACTAGTCAGTTACGTCTAATATATATATATATATATATATATATATATATATATATATATATACTATGAGTGTTTTTTATAAACAGAGTTTACTTTAACCTGTAGTATCGTATTATGCGGGTACCTGACATAAGACCTTAACTAGACGAATACAACAATAACGTGAGTATACAATATCTAAGAGCCGCTACTGTATGCATCGGCTATTAGTAATGGATTTCAGTATTAATGTATCTGATTGCATATGTTCTGTTTATTTAATTTACATTGTGTACTTGACATTTTTCCTATACTCAGGATATTATATTTTCGTACCTGACTATTACCATGGAATGTCTATCTGGTTTCTGCAATGATTATATGTGTTAAAAATGATGTTATTGAAATTTAAGTTTATGGCTTGAAATATAGATTTTTCCGTTATCAATGATCCGTTTTCCATACTATATTGTTGCGTTCTAGATCCGATTACAGTGTTTATATAAAGGAGATTATTCAGTCATATTTAATTCAGAATGGTGTGCAGTGATATGTTACCTCCATAAATGAAGCAAAATGTCGTAATCCTAATAACGTTACCACTCTTTCTGCAAATATAATCAAGTTGGCTTTGTCGTAAAAATATTCGAGCAGTAAAATCTGACTTTTAATGAAACCGTACAAATAACAACGAACAAGTCATCCATCTTTAATATTGATAGATTCGATTACTTCAGGCTATTGCTGTATCAACAGGCATTTCTGATATGTATAATTTGTAACATACTGGGCTGTTCCTTGTTGTGAAGTTTACCAGTGTGAATGAGCCCAATGAACTCTCTTGCAGCAATGCTTTTGTCAATAAACTGATTATATAAAGAATTTTTTTTTTGGGGGGGGGGGTATGTAGCTCTATGATACTGTTTGATTTCAAATCAACACGTACCTGTGTAAACTGAAGAGCGATTGTAGTACTCTACGCAAATAACAAGCACACATGTTGCTGGGCTTATTTCATAGAATTTAAATAAAGCACACATGTTGCTGGGCTTATTTCATAGAATTTAAATAAAGCACACATATTGCTGGGCTTATTTCATAGAATTTAAATAAACATTTTCTCCGCCCTTTCTGTTTTTTGTTTTGTTTTGTAGATGGGGTGGGGTGGAAGTATTGCTATATTAACAATGGCTTTGATCAGGATGATTGTGCTGGTCGGTTTTTGTGTTTTGTATTACTAGTTTCAAAATGCAGTTATACAACATTAATATGTCACATATTCAATGTAATAATACAGCTGTATAAATCAGTTTTCTTAATTCAGACGTCATAGTTTTTTTTTTTGTTTGTATACCTTGACAATGACAACTGGTATATTCTTCAAGAGAGCATTTTTAACTGTTTTCAGGATGTGTAGTCCTCCATCTATAACCAGTAATAATACAGGGATTGACTCGAAATCTGCAGTAGACGTGTAAGTAAAATATATTCAACGTTCAACATATTCATATGACATAATGTGCATTATTCCTCAACACCATGGTTTGCACCAATATTCGAAAAAAGATGTACATAGCGGATATTACAGACAGGGTCACAATTGATTTAAAATGTGCCGGTATTCTTGACTGATTAGATATGAAAGCTACCAGTAGAAAAAAAAACATTACATATTATTATACCAATAAACTTCACAGGCATGTCCTCCAACCAGATTTGAATAATGTAGAAGAAATAGATCTTCTTTGCTGTATAAACCTCGAACAATGCTTTTAATAATTTAAGCATAAAAGTAACGTAAATAATTGTAATTGTCTTTTGGAGCTCAATATACTGTTTAGAGAGAGCGAGAGAGAGAGAAAGAGAGAGAGAGAGATATGAAATATTTTGGATTTGACAAAATCGTGTATCTGTATTAGTAGTAGAAAGTAATATCAGTAGTATTAAATAGTATATGACTCTGTCATATTTATATGTGTACTAACCCTAAAAACTAGATTGTGTGGTGACAGATCATGTCTATAGATGATAAAATTCAGAACTTTTAAATAGCAATATAAACACAATTGCCATACTTACTGCATGTGATGCACTCCAACTCAGCCCTTAATGTAGTCTCTGTTTCAGACTGGTGCTGGGTCCCATTATCTACCAATAGATAGTGGCTATGATTTGGGTTTAGGAGTTTAAAATTGGATTTTCAATATCATTAAAAAAACGATGTTTCAAACTTATTGTTTTTTGTGATTCGTCAGGAAACGCACATACTAACTAAATCTAATGAGTATTTTTATTCAAATGTCATGTTTTAAAGCTATTCGCTTTTAATTATTAGTAAAGTTTTGATTATAATGCATACCGTGCTGGAAGATCGGAATCAAATGTTTCAGCCTGACATGTTACAGAATAAGTTTAAATAGCAATATAAACACAATTACCATGCATACAGCATGTGATGTACTCCAACTCCGCCCTTAATGTAGTCTCTGTTTCAAACTGGTGCTGTGTCCCATTATCTACCAATAAATAGTGGCTATGATTTGGGTTCAGGAACCTCTCCTGTTCTTTAGGTTTATCCACTATTGTGTATTTTATTGGCGTTTCAGACCGCTTTATGAAAAATAGCATGAGAAGTTCAAAATGAAAATTATACACTATGCACATACAGGTTATGTGTTTTGTATGACTTCGTGGTCTAATCTGAACATGTTCAATTAATAAGTCTTATGTTGCAATATTTTGCTCATCGACTAGAAGGTTAGTCTAACACATATGTTGAGGAATCCGAATGTATGCTGATTATCAAATAAACATGTGTACCATGCCTCTTTAAATCCAATGTGTATCACAAGCCTTAAATCTGTTTAAAGATTAAAGAGTTTTAGTAGTAATGACAACTCTGCCTAATAATTGGAATGTTTGGTTTATCATTGAACGATCCAGAGTTCCGATGTCCAAAATGTATTTGCTTTATTACTCAAATCATTGTCCTGACAAGTTCAATGCTTACACTGTCCTTTTCTTCAGAAATTAATGCAAGTCGATGCAGCAAACAACACTAAAATAGTATCCTCTATATACACAACAATTAAACACCTGTTAAGATTAATCACGTTTACCGACGTTTTTGTTTGAGTACATACTATCAATAACAGCAGATGCAGAAAACACAAATCGAATTGGTTATTGAAGTACATTTGTACAATCTTTTACCAATGTCCATAATCTAAACAAAGCAGAAAACACCTGTTCTAGCCATTTCAGTGAAAGCGGCCATTATGCGGTAATATTTGATATTTTGGAGCTCACGAAAGAATGATGCCACCTAATTTGAAAGTTAGTGGAATCAATCCTTTGTTTGTGACTGCCTGGTGTGCAAATCTACTTAAATCACTAAACCTGACAATACAAAAAGATTTAAAAAAAGAATAAGAATTAAAATGACACTATCCCAACTGACATGCAAAACAGGTAATGGAGACAATCATGGAAAAAGATGTTACTATTGACCATTAGTGCTCTGTATTAGCATATCTTGCAACCAAATACATCCAACCATTTAGCGACAAACGGATAATACCCATTCAAGTGACAATAAGTGACATGTCGAATCTAACTATCGATAGTTTTCAGAAAGCTAAACCTATATAATTCTTCCATTTAGGAATTATTTACAAGGCAAGCATTTGTGTTTAATGTGAGACTTCACGTACAGCATATTGGTGATGTTCATTTATCCCAAAAACAATTAAGTTTCTGCTTTAACACTTTAACACTTTGCTGTGTGTGCATATATATATATATATATATATATATATATATATATATATATATATATATATATATATATATATATATATATATATATATATATATAGTGTTTCATTAATACTATTGCATAAACCAGTAGCACAAACATTATCCTTATTTAAAGTTATTAGAATAATACAAATTGCAATTAGAAAGTAATATGCATAAGCCAGCACAAATAAAGATGAATATCATGTAGAGGACCAGAGCAAATAAAAGCATTTTAACAAGTATTGGATAAATGAAATGGACAAAAGCTGCTGTTACAACTATATGGTCTTAAGGTAAGCAACACGAAAGGAGCAACAACAACAAATTTTGTAAAATTCAACCAATATTTGATTTTCTTAGAATATGTGAAAATTTACAAACGAACCTACATTATTATTAAAATCTAATTTCGTTTAGCTAGTTCTAACGTATGAAGCATTCCTAATGATTAATTACATTTTTTCAAATGAATTCAAATAGCTGGTCTGTCAGTAGTTTTAAATATGATGATCTACCAACAGTATTAATTAATCACAATTATAAAATCCAAAATGTCATTGACTGAATTCTGACATCATAATAATCCTAAAATAATGATTTGGTCCGTAATTGAAAAGAGCAATAAATAATACTTCTTAAATGCAACTGAAACATAGCTAAATTGATTCATCTAAAGACTTATGTTAGGATAGTAATGAGTACTGTTGAAATGAACAACATTGATATATAAACCAAAAGTACAATAACGGCACTGGTATGATGGCTGTTTTCCAAAACATTTCGTAAATAATTTGTTTCTTATACATTTGTGATTGAACTGAACAATTATAAAGATGTTTAGCTCCAGCTAATAATGATCTTAGTTATTTAATATATTTTTTTTTATACTACCAAACATTGGTTGCGTTGGCTCCTATTCAATTACCTACCACGCAATATAGATATACATTACATATAAAATGGATAAATTTCAACACAAATACAAATACAATTAACTTTTCATAATCCTCCATATTAGCGAAATACAGTACGTTCAATTGCTTTTAGCAAAAGAAAGAGTGGCAAACATTGGAGATGAGACATTAAATATATGTTCCGAAATAAAATTTGTAAACCATTATAACTCATTCTAGCCAGCAGGTCCTGAAACATGAAATTCTTTAAAGAAATAAAAATAGCAAATATCATGCAAAATGAAGCCGTCCAGGATGCTGGAATGTATATCGCAAGTTATATAGTTAAAGCTGAGCATAAAGTTCGATGATTTCAAAAACGTTTATGACATAATCTGGGATCATAGTTTTTCAAAGGAGAACTTTCCACCGTGGCAATTGTTTTGCTGAGGCAGCAATAAATAGCGACTGTTCATGCGATGGCATAATTGCTTGTAATTATACCTTAACAGTCGATAAGTGATTTTGAAATAAAATACGTAACTTGCGGATAAATCAACAAAAACATGTTTTCACTTACTGCAGTTGTGGTTATCATTATTTTATAAAATTATTTATTGTGACTTTTTCAAATTTGCTATATCACTCATGTGCATTTCCTAACTATCAAAAGATCTTAATATATATATATATATATATATATATATATATATATATATATATATATATATATATATATATATATATATATATATATATATATATATATATATATATATATATATAGATAGATAGATAGATAGATAGATAGATAGATAGATATGTGTGTGTGTGTGTGTGTGTGTGTGTGTGTGTGTGTGTGTGTGACCATACATTAAATATTCGACATCTTGATCTACTAGGAAATGCAAAAATAAACAGTGCAGATTGTATGTAAAATAAATGCGAACATTAATCGAATGCATACAAAATATTGTTGGATTAAACTCTTCGAGGTCAGTTTCTTGTAGAGTCAATGTTCTAGACATGCCATAAGCACCACATTTGACTGGGAATTTGTACAAGTAATATGAAAGGTCCACCATAGTACATGAAAAATGATATAAACCAAATTGTAGCTAGGCAGATGAAATTATATATAAGGTAAGACTTTTGCACCTGTCAAAATATATCTAATAATGATAGTTCAAATAATTTCATTGATCCCACCTTTGTATTCTCTAGATCTTGTTTGTTATGAATAACTCCCCATGGAGTTATTCCGATGACAACAATGTCCTTTTGATTCTCAGAATTTACACGAGAATATTTTACTGCTTCTCCAACTTGTTTCGCTACACCAACATGGGTTCCTCCAGTTATGATCCATGCATCTGCAAGAAAATAGGTGAGGACTGTTATACATCACATGATATACCTCCGCCTACCCTCCAACTCGCAAAATATGAAGATCAGGGTGCAAGAAAATTCATGAAAGATTTATATGGTAAAATGTGCAATCAACTGGTTCACAATATAGCAAAAACAACTGTCAATATAACTGGCCTTGATGGGCCCCTCTTACCGCATGTCATGGTTGCTGCAGGGTTTACAAACGTTTACAGTATAACTGACATAATTTACAACAAGGAGGAACATTTCTGCTAATTACATACATCCACCTAATACTTACAGACTTTACTTGAGTCCAGAGGATGAATAGCTTACAATTTCGGCTGCGGTTGATAGAGTAAAGTCACTTCTTCCAATTAGCCACCCAACACAATGTTGGTATAATCTATGTGCTGCTGAAACACTCCTACCAAGCCCAATTTAAAGCAGTTATCAAATGATTGGAAAATGGATTTTGGATCCTAATTGAAGAAGAAAAATATCAGATGAGCATGAGATCTAAGTCGTCATAATAGGCTTCTGACGGAAGTTGTTGGAACCTCAAATATAATACATCAATTAACTTTGTAAATACATACCCGAATACGGATGTCGATGACATCATATTTTAAAATATTATCATCTGTTGTGGTCAAGATTCTGCATGATTTTCGTATTTGCATTTAATATGAAAGAAACGTATGCATATAGTTTTTTTATATAAAAACGAATGTTTGACTTAATTGATCAGCAAATCCTTCCAAAAACAAAATCCTTAAATTGAAATTTAACTATGTCTGTGCCATCAGCAGCGGCTTCTACGTTCTTATCACTTCGTTATTTTCTACTAAATGACAGACAACTTTGACTGATTGATTTGCTTTTCTTGACTCAGGGTCGGGTCCGTTAGGTCCTCATATGACTATATACTATACACCAGTACGAGTATCGCTTTCCTTAACGACATCATAATGCTTCATGATGAGCGGTGATTCAATGTATGCAAGTGCAGTTAAAGACTATCGTTTCTTTCTTCAAAAATCATTTATATTTGCACAATACAAAATTAAGCGATATAAGGATTGGTACCAAAACAAAGAAATCCCAAAGTCACAATTTATATATTGTTTAAATTCTGCTTCAGAAGACTTTACTGAAGCCAAAATCTGTTGAGATTTCTTATACACTTATACATCAGCTGAAACAAATAATAAAGGCACACTAATAGACTCTAATATTCAAATCGGTGTTTTATGATTGAGCCAATCAAGTAGAAAAGTTACTATGGGAATTACATGCTTGTAAAAATGTGATATTAGATGTATCAAGATAGGCTCAACATAAGACCTATCAAAAAGCAAAACTAAGACTATTCTTAAACTTTACTTCCTACCTAAGTTACGAGCAGCATTCACAAGACCAAACCGGAACAAATCGCGTAAGCCAGTCGTCATGTTGAAGTTTTCTGTACCACCGATCACAGAAATGAGCAAGTTTGGCCTCTCTATTTTCCACTTATCTATCATCAGCTCCAGTATCGTGGCTATTTTAGTCTTACTGTCAACACGGACAAACTGAAAATTTGAAAGAGATAAATTATCTGATGATATTTATGTGATAATTACTTGTTTATATTTGAGGAAAAAATCTAGTTGACTACATTCAACATGTCTTCAAAACTATCAACTCGAATTATATTTGTACTGTTCAAACTATCTGAAAACGGGTATTCACTCTAAACTGATAAATATTCATTGTATGGGTTAATAAGCTAGACGACATATAGCAACATAGTTGCAACGACATCATAGGTGTCGTTAAGGAACATAGTTGCAACATATATTCAAATTAAACTGTATACCTACTTATGCGAGGTGGAGTTTTGTTCTTTCAAAGTACGGTGAACAACACTAATTTTATTTTTCTTACTTTTGAATTATTTCCTTTAAAACCAACAAATTCTATCTCCCCAAATGCGTTGGTTGGTGCAGTGACTGAGTGCTGCTCACACGTCCACTTTAATGTAGCTGTATGTCGTTTCAGGTCTTGGTTTCGTTGCTCTTAGTTTGGACGATCAATTGCACCTTTATCATGGTCCTGTTTTGGGTACCCACACTGACACATGCTGTAAGAAGATTCACATGATGTTTAATAATAATGACATGGTGGCTTCAGGTGTGATAAATAGGGATATGTAATTAGGATTGTTCCTGTTGCGATATAAATATACACCAGTCTATTGTTATTTTTTGTTGTTGTTTGTTTGTTTGATTAGGATATTTAACGAGCTTTAACAAGTTTTCAGTCATATCGCTACGATTTCTTTAGTGAGGTAGTTAATAGTGATGTCTAGCACTTGAGCATCATGCTGCAGACAGGCAGCAAGATGTCACACCCAGTCACATTATCCTGACACCAGGACGACCAGTCCTAACATTAACCTCTTAATGCTGAGCGCCATACGAGGTAGCTGCTTATACCATTTTCTAAGTCTTTGGTATGACTTTGTCGGGATCGAACCCACGACCTCCGGCTCCCGCGGCGGCGCTCTAGACGGATGTAGACCAGTCTCTAATTTACTAGTTAAACGTAATGTCCTAAACGAGACACATATAAGAAATTGCACTATAAACGTGTTTTGGTACAGTTCACATATGTGAACGCATTCAATATCGAATTTAGATCATATGTTATGCATGAATGCTATTAATTCAAACTGACGTGTTAAGACCACATATACGTTGACGAGCTTCAGACGATGTTTTGTAAAATCTTCAAGGAATTCAAAATTGTAAATTCAAACTTTTAAGTAACAATTATAGATGCACATTATTTTATTAATTCGTTGCCTATAAAAAAAAACATTTGCTTTATTAAATAGAATTCCCGAAATAATGACTACCAGCAATAACAAAACGGCCTTCAGAAGCGCATAATATGTGATGTGTCATTTTAAAAATCGGTCATACACTTAAATCAAATTAATGGGACATTTTCTAATAAAATTCACTATATTTTTGCGAATACATTTACTTATCAAATAAAGCACTGTGCCACAAAGTCTATTTTACCGTGGTAAACTAGATTATTTCATAAGTGTGGGTTCTGATACGGTAGTACATTCTGATCTATCAGTCGTCTCAAAAGGAACAAATATTTTTTTTCCATAAAATCCCAATTTTTATTCATAAAATTTGTTAAGTAAATTTTACGTCTGTATTCGTTGTTGTTGATGTATGGTTTAATGCCATTTATCAACACATAATAGGCTATACATGGTGGCCAGTATTAATGGTGGAGACTGAACCCGAGTAAACCCCAAAAAGAGCCACCGATCCACGAGAAGCTACTGGCAAGCTTTCTCACATATCCTCATTGGCCGAATCCGAGACTAGAACCCACACCGACAGAGGTTAGATGGCAATAATCCGTAACGGAAAGCTCTTTAGACCACTCGGCCACTCAGGGCCCCCATATCTGGATTTTACCAATGATATTTTAAATTATCCCACATATAGAAGGATTTTCTTACTCTTGAACAATATTGAAGTGAACTACCAAGATGTTCAGTTACGTAAATTAGTCATTTTCTTACTGACATTTCGGATTGGTGCTTGTTTGCCAGAATTCAACCAGCTGAATCATTTTCAATACATGAAAATATAGTAGAAATCAATACGATGATGTTTTTAATGTTCAACGAGGTTTGTTTAAGTTTTTTTTGGTGGTATTTTTTGAAGGATGTTAAATTTCATGAATATGTGAAACTACTATAATGCAAATATTTTTTATATTTTTTTTAAACAGTACAATCATTATATACTTATGCCAAGCCGTAATATATTTTCAGTATGTGTAGATTGTGCACGTTTGAAGTACATTCTCTGACAACCATGCTACCTGGAACTCGTATGCGTCCTTAAAAATAGAACTTATTGCACGTGAATGTTAACTCAGTGATATATTATGGCTACACGATATATTTTAGACTAGTCAAACGATGAGGCAATAAAGCCAATTTCAAAGATTTCATAAAAGTGAAGTGACGGTGTGTTTAGTATTGGTACAAGGTATTAAATTGTAAAAAAAAATTCGTCAAGTGTACCACATTTAAGATCCTTGCTAAACTCCACTGGAAGTGTTTCCAAACAAATTCTTTCAGACGAAATATGGTTAAAGATAATATAGGTGTCTTAAACATTGAAAATTAGTAATAATTTTAATCACGAATATTATATCACATTAACAACATTTTCATATGGCAATACATCGATTTCTAAAGGGTGATAAATCTAAACCTGATATTTTCAAGAAACTGACTGAGAGTATAAAAAACAAACAGCCGAAGTAGAAAAATAACCCAAGCATGAAGATTCGATCAATATGTCCATGTTGTGTATGACAGCTGTTCTTCGACAAACATCCAAATACCAAAATGACTATTATGATCACTGTCACATGATGAAGCCGGGTTGGGACTGGATTAGTGTAGACACCGAAAGCAACTGCGTTAATAACATGTTTATTTATAAACGAAATTTAAATATAAACAAATCTGACACCATTATAAACAAAACATAAGAAAAAAATAAAGTTCCTAACATGGAACTATCAAAAGCAAGTAACTCAAGGAAATAAACTCAAAGGATGATTTTAACGAGAGGAATTTAAAACTATTGTGAGTAATGTCTTATCACACGATCAACAATGTATATGTATATGTATGAATGTAATATATCGCTCATATAACGAGACTGAGATGCAAATGCCTGTACATTTGGTTATATCGTTCATATAACAATTTAACAAGGCAAAGGCATATAAGTTATGATTTTATCGTTCACGTAATGATTTAGCAATGTACAGGTGAAATTATGAATGTATGACTTTATCGTTCAAATAACGATTTTGATATGTAAATGTGAAATCTAATTGCTCATATGACAATAGCAATAACATGCAACACGTATTTTATAACTATCATGGCGCCCATTTGACGTCCAAGACGTATCTCTGGTTCCACCCGCTCTGGTCAATGGGCAATGAGTCGCCACGCATGGTCCACTCCATCTGTTTGTTAAAGGATCCCTCGAGAGCCCTCACATTTATCACAGACTCGACGGTCGCGAAGCCTTGGTCCCTCGCATCGAGACCACCAGTACACCTTTCCAAACCAACGTCACCAGACACAGCGTATACGTCACAAGAAACCACTAAGAGTTCTGTGACGTCACATCACCCAACCATATATATATATATATATAAATATATATATATATATATATATATATATATATATATATATATATATATATATATATATATATATATATATATATATATATATATATATATATATATATATATATATAAAGCATATATATATAACCTAGCACCCAACCATACACGATGCACCATACACAATGTACCATACACACGGCAGCTACAATTAAAATAACTAAACCGTGTAATACAAATGACACGGCTAAAGGAATAGGGAACCTACAAGTTGAGTTTATATTATCTGATTGCATGTCTTTCAAAATTATATTTTATATAACTCCCTTAAACCGTTCTCGGGCCATTTAGCTACTACAAGGAATTATTTGGTTATCCGCGAAAGTGCCTTGAGAGATAATTAGATACGTATCACGTGGTCGGTAGTGACGTCAAAGGATCTATCGCTAACAGTAAACATAGCTTACTCCAATGGTTGCTAGTATGATTCAGATCATTTATTTCCCTTTTGCATCATGGAAAATTGCGAGAACGATTTCCCCTACTTCTCTGTAAGCGTGAACAATTTACCGTATCAGCTTGAGCCACGTTTGAAGACTAACAACGAAGAATTTAGTGATGACACGGCGTCATGTTCTTCGAATGTCACTGTCACTGTCAGAATGATGAGGATAGTTTGCAGAGTGAAGAAGGATGACTCCAGAAAACACAATGGTTTGTACCGATTTATACTTGTAGCAGGCATTTCATACACTGTATATATAAAAATGAGCAGAACGCACGTTACATTTCACTAACTGAAACTGAAATTTTGTCAACTCCTGTGTGTATAAATATGCAAGCTTTGGTGCACCCAAATTTCGAAAATCCTCCCTCGATTGCCTGAAACTTTTAAAGATTACCGATAGTGCGAGATATCAAAGTAGATGCTCGTAAAGCTGTATTTTTGTCTTTATGCTTTGCTAAATTAAACATTTAGCAATGTTTTCATAATATTTAAAGCAATGAAAACCACATATATTTTGTAAATTTATAATTGCTGCATTGTTGCAGAACACTTATTCTAGTGGAATAGTGACGTGCTGTACACTGTAAACACACATACTTTTTTGTTGTTCATTATTTTGAACTTCAACTACATTTACTCCTTCACACAGTGAAATATATGTTTTCTTTTTCAAATAAAGGACAAAAGCCCATGCAGAATACAGGACTATGAAAATGAATGTCAGTACACACCAACGATTAACTCCTTCTGCCATCTATAAACATTAGAATCCCAGGTTTAACGTTATCACAAGTTACACTGAATATCAATCTTTTAAATACAATTCGACTCCTAATATCACATGGACTTGACAATGCTTACTCTAAACTTTGCAGGGCAACATACATGCACTGAGGAATAATGTTGTTTTGTCAAACTTTATTTCAAATGCAAAATCAACATGCTATTTCTATCTAACCCGCATCTTTCCTTTTGAATGCTTACAAAATGTTGAAAGTGATTTTTAAACATTCTTGAATGGTCAAAATTATGCTGTGCTCTTTCCTTACAGGTGTGATTGTAGATATTGCCAAATGATTCACTTGGCAATTGAGCCTTTATGCTGGCAAAAGGTGCAGATGATTGAGAAAAAGAAGGGTGACCTGACATGTATAACCCTCCATGAAAGTTTCATTGCAAACTGCTTAAACAGACACATGCTGGCAGTGTCCCTGTTTGAATACCTGGAACATCATGGACCTTTGGATGATAATGAACCAATTACACAAGTAATTTTTCCAATCTTTCACAAATTTCTTCAAAATTCCTGTTGATATTTTTATATAAGATTTTCCTATACATTTTACAAAACAAACAATTTGCAAGATTTTCTTCAAAGTGTTTTCATATTACAACTCATGGAGGCAACATTTATTGCAAAAGGATGCATTCCATTATGATCAAGCTGTGATGGTCTTTAACTTATGAAAAGAATGCAGTTTATTTAGAAGAAAATGTAGTTTTCTCTTTTAAGACTACCCTTTTTTCTTGTTTTTCTTTGGGGTGATATCTAAACTTTTTTAACAATATATAGCCTCGATAAATAAAACTGCTTGTTTTGAAAATAGCAGGTTTGGTATAAATTTTAATAAATACTTATGTTGACAATGATTTATACATTTTTTGTTTATCAACTAGGTTTAAAGAGTCTTCACGAACACAATAAACAAACAACAAAGGAATAGAAGTATTTTATAATGATATGGGTCATTTCACATGCATGTATATGTATTCAAAGAAGATTAATAATTTGATAAAAAGATAAATATGTCAAACATAATTAACCGTAAGTTCTAAAAGTACAATTCAGTATAATTTACGAAAGATGAAATATCTTAACTCTTGTTCGAATTTACTCTTACATGTATTCTATATTTATTTTCAGAACATAAAGGCATATAGCATATCTACATTTTGTCAAATGGATTTGGAATCGACTAGGCAGACACAGCCATAAAGTGCTTCCATCCTGTGTTTTGTCAAAACTAAAAGAATCTTTTTCCTTAGAGGAATATGTTGGCTTCAAATATGCTGCACCATAAAATTACTGGATTTCAAAAAGCGTGATTTTTGCTTTATGATGAGTTCATCTTTTTGAAAATTGTTTGTATGATATGATGCTGTGAGCGGTGGTGGATACCGAGATTCCCCTTTCATGAACATGTATGCCCCTGTGTGTGCAGGCAAGATGCATCAAGATATGAAATCAATAAACTTTTTTTTCATTTTGAACTTTTATATTTTCTTAATGATTGATATTAACCTGTGTCCCAACATAATGAACTTTAATAAAAAAAAATTTCATGAACTACACATGTATTTAATTATTTTATTTCTAGTTGAGATTTTACTATATATTACTTTATTTCTTCTAATTACTTGCAGTTCTGGATTACCCATTAAGCACACTATACTTATGCTCAAGGCACCAGCCCAACAATGGCTTTTGTATCACTATGAGAGAGCACTTTCAAGGATACAAAAGCCAGGTTGCATTGGCTAGCTTTTGCGGATATTAAAATTTGCTGAGCAGTCTAAATACGTATCTCGGACAATTTCAAAAGAACAAGTCGACTTCCAAGTAACCTAACAATTACTTGTGCTAAGATTTAATTAATCTAATTAATTTGATACAGCTGTATTAATAAAGTACAGACTATAATGTCTGGGAGGGCAAACAACATGATCTACATACATTCATCAATTATGCCATTATGCCAAAGTAGATTCGGACACCAGAATATGTTGCTGATCTTCTGGTTTTATATCTTATCGAGCTTAAAGTTCATATGCATATCTTTAAAGTCACTGTCTCTCCATCATCAGTATCTGAATGTGGTTCATATTCTGAATCATGGTGTGTATCAGGGTCAATATCATCCTCACTGCTTGGTTCAGTTTCATTATCTGAATCCTTTCTTGGTTTTAGGAGCTCAGACTGAATTGATATTGATCTTGCAGCTCGAACCTGAGTTTTGCGAGTCCTTGTGGGATCAAATTTAGCCTGAACTTCACACTTTGTTTTATTTTTTGTGGTTGGGCCTGAGGAATTGGTACAAACAATTGTATGCTGAGTTCAGCATCATCTACCTCTACCAGGGCACATGCACTTGCAGGGGTATCAAGCAAATAATTTGCATTGTAACTTTGCATTGCTTGATGTAGAACCTGAAGGAATAAAAACACAATTATTATTGACAAGAAAAAGCATTTGCAGTATCTTTGAAACATTTGAGTAATCACATGACAACAACTGATTAATTACAATGATGGCCGCACTAAAGGGGAAAAGGAAGTTGAGGGGGAGGCACCAAGAAGTATTTATCCTATGTCATAGCCTAAGGCTTATATTTCTCAGGTGATATCAGTAGTGAAAAACATGAAATTATGCATTCCACTATATTTTAAAAACACATTAGTGTTACTCTAACGTTCGCGTCATGAACAACTCTTTCCGAGATAAATATTTTCCAGAAATATATACAGTAGTATATGCAATTATTCAATTTCTGCAGCACTTGGGGTGGGGTGGGGTGTGATAATGTTTGAGAATCTGAGATGAATAAAGCTCTATTTTATGTAGGTATTATTGTTTAAATACTTCAATTTCATTATGCTCACGACATTGATAGAAATTAGAGTGCATACAACATATTTATTTACCTCTATATTCCGCAGTTTGTGATAGGCTCCTCTTAATATTTTCGGTTTGACAGTTGTGAACCATTCGGATCTGTCGGCAGATCTTACCCCAGTCCTTGGGTTAGAATAATATCTGGTACTGCTGTCGGCCTCAGCCTCGACTGTCATTTAAATATCCCAATTCTGCACATCTTTCTGGGTCAACTTTTATACTGATCGTTTGAGAAATGAAGACTGCAAAGTCTATGAGTTACCGGCTCAAAGTTCTCACGGGGTCATGGCGACAGTAATAGATCCAAGCCGTTCGTCGGATTTAGTCTTTCGGAAATCGGAAAAATGTACTAGCCGAATTGTTGTTGCATCCAAACGCTGCACAGAGGGGCATTTTGGAAGATTCTTGGAAAATAAACTCTAATATAAACACTAATAATCTGCCTACTCTCAAGCACAAGTGTATCAACATAACGCTGAGCCAATAGCTGCTAAGATCATGTGACGTCACGTTTATTCAGCCTCGTTTCCACTCGAAAAATATGCATATCGGAACACTCACGCAATTCTTACCCTATAATGTACTGTATATTTTTGTCGGTGCATCTGGGTCGCCCCAAACTACTATTTAATTTATCATATGTGTGAAAATGAGTAATATAACCACAACTGTAACTGTAAGTTCCCTATTCCTTTAAGTACTTGTACATTCATATATGTTGCGCATGCACGCATGAATTAGTTACCTATTTAAATTAAACGTTCAATGCATCGTATAATTAAATTAAATTTGTCTGTTCGGTTACAACAAATAACTCTATCGAAGTAGACTACAGTATGTCTAATATCGTTATTCTCTATAACCTAGGTATTTACTCTGTAGAATTTAGAATAAATACTAAAACATCTAATATATGAAACAATTATGTCATATAAAACGAAAAGCGGTAAGAATACAATCTTAAATTTATATTACCTCTTTAGTTGAAGATTCTAGGTCCGTAAAGTGGTAATCTTCCTGACAAGAATCGTTGTAATGTAATGGTTACAGAGAAGTTGCTCTACAATATACACTAGATGTGACCGATATGCGCAGCAGAGTACTTAGATTTATAAACTGCAGCAATTTGCACATGCAGCATGGATTGCTTAGTATTTTGCAATAACTAGAACCGATATATAATAAACCACCCTCGGTGACGCTGTACGCGGCAGCAAAACCCGAGTACATTTTTGACAACATATACATATTGATACCAGTCATACACAATTCTGTGACAATCACTGATATTAAAGATGAATTGATCAAAGTTGTGATAGGTATATTTTTATTTCACTTCTAAGAGTGCACCGAGGGAGAAATTTTCATGGTTTATATTGGAGGGATGGAAGCTATTGGTGTATGAAATTATTAGCTTAAAGCAACAATGAAGCATGCAGTTATACCACAATTGCCAACGCTTGTAATTGATACCTTAGTCTGATTGACTAATATATTCAAAGTGTAACAAAGAAATAACATTAAAGGATCAGATACATTAATGAATAACCAAACACATTAATCCCTCAAATGCTTGATTGGTAAAAACTTAATGGATACCAATTGCTTTTATCTAAATTGTATTACAAACTAATAAATGGGTACTTGAACTAAACCTACATTATCCGTGAATTGTATTTGTTTATCTGAGATTGTTTGTTGTCCATTCATGTTTGTTCTTTCATCTAATTATATCATATATTTTTTCAATAGTTTCAAGCTAAATATGTCCCTATCTTATTTTCATTGTTTCCATTAATCATCTATAGCTTCCACTCAGAATAAAATGATTTTGCAATTACATCAGTTGAATTTTCGGGGTGTTAATTGAAGATAAAGATTGGTTTCATATATATTGTCTGCTTAAAGTTGTACTTTAGTTACAAAACTGAACATACTCTTTATGCATCAAAACGTTTAATTTATTTATATTCATCTAAAAAAACAAATACAACTGCAATATGCAAAAGCTATTGTTGTGTGGTACCTTATAACAAACCTGATTCTTCATTTCGTAAAGTGTTCAGATACATATTTCAGGCGAGGCAGTTATTGTATCAATGGCAGATGCTTTTACCAATGAGTTGACAAAATCAACGCATTCGCTTGAAAAGGCTGAATACTTTGATAGTGATGAAACGAATATGAGCCCTATTTTCATCTCAAATCTTTTTGAGATCTTCAGTTACTTCTAACATTAGTAATAACTCAAATCAAGAAATGCTATATTTGTGCTCTATTTGTGCGATTCCTTCCATTACTCAAAAGATTTAATATTTCGTTTTTCTTTTTGTTTCATTCTTTAATTTACACAGATAATTGGTACAATTCATAGTATTTTTCTAAAGCGGCCATATAGAACGAATCTCATCTGGTATTGGAAGATCATACGATCACTAGGTCTCTGTTTATTCTTAGTAATTAAGTCCTTTATCGTGGTTGCATGACACAATTGCATTTGTGTAATTATTCGGCACGCAGTTTACATTATGGATGGAGTTCAAAACATCTTGAATGTATTAAGGTCTGAATTGGTGCAAACCCTATGATAACGTAGACGTCCGTGAAACTGCAATATTAGTTCGTTCAAGACTGCAGGTACGTGATACAGATATGGTGGCTGAGTAATCATGGTAGATCCAAATTGCATAAATTTGGCATCTAATAAAATATCATATAACAAATGGAAATAATATAGGCGATTTTAGTGCCTATACCTTACTTACCCCTCGCTCCTTCTTTTGGTAGAAGCAATATAATACGAGCATTTTCTCATTTTGATGTTTTCTGTTATCCATTTCTCCTTTTTTTCTGTAAAGAAAAGAGTATATGAAACGAAAAGTAAAATACAAACATGAAACCAGATGTCATTCTTGCTGGCAAAGAAAGCAAATCATTGGACACAAGCTAACCAATATAAAATAATTATATCTAATATCTACCTTCACTAATCACTTTTAAAGCCAATTAACTGGGTGATATGAAAGTGAATTGGCTACCCAGCGAGCTCCACTAAGTAACATCTGATACTATCTCATTCTTGTTTATTCCCCTGTCCTATGACACGCTTAGACGTTTCAGCATTATGTAATATGAATAAATTAAACACTAACAAATTCACTGTCTTTCATCAATAGTGTGGCACTGAGTATTGCTCTATGTTTAAGTGTTAAATGTTTGTAAAGCAAATATTTCGTTTTACCAGAACAAATGTGCCAATTAATAGGCATTGTTATCTGCGACCTAATATATGTAGATTGTTGTTTATGAATAATTTAAAATTGCAGTGTCACTAAAACAAATAACCATTTCTACTAGCTATTGATACACTCTGCAATACTAGCTATTGATGCACTCTGCAATACTAGCTATTGATACACTCTGCAATAATAGCTATTGATACACCCTGCAATACTAGCTATTGATACACTCTGCAATACTAGATATTGATACACTCTACAATACTAGCTATTGATACACTCTGCAATACTAGCTATTGATCCACTCTGCAATACTAACTCGAATTATGTTAAGCCGGTTTGGGAAAACAGTCTTTAAGATTGTTCTTTTCCGAAGAATTTTGTGACATGCAATATATTTACAAATTGGGGAAAGGTCATGCCACATCATATTTCATCGATTTTCAATTTGGGCATAACTGTAAATAATGTTTTATAAAAACGCTAACTCAGGAAATCTTCTGGAATCATTGAGATATGTTCACAGCAAACGCATTTTTATTGTAAGTTTCGTTCCCTCACAATAATAATATTTCGGTTTCTTTATATGTAATAGCACATTCTATTGAGGTACCTTTTACATTAAAATATAATAGTATTGTATAATAGGCCCATTGAATATCAAATGAAAATATACAGACCCACCTCCAGCAGTAAGTGTATAGACTCATTTAGTTCTTCTACGATTTTAATTTTCTGATGAAAACAATCATAAACATTTTTGTGTCTTTGAAAAGGCTGGGTAAGATAATGCAAATTGTTGCGAATAAAACTAACGTTTCATTATAACGTGTTTCCTGCATAATATAAATAATTGTAACACACGTCATGAGAAGCAATTATATGCGCAAACCAAAGATTCTCCATTAAGAGAGTTAGTATTTCAAAACAGATCATAGTATTGCTGCTGAAGATTTCTAACAGGTTTCTAGATGAGAACGTTGGACATACATACAATAAGTTCGGAATTTCTAAAAACTAAAGTAGTACAGTACCACCTATACTTGCGATTGTGTCGATTATTTCTGCAGACTGAACAAACCACGATATGCCATCGCCTAGTTTACTAGCATATGTGTCGATTACTTCTGAAAACTGAAAAATAAACGCGAAATACCATCGCATAGTGTACTCTTGCATATGTCGATTACATCTGCAAACTGAAGAAAAAATACAGAAAGTAGCATTGCATAGCATACTTGCGTACGTGTCGATTACATCTGCAAACTGAAACAAAAACACGATCTGCCATCGCATAGTATACTCGCGTATGTGTCGATTACATCTCCAAACTGAAGAAACCACGATTGGCCATCGCATACTATACTCACGTATATGTCGAGTACATCTGCAAACTGAAATAACCACGATCAGCCATCGCATAGTGTACTCGCGTATGTGTCGATTACATCTGCAAACTGAAAAACCACGATCTACCATCGCCTAGTGTACTCGCGTATGTGTTGATTACATCTGCAAACTGAAGGAAAACATACGCAATCTTCCATCGCATAGTGTACTCGCGTGTATGTCGATTACATCTGCAAGCTGAAAAAGAAAAAAAAAACAGAATCTGCCATCGTATACCGTGCTTGCGTATGTGTCGATTACATATGCAAACTGAAAAATGCACGATCTACTCACGTCTAGTATAGTCGCGTATGTGTCGATGACATATGCAAACTGAACAAACCACGAACAACCATCGCATAAAATACTCCCGTATATGTCTATTACATCTGCACAGTGAAAAAACAACGATCAGCCTACACATAGTATACTCGAGTATATGTCAATTCCATCTGTAAACAGAATAAATAAACACGATCAACCATTGCATAGTATACTTGCGTATATGTCAATTACATCTGCAAACTGAAAGAACCACGAGTGGCCATCGTATAGTATACTCATGTATGTGTCGATACATATACCACCTTAACAAACAACTAACTGCCATTGCATAGTATACCGCCTATGTGTCGATTACATCTGCAAACTGAAAAAAACACGACCATCCATCGCATAGTATATTTGCGTATATGTCTGCCATTGCATATAATACCGCGTATGTTTCGATTACACCTGCAAACTGAAAAAACCACGACAAGCCATCGCGTAGTATACACGCGTATCGGTCAATTACATCTGCAAACTGAAAAAAATCAACGAGCTGCAATTGTATAGTATACTCGTGTGTGTGTGTAGATATATATGCAATCTTAACAAACAACGATCATCCATTGCATAGTACACCGATTATGTGTAGATTACATCTGCAAACTCAAGAAAACAAAATCTGCCATCGAATAGTATACTCACGTATGTGTCGATTACATCTATAAACTGAAAAATGCACGATCTGGTATCGCATAGTATTCTGCGTATGTGTCGATTAATATGCAAACTTAAAAAAACGATCATCCAACGTATAGTATACGCGCGTATGTGTCGATAACATATGTAAACTGAAGGAAAAAAACACGATCTGCCATTGCCTAGTATACTCTCGTATGTGTAATTGCATCTGCAAACTGGAAAAAAAACCACGATCTACAATTTGATGGTGTACTCGCGTATGTGTCGATTACATCTGCAAACTGAAAAAAACCACGACCATCCATCGCATAGTATATTTGCATATATGTCGATTACATCTGCAAACTATACAAAGCACTATCTGCCATTGCATATAGTACCGCGTATGTTTCGATTACACCTGCAAACTGAAAAAACCACGACAAGCCATCGTGTAGTATACACGCGTATCGGTCAATTACATCTGCAAACTGAAAAAACCACGAGCTGCAATTGTATAGTATACGCGTGTATGAGTAGATACATCTGCAATCTTAACAAACAACGATCTGTCGTTGCATAGTATACCGATTATGTGTAGATTACATCTGTAAACTGAATAAAATAAAATCTGCCATCGCTTAGTATAATCGCGTATATGTCGATTACTTCTGCAAACTGAAAAAGGCACGATCTGCCAACGCATGGTATACCGTATATGTGTCGATAACATCTGCAAACTGAAAAAGGCACGATCTGGTATCGCATAGTATTCTGCGTATGTGTCGACTAATCTGCAAACTTAAAAAAACTATCAGCCATCGTATAGTATACGCGCGTATGTGTCGATAACATATGCAAAACTTAAGAGAAAAAAAGTGCCATTGCCTAGTATACTCGCGTATGTGTAATTGCATTTGCAAACTGAAACAAACACGATCTGCCATTTGCTGGTGTACTCGCGTATTTGTCGATTATATCTGCAAACTGAAAAAGCCACGATCTGTTATCATATAGTATGTTCGCGTATATGTCGATTACATCTGCTAGCTGAAAAAACACGATCTACCATCGCATAGTATTCTCGCGTATATGTCGAATGCACCTGCAGACTAAAAAAGCCACGATATATGTGTCAATTACGTGTGCAAACTGAAAAAGCTCGGTCTGCCATCGCCAAATATTCACGCGTATGTGTCAATTTCATCCGCAAACTGAAAAAAACACGATCTGCTATCCCAAAGTATCCTCGCGTATGTGATCATTACATCATCAAACTGAACAAACGACGATCTGCCATCGCAATTTAAACTTGCGTTTGTGTCGATTACATCTGTAAACTGACTAAACCATGATATGCCATATCATAATATACTCGCGTGTGTGTCGATTATATCTGTAAACTGGAGAAAATAAAACAAGTTCTACAATCACATTGTATACTTGCGTTTGTGTCGACTACTGCGAACTGAACAAACCACGATCTGCCATCGCATAGTATACCGCGTATGTGTCGCATGCATCTGCAAACTGTAAGAAAAACACCATCTGCCATCGCATAGTTTACTTCCGGTTATGTCGATTACATCTGCAAACTAAACAAACAACTATCTGCCATCAAAAATAGTATATTCACGTATGTGTCGAGTACATCTGAACACTGAACAAATCAGGATCTGCCATCGCATAGTATACTCGCATATGTGTCGATTACATCTGTAAACTGAAAAAGCAATGTTCTACCTTCGCATCGTATACTTGCGTATGTGTCGATTATATCTGCAAACTAAATAAAAACACGATCTACCATTGTATAGTATATAGTATATATATGTGTCGAAACAACCACAATATGCCATCGCATATTATGCTGGGTATGTGTCGATTACATCTGCAAACTAAAAACGAACACGATCAGCCATTGCATAGTATACCAGCGTGTGTGTCAATTACATCTGCAAACTGAAGAAATCGCATAGTATACTCGCGTATGTGTCGATTACATCTGCAAACTGAAAAAAACACGATCTGCCATCGCATAGTATAATTACGTATGTGTCGAATACATCTGCAAACTGAACAAAAACACGAGCTGCCATTCACATGGTATGCTCGCGTATGTGTCGATTACACCTGCAAACATAGAAAACAACGATCTGCCACCGCATAATGTACTCGCGTATGTGTCAATTATCCCTGCAAACTGAACAAAACACGTTCTGCCATTGCATAGTATACTCGCATATTTGTCGAATACCTCTGCAAACTGAACATTCCACAATCTGCCATCGCTTTGTATTTACGCGTATTTGTTGATTATCTCTGCAAACTGAAAATACCACGAACTGCCGACGCATAATATACTCGCGTATGTTTCGATTAGATCTGCAAACTGAAGAAAAACACGATTTGCCATCCCATAGCATAATGAAGTTAAAATTATGATAATAATACAAAACCAAACTGATGAACGTTTTTAAAAAAACTAAAATCATAATTTCCTGAAATTAAGGAAATCACACTTGTGTTCATAGTCAAAGATTTTTTTCAATTGACACATTAGCATGGTTGTGATATGGATCAAACAAGTGTAAAAGAGCCTGTACAAATATACGGTATATACCATGCACGATGCCTTTAACAACGCATAGGAATCTAAAAACACAGTGATCATTTGTCTAAATGATAAATATGTATTATAAGTATAATCTATACTTTATATTCTCGATAAAATATGCTAAACATTCCAGCATAATAAAATTTTATCAGAAGTATCCTTACCTTATAAATATGTGTATTGTATGGTTGGTTGATATTATGCTAGAACTCGTTTGAGCGTAGAAGATAACATGCAACGTATTATTTGTGTATTAGGATTGCAATAGAACACATTAACTCCAAAATATTTACAAATCTTATTCACAACAGTGTTAAAAATAGGATATAATGCGGTTATTATACAATGCTTCTGAGGTCTTTTGTATTCTACACAGATTTGGTTAAACAAAAGTATTTTCATCTGAATATCTCACTTATTACAATTATTTTATATGCATATAATTATTCCTATAATAATAATAATAATAATAATAATAATAATAATAATAATAATAATACCAGTCCCAATATTACTCTACTAATACTACTACTGCTATTACTGCTACCAATGATAATATTAATAATAAAAATGACTATAATAATATTGAAATATTGTTATTTTTATCATTTTATTATTCATTGTATTCTTGTTGTTGTTTGTGCTGGTGTTATTTCTAAACCACATTTAGATGCAGGTATAGCACTGACAATTTGAAATGCTAATATTTTATGGATTTAATAATTAATATTAAAAAGCCAACACGTTAGGCTGCATGATTTGGATTGTTTTTTCAATTAATATGATTAAACAGTTTATTATATGTACATGACTTGTATGATTATATAATTTTGTAACTGTATATTTTAATTGCAACTATATTAGGGGTACTGAACAATAACTGGTGCTTGACAAGGTTGATGAAATAAACATTTGCTGTTCAGATTATCCATTAAAATAATAACACATCATATAGATCATAACAGCTAAGGATGCGTATGATTGATAAATGATATTCGTCCGTATCAAACGTTGTCAACGAACACCAACAATGCAATAAACTAATGAACGTCTTTAAGACTTATGCATGTTACATTATTGAGGGCAAACGTTTGGGCTCCCTGATTTTGCTATTGTTATGATGTGCTTTTTAAAAGTTTAGTTCAGGCCTGACGTTATTTACTAATAGTGAACTGTTAGTAAACATTATTTATGAAGAATATTATGTTACAAATTTTGTCAGGAGATAGTTTGTTTTTACATAAAAAGGTTTCAGTAAGCAAATAGTCATTCTATTTTATCGTCCGTTTTTAGAATAGTTCACAGTTGCGTTCAGAATAATGTGAGCGGAATCATTTATTCAAATTATTAATTGGAATTACGAAGTGGTATAATACATATTTTAATAAATATCTACTTTGTTCTTAATGTATTTAAAGGCGTTCTAAATTATATGATGATGATACATCTAGACTGTTGGAACATCAAAATATTCAAGACTATTGGTACATCAATACATCAAGATTAGCTGTACATCAAGTCATTTAGAACTCTCGGTAAATCAAGATAATTCAAGATTTATGAAATTCATACAGTACATTTTATTATTTTGTACATGTCATAGACCATTATGAATATTTGAAATGTAATTCACAATGGTATGTCTCCTGAAAGTTTATTCCATATTGTATGAATATAAATTGGCTATTGAAGTTTACCAAACCTTAGGTCTAGCGTCTTGCAATTAATTCATTTAAGATTATCGAGTCGTAATACATGTAGCATTGCTAACCTTGTATAAGCCAAGCAATTAGTTCTGTTCAATTGTTCCTCATTCAGTACATAAATGAGATCATCTTTCATGCGGTGAATTGATGCGGTGCATGCCAAGGTTTGCATTATTCATAAACATACACACGTATGCATGGAACCATGATTATATGTCCATTAAAGAACTATTTAAAATTATTATTTCATAAATGTAACACTATCATCATTTATAATCAATCGAGTGACAAGCAGCCAGTCATGCAAATGGCTGCGGAGGCTCGTGCGATTTCTTTATATTTAAATTTATAACGAGCTATATTCTTCAAATTTAATCATACTCTTAGATATGATTACTTTTTATGTACAGTCATATGGTGTACTTAGATATATTATACCCGTCCGAGCCATACTGAAGACTAAATATTGGTACGTGTAGCTGCCCCGCTTAACGCTCAGCATTAAGAGGTTAGTGTTAGGACTGGACAGCCAAGTGTCACTTGGTGGGATTTCGTGGGACGTGATGCGACCTGTCGGCGGCATGATGTCCCAGTGTTACACATCATATTACACTGTCACGCTGCAGAAATCGTAACGATTTGACAAAGATTGTTGAAGCTACCTTAACAATATACAAACACAGGCACACACACATCATAGCATTTAACAATGGTGTGCTCTTATTCATTAGAACCTGTTTGTTTTCGTCTCCCTTCACAACGAGATATGACATAACAAATTTCCACTTGTATATTTCACAATATTTATTGACTAAAATTTAATTCTAGCATTTATCATTTTTTTCCACCAATGCTGGTAGTGAGTATCGAATGTAATAGTTCTCTGACGGTCTATTTGACAAGCACTATTGTACTTGTAGTGCAAAATACGTCTGTATCGCCACGATATAGACGAATCATGTCAGGAAGCTGTCCACGTTACTAAAGTAACTTTCATGATAAAAAATAAAAAAGTATTATGTTAGATGTAAGACCTTGCTGTCGTTGAACATTAAAGTAACTTATACTTTAATTGTGTAGCAAACATAAAACAGTTATTATTTAAATTTTAAACGCACGTAATGCATCGTTTAACCGTTTTCAAGTGATAGTTGTAGCTATCTTAATATCGACTTTTTACTTTCTTGGGTCGGAAATTGCCACTCACTGTTGTAAGCATACATTAAAAAAAATTTACAATCAAGATCAAATCGATTTCTTATCACCATCTCACTAATAATATTTTCGCTTTAATGGATTTAGCACCTTAGTGAACACAAACGTAGCTTATAAATAAACAAATCAACCCTAATTCACTAATACTTCTATATAATTGCATTTTCTGTTTGCATTGTGGCAGAAACAAGCACAAAAATATTTAATTGTTTCTAAAAACATTAAACTGAATTATTTCCATAAATATTAATTATTCTGAACTTGAGTTTCATTTTCTGTATTTATCACATAGTCGGTACAGTTTTACCACAGTGAATGCATTTTAATATTTTTGGTATTATAACATGTGAGCATATACAACTGAAGCGTGAAGGAAAAGGCAATTTGCCTATAAAGGCGGAGCCAATTTCTGCTGCCGAAATTGAAACTGTATGGGCATCTGGTCAGTTAGGTACTGCAACACCTGAAAGCCTTGTCAGCATAATATGGTTTCTTAATACAATACACGTCTGTCTGACTATAAAAATATGTGCTACAGGAAAAACAAGACTTAAAGGATTTGAGATACCAGGAATTTACAGAACGATAACTAAAACAAGGACTGGTTTAAAGCCTCGACATGCTAGAGTGATTAATCCCTAAATGTTGCAAAGCCCAGAAATTCCAGCACGCGGCCATGGTAATATTTTTCACGCACACTACTTTAAATGTGCTTTGACTGAGACAGAATGAAATGCCTAAATTATTTGTTCTTCTATTTCTTTTTCCGCTCTAAATGAAAACTATGTGATAAAAAGAATCTCAAATGGGTTACAATTTAATATTTGATATACGAAATTCGTTGAATAATGTTCAGCTTTTGCTCGGCCAGGCTCGTAAAAGCTGGACATGATTTAGGTCGTTTCATGTATTCAATATTAAAGCGTTATCCATTTGCGATCCTCTGTTTATGAACCCAATATAAATTATATAATAAAGAATGAAAATTTACATGGACTTTCCATAATAATGCAAAAGTTAAAACTATTGATCATTGTCACATGCTTCCTACGGTATTATGACAAACACCTGAGTAGTTGGATAATCTGTAATGATCATCGTCAAGGTGAAAGGTACGACAACTTAATAAAATATATCAAACGTATTTAACAATTACATCGACAAATTTCGTAATCTCAATTTCTTCGAAAAAGTAGAATGACTTATTCCCAGTTGTCAATTACTTCTTCATCATATAAAATGAAATCCTTAAGGGCTGTGTTTCCTTCACTGTTGTCTCTGTTACTCTTGTTCTCTTATGGTACTTCCGATACCCTTTACTACGCACTCTCCTGCACTTCCGGATCCGTTCCTCCAACACTTGTGGTACTCTCTTTCATGTTTCCTTCCGGAACCGCTTCTCCTCACAACTGCTGACGTAACAATAGACCTCCCACGTGTTCTCAGTATATCTTTATCTCTCCAGTCCTCGGCTGTCGCCTCTCACATCCATACCGAAAGCTTATTGTGGAATTAAATGGACGTACATTATTGTCTCCGTGCTCTAATATCATAATTAGCAATACTCTCACATGTCATTCATTAGCATAATGGCGAATATATTATCAGGTCAACTCACGCATTTACATTTAAATATAATATACACGTTTTGTTCCATAATGCATTTGTTATAACAATATCAATACTATCAACCACTTCTAATACGTGCATAAACAGCTATAATTGTTAACTTCGCGATATAGTAGGTATCATAAAAAAACAATCATTTGCATTGCCCATCCTACGAATTATAAAATACATACAAGTGAATAATTACCTAATTATATGTGCACAAGTCACACAATGACCAAAATCGGTATAATGCACAATCTATATATTCATATACTAATGAAATTATATACACGTTTTAACACAATTCACTAAGAAATTCAGTTAGGCATGATCATGGATTATAGTAAGATACACAACACAAGTTTCGATTGGATCCAGACTGGTGTCTTTGAAAACTGTCATGGGGCAATTTGTCACTTACATATCATTACTGTTTGCCGGTTCCCAGAGCCCACGATTGCTGCCAATTCGGTCGTGACATCACTGACTGATAGCAAAACAAACAGGAACCCCTACCTCGACGGCGTGGTGGTACATTTCGATTTGAATTTAACCGTGAATGGATTTTGCGTAATGGTTAAACAATAGACAGGAAGGTTTTTGTCCATAAACTGATTTTTAGTGGTAATCTTACATCATACGTATTGACATTATCCCACTAACTACGTATTAGCAATAAGTAAATATGTATATACATGAAGCACCAAGCATTAGCAAAATTTTTCCACAACGTGCCACATTTTAGTTTAATGCTCATAAGAAATATTACATTTAGAAAACAAATGTTTTTGTTTCAAACATATATTACAAGATTTATTTCGATATACGCCTAACATAAAAGTAACTTTAATAATTAATAATAAGAAAACAATATAAATGCATAGATAATTACTATAAGATAATGCTTATATTATGCGATATACCTCATTAACTATGTCTCGTGATTTACACCCCAAAAAAAAAAAAATTACCCGTTCACGCCTTTTCTCTCTTTCTTCGTCATTAAGCTGCGTACCGGCCCTACTTTTTGCTCTCTGATTCACGGCTATTCTCGTGTCTGCCGGGCCAACTGATGTCATGGTCAGGAAGTATAGTCTCTTCTCTTTTTAATATTACTATCCTGAAGAAAAACCAGAATTATGGTTGTGATTAAAATATCGAATAATTACAATAACACTAAACCAGTAATTTGTAAAGCCTGTTTTAGTTGCAAACATTGAATAAAGAACAAAAGTACTTTTAAAGCTAAACTCTTCACAACGTTTCTGACAGTAAAATTGGTAAACGTTTCTATACAAATCTGAAGAATACGGAGGCTCTGTGAGAACCCTATCTCACGTAACATTTAGTGTCTTAACAATTAATATCTAACTGGTGTATTTCATTCTCAGATGCGTCAGTACATTTTGCTGGTGGAAATATTACATTCTTCATCATCCTTGATTTTCCTGCAGCATTTGACACAATAGACCATGTTATATTATTTCACCTTCTTCAGCATGTATTTGGCATTCACAATACATCATTACAGTGGTTCAAGTCCTACTTAGTCAACAGGAAAAATATTATATATGCAAGCGGAATAAACTCCAACCCAGTTGATCGATGTTGTGGTGTTCCACAGGGATCTGTTCTTGGATATGTTCTATTCCTTCTATACACTTAGCCGCTTTCCAGATCATCACCCAGTGTCGCATCAATTGTAAGCTGATGACACACAAATATTCTAAGTCTAGCCCTCCAATAAAAGTTGATGCTACCGTCCAAGGAGTAGAGAGGTGCATTTCTGATGTGTAACAATAGGTGACATGTAACAAGCTGCAGATGAATGATGATACAACTGAGGCCATTTTGATCAAAAGACAAAGACTTTCTCATTCACATCCTTTACATAAAGAAACATATCAGCAACACCAACATGAAATTCAAAGAAAGTACATTATACCAACATGTCCTGAATATATGCTAATCTGTAAATCTTAAGGTGAGATGCATCAGCTTCATTCGCAACTATCTCTCAGTTAATGCCACTAAAACACTGATGTGTTGATTAGTACTTTCAAGACTGGACTATTGTAACTCAATTTTGTATGGTTCGTCTCAATATATACTCCAGAAACTTCAAAATGTCCAATCAACAGCCGATCGGATCATCTTTAGATTACCACGATCAAAGCACACCTCCACGTTGCTCTCTACCCTACACTGGATATCGATTCTATCCAGAATAAAACACAGAATGTTTTGTCTGTGCTACGTTTCACTGACGGACTCCAGTCTAGCATACACATCTGGCCACACCAATATGTACACACCAGCAAGATACTTACGCTCCCCTCCTGCCAATCGTATACTCCTTATTCCCACTATGAAAACGAAGTCATATGACAATGTTCTTTTGCATACTAGGGCCCAGCAACGTATAATGAATTGCCCGTTGAAATTAGAGATACAGACACAGTGATCCCTTTCAAGAGTGCTCTTAAAACTCACTGTTTTCGACTGCAAGAACAAAATTAAAGACCTAAAAATATTTCCTACCTTAAATATTTTCAGTATTTATTGCATTCTAAGTTCATGGGTTTCTTTGTTGTATTCATTTCATTATAGATGTTGTAAAGCGCCTAGAATTTCTGAGATTAGGCGCTATGCAAAGTTCTCATTATTATTATTATTATTATTACTATTATTATTATTATTATTATTATTATTATTATTATTATCATTATTATTATTATTATTATTAATTACAACCCTCACATACATTGACAGTTTTTCTTTAAAAGTATCAGTCAGATATCTAAAGTGAAAGACAGTTTGTGACATGTGAATTAATTATTATATTGTCACATTCTGTTGCACCGCAAAGTGTCGGCTTTACAGTCCATGTTCTTGCAACTTTAAAGCCATGTGATGCCATATATACGGTGCATTAGATCACTTAATTTTGAAACAATTCATTTGCAAAGAAATCTCCTAACGTTTGAATCCTTCCGTTACAAACTGGGTAGCTGGGATAAGCACTGAGACAGAAAGATAGATACGCGGTTCCAGAGAAATTTCAAAATCGAAAATTTAGTTTTTTAAACAAAATAAAATACTGAAAACAAAAAACAAATTAGATACTGAATGACATAAAATAGGTCTTTCAGGATGACAAGAAGGTTTAAAAGAGCACAAAAAGATTAAAGGAAGCAGTAAAAAGGAAACAAAATAGATACATGCAAGTATTATATTTATCTTATCAGTGTACCTTGTTTCCATCTCTCCTTTCTTACCATATGCCCCAACCCACTTCATTAGAATAACTGCTAGTGAACTAGTTTTCTTCTGACGAAAATGCAGCTACTATATTTTGAAATGACAAGGCTTTGTTAAATATCAAGTGCACAAAATTCACAAGGAATATCATATATTTGCTGATTTGATCTCAAACTGGATTAATGATTTATGCAGCTATTTTATCTATTGTAAGAAACATACTACATCAAGCGTTGGTAGATTTATCTTCGGTATATGGGTAATTGTGGCAACAAATCGATGAATGTACGATCCGACAGGTGCATCAAACAATCGTAGAGGGTTAGAAACAACTCCATACACATAATTGACCTACCTGTCACGAACTACGTCGAGTTGCGGTTAAACGAGATACAGATATCAACATCTTATCACCATTTGAAGCACTAGTTTATACAGGTCAACAGTAGATGAATTAATCCATATTAATCACATTGTATGATAGCAAAAACACAATGAATAATGAAAGACTACATCTTAAGATTTGAAGTGTTTATCTTTCAACAGGTACTCTCTCAATGAATAGTTGCGAGAAGAAACCCCTTCGGAAAATTGGGCAAAAAATGCGAGCAAATATCCATAACAATTTGTGTTTACTTTCGATTTCGCCTTTAAGTCATTCCATGAAAACGGCCTCATTCTGACTTTAGAATGAACATAATAAATGTTGCCCAGGTTTAAACATGTACGCAAATTGGACAGGTGTACGCGGGGAATATATTTAAGATTACTTGAACTTGTTTGTTCATGTTTCGAGCATACCACGTTCATCATATCTGCGCTAACGTTTACATTTGCAAATGTTAATGGACAAAGTCAATCCACGGACAAACTACCGAACAATTATAAAGCTTGCTACACGTGACATTTTCACACAGCGAAAATGATATCAAAAATTTGTTTTGAAGTAGAGAACAATACTACGACTTAGTAACAACCATATAAGTCTGCTACCCTACTGAACTTCAATATTAGCATTATTAAGCATGGCTCAGCATGTAGAAACTTCAATTCTTACGACCAGAAATATTGTGAAAAATGACCAACTGTCAAAATATATTGAAAGATGATCTGATGTGTGTGTGTGTGTGTGTGTGTGTGTGTGTTACTGATAATGCCGATCACAATAAAGCTTGCGCCTCGTTAAGAAACAATTGATTTATTTATGAAAAATACTTTTTTTTGTTGTTGTCCGCTCCCAGGCAAGTCTAAACCTCGTAATCGGAATCGGTCAGATAATACTGATGAATGCAAATGTATTAAGCAACCTAGAAATTAGGTTAGTCGAGGAATTAACTAAGCATGAAGACTAATAACAACATGAACTAATATATCATATTTGTGATAAATATCACACGTAAAAGACAAATACATAAGGTTGTATTCCTGAAGGGTCAAAAACGCAATCATGGAATGAGCTAAATTGAACTCAGTGACCTCATATTCTTTTTCAAAGAAAGAACCTGTCCCTGTTTGAAACAGTCTCTGTCACCTTATGGGGTTTCACGATTTAAAACAGGTACATGTATGTAATGGAATACATCTATATTTGTTTAACGGTGTAGATTCCTGTTTCAGTAATAATACGGGTTTGTTTGGCAGCGAGAATTCATGTTTCTATTGTCATTATATTGTTTGTTTATTGTGTTACCAGTACTTCTTTTCACCTTTGTATACAATGCATATCGACAGTGCAAGTGTGAACTTGCTGAAGAAGGTCTTACTGAAAACAACAATAAATGTAACTCAGTTGCAAACCCGGTATATTAACAGCTGAATCGACACAATTTTAGCACATTAGTAATGGCTGATCGAACATGAATAAGACAAGATTCAAGTATCAAATACATCTGCATAAGAAATACTTCATTAATATGTCGAAAGAAGGATCAATACGCTCCGTAATAACAACTTGTAACTTGTTACTTTTGTCAATGCAATAAGAGGAAATAGATACGTGGGAAAATGCTGATGTAATGTCAGTAACGCAAGTAGGGATATATAGCAGCAGAGAGGGTGAATCCTACAACATTTTCAGACAAAATTTGATTGAAATCCTAAAACAAGCCTTCCTACGATCAAAAATAAATGTCTCAGGGGCAAACCCTACAACGTTTTTAGACAAAAAATTTTTTGAAATCTCCCTACGAAATCATTTTAACTAAAAAAATGAAAACGATTTTTTAATTAATTTTGGTCGCAACTTGTTGTCATCCACCCTCTCTGCTGCTTAGTGATTTCAGTTCTGGTTAACAAAAATAATAAATGATTTTAACCGAATATTTGATCCAGTCCTTAGGACGAAAATCATTTATGATTTCACAAACAGACTAATCGCTAACACCTCTTCTTGTAAATCAATCAGATTATTTGACTGGTCAGTGAGTTTGAAATTAATTCTGGTTAATGAATTATTATGGCATCGCATGTAGACAGGATTAATTGTGTTTTCAATAATTAGGAATCCTGGAGGAGCTGTTGGTGCAAACGAATAAAGAATATATCCCTGCTGAGCTTGAGTTGATCGTTCGAGATTAATCTGATAGCTTCCTTCGATAACATCACACACTAAATTAAGCGCAATCACCGATGAAATATTCACGTTGAACGGAGCGATATGCCTACCGCCACCGTCTGGGTCATTATTGTGTTTGAGGATTTTTATTTCCGGTGATGTTGTTTTTTTCCATGCATCATGAATTATTTTAAAACCAACATCGATGGCATCACTGAGAGATTTTTGTAGTTCTGGTACGTTATATCCCGGTAGTTTAAACTCACGAATACCTTCTACGCGTATATTACTTTTCATCGCAAACTCTGTTCTCGTTTTAGGATTATCGTCACTTAATATCACTAGAATAATTAGCAAATGAAATGTTTCCATATCATTGATTATTTTGTTGCATGTTTCTACGACGCTGATAAATTCATCTCGGGTGAGAGTACCGGATTTAAGAGATATTAACAACAGCGAAAAATCGTTATTAAATGCTGTGAAATTTTCAGTAATTTTGTTCTGTTGGGGTATGAATTTGACAGCGTTATTTTCTACTATTCCATGGAAAAGATCCCACTTATTATAATCTTTATAACTCTTTATTGGATTATCAAATTTTATTCTGTCGGTGATATAATCAGTTTTTTGTGGTTCGGGTAAATTAACGGTTTCCTCCAGAGTTTTACTCTGGGGTGGTAATTCAGGCCATCCTAGTACGGTTCTAATAGAACTCTGATAGATATCTACGACGTATCCTTCAGTGCTTATTTCAATTGCGGATGATAGCGTCGGTTCATGAACTGTTATAGCGATTTTTGACTCTACTCCAGTAATCGATTTTATTCTACGCGCGAATTCATTATTGATTTGTTCAATTTGGTATGACCCTGTTGGTATCGAAACGACGTTCCAGTCTGGGGTTCCGTCGGGTTTATTCTTATTTGCAAACACTAAAGAATTATTGGGTTGTTGACCACCAAATGATTTTGATCTGTTATTAGGCCAACTGTGATACATTCGTAGTTTTGCTAGCGCTATCTCCTTCACTGGGACCGGAGAGGGGAAATTCACACTGAATTCTGGATTCGTTGATGTTATTGATATCATGCTTGTTTGTACTGGGTTCGTGTTCTCCACTATTTGTTGAAGTAATTCCTGCGGTGTCGTCATTGTTATTATACTCATGATTTATTTCTAATTTTGGTATCGAGGAATCATAAATACTGACCATCACTGAGAACTCACAATCTGGTAATGTTGATATTATTGAGATCATTTTGTTTTTTGGGTTCGTGTTTTCTGATTCCATCGGTGTTGTCATTGTTATTATATTCATGTTGTCGCTCTAATTTCGATATCGCGGAATCAAAAATACTGACCATCGCTGAGAATTCACTATCTGATATAATCGTATTATCGAGTGACGATGATATCATCAGGGATAACTGCGAATATGCGGTTGATGCAATATGAAATTGAAGTAAGTAATTCTGCAGTTTACTCTGGCTGCATGATGATATCTTTTTTGCTATCCCGGTTGATATACCCCCGATTGTAGCCACCGCAGAAATGCAAATTGGAACTACGACCGGGGCAATCATTGTAACAGATGCTAGTATTATTCCGGCGCCAGTGAGAACGCTTGACACCGAGTATATAATAACATCAATTGCGGTGATTCTTCGTCGGTATTTTTTTATTTTTATTTGATACTCCTCAGTGAGGGTTTTGAGTCTAGTCTGAAATTCTCTGACCTGATCATAGCGACATTGCGTTGATGAAATCATTTTTATTTTAAAAACACTAGCGTTTTCAATTGTGAAATCCTTTCAATTTAGTTATTTACTTAAATCCGCTACGAATTCTACATACCCCAATCAAATTTTTATCAGTAGCTGTTATAGTGAACTTTTCAGTTGTATCCTTGTCGATGATCGTTGAAATCGTATTGTTGACCCCGGATGAACTCGACGATGATATATTAAATTGAGTTAATGGTGTTACTAGTGTTAATCGATAAATACCCTTAACGGTTGCAGTGATATCTAATTTGTTGTTTGCAGGTTTCCACTCAAATGATCCGTGTTGGATTGTATATACTACGTTATTGGTTCTATCATGAGGGATTTTTGTTTTTTCAATGATTGTTATCATCCTCGAAAAATCACCTTTGACGGCTTCGATGAAAGTTTTCGCCTCATCGATGGATTTTTTAATATCAGGGAGTTTTATTTCAATTTTATCCAACTGGGTTCCAATAAATTTATCAATGATATTTCTACGAAAAATTGAAAACTGTTTTACGTTATCTTCAATTTTAGATTCAAGTATTTTTAGTACAGCCACAGAATTGTTTAACTCATCGTTGAGAGTTTTTAATCGATCTGTAATCGTCGAAACGAGTACACCCGGTTTTAGTTTACCCTGATCGGAAAATAACGCGATAGTATCCTCGATTGCGTTTTGTTGTTTAACTAAAATATCATCCAGAGAAATATTATTGGTTTTCAATTTACCCTGATCGGAAAATAACGCAACGGTGTTCTCGATTGCGTTTGGTTGTTTAACTAAAATATCATCCAATGACACATCACTGGATTTCAATTTACCCTGTTTGTCTTGAAATACAACTATTTCATTAGGATCAACATTTGTTAAGTTCAACGTCTCAGCGATTTCATCTTTAATTTTTTTTGTTATATCCTTGATAGAATCAGAAGTTGCAGTGCCATCGGGTTTGGGTTTCAAAGATCTCCCCCAAATATCAATCATGTTATTGTAAAACTCTTTCTCTCTCTAAAATCGTTTTTGACGACTTCGTCGTTGCAAGCGATTACTAGTGTATTCATTCACGACAACATGTGGTGGTTTTCCGCTTGGGTTACTCAAGGAGTTAGAAATAGCGTCAAGGACATTTAATACTTCGCTGCCACATATTGGTGGGTCAATCATCGTTTGTGTTGGTAGCGTAGAATACCAAGTCTTCATTGGAAGGGTTTTTATATACCGCATAAACTCTTTTGGTGGGGCTAATCCATATGAATCGAAATAAACAATCCCACGTGGATCAATAGCGTATGCAACCCAGTGAGTTCCAGGTCCGGTGCTGTTATCGAGATTAATAATACCTGTTTCAGTTTTGTTTGGTTGATGTGGTAATTGATCTTTCATAAAAACACCTCTGAAATTTTTAATCACTAGTTTTTTAGCCGCATCCATTAAATCAAAATTGGACATGGGAACCATCGAAGATTTGGGAACCATAGGTTCCTCAATTAATAAATCGTTCCTGGTAGTCTTACACCCGATCCGTTCACGGATCTCCCGCTGTACCACGAATACGGGGTTCCTGGTAGTCTTAGACCCTTTCCCTTTTTTTTATATCCTTTCCCAGTTGCCTTCTTTAGTGCCATTCCTGCTGCAGTACCAACGGCTCCTAACGCTGCCGCTTTAGCCACCGCTGGGGCTGCTGCTGCAATCAATGCTGGAATCGCAGCTAACAACGGAAATATACCGCCTGTTTTAATCATATTTTTGATAGCAGCCGCAGAAAGAGTAATCTGAACACCTTTTTTGGCTGCAAGTGCATCATTGAAATGTTTCACCTGACGAGTTGTCAGCGATAGTTTATTTACACCACCAGTCATTTGGTTGGGTTTCAACGTGATTGTGGTTCCACATCGCTTAGCCGATTCTGATTGCAATTTTTTTAATTGACCGGGAGTTAACGTAACACTAATAACACTATATGACATTATACATAATAGATTGATTCTAAATCGTTTACAATTTCAATTACATGTTTTCTACTGGGGCATCTACCACTCTCATTCTTCCACCAACACCTTCAAGTAGCATTGATTTATCACTGAGAATGACAGCAACCGCTTTATAATTAGCAATAGCACCACGAGTCACATTAGCTCTAAAGTGTATATCAACGACGGACTGTCTTGTTAAATCGAGATGTTCCAGTGAGAAGTAATAGATCGGATACAGATTTTTAAAATCATATTGTGATATTTGCAAACCAGTATCGACATTTTGATCGCGTGCCATAAATGACAACAGACGATGATACACGCGTGCAATATGATTTTCTGTGTAATTAAGTTGTATATCCTCGGATGGTTCCTGTTGGCCGTTTATTCTCAGTGAGACGTCTTTCACACCTAACTGATCAAATATCATATGGCTGGAGAGTTGATTGCCAACTCGTGTGTTATCCTGTAACGCAATAAATATATGACGTGGCGCAGCAACACCTTGTTTTGATGCTAGATTCCACGTGAATAACCCGTTCAGATTTGATTGCTTCACATCTGTACTTACTGTTAGCCAACTCAACAACGACTTTCCTCCTTGGTCCATAAATGATAGTAATCGTTCTTCTGCGGTGATTGCTGGAGTCAACACTGGCATCCACAATGATATTTTTGTTAAATTGACTTTACCGGCATCAGCATTGGGATTTGCAGCATCTGCTGGAATCCTCCAAATTGCGTCGTTATCATCACTCTTTCGTACAAGCGATACTGTATGCTTCGCCCCGTAGATAACTTTTCTGGCGTTTCTACAGAATCCAAATATGTGATGCAGTGGAATCGCGCATGAAAATGATTTACGCCCTACTCCCAACATTGAGTTTCGTGTTGCAGCTCCTAGATTGAAATTAGGATCGTTGTTTATAATCATATCTTCGATACCAGCAGGAGCAGGGTTAGCAGCACGATCATTTGGTCGTCTTACAACGAATTGTTTTCCTCCAGCGGTATTTGTAGCATCTTTTGCAAACATCATAGAAGGTCCTGCTGATCTTGTATAATCATCGGAATATCTCGCTAACCCGATTATTGTTGTAGCCACATCAACATCGCGATCTATCGACTCGATTTCTTTTCCATCAATGAGATATTTTGCACTCTCAAATAACGCCATGATACCATTATTGACAAAACCGACTTGAGTACCAGCTGGAAACGGTGCTGGTACAGCAGTAGTATCAGCAGCTGTTACAAGTTCTCCTTCTACTTCAATAAACGCTTCAGCGGGTAGAAAGTATTTACTGGTATCATGGACTTGAAGTTCAATTCGCGATCGACTATTTGCGTCTATTGCATGATAAGCGTAATATTGATAATCGCGTACAGAATCATCCTTGCCAACTGGGGCGTCTATATCAAACGCCGGATCATGTGATTTTTTGAACATTTTATTCTATTTATCAGAGTCTAAATCGTGAAATCATAAACGATTTTCATCGACGTAGTTTTTTAAAGCCGCTTCCTGCTATCATATTTGCAATATTGCTTTGGTCCCCTTGATTTATCAAGGGAGTTAAAGCCATCGACGCTAATTTTTCGTCTACTGCGTTATTTATAATTCTACGAACACTTGCAGGCATTTCCGCTGTAGATGGTAATGGTTTCTTTTTTCGTAAATCACTTCGTGATTTCACTAATGATGTTAATTTATTCTTCGCGGCTGAAAACGCTTTTCCAGCAAGATCTCCAACAGCACCAATACCCTTATCACGAATAACTTCAATTGCTTTCATTCCTAGTTGTTTAGCCAACGGCATCACTTTTGGAGCCATTCTCGCAAATAACCCTGCAATGGTATTGCCTAAACCATCTCCGTAGTATGCTCTATAAACCGGAAACCGTGAATTAACTACATAGACGGGGGTTGGTTTATCATGATTGTAGTGTATGATCATTATTTGAAATCAGAAACCATTTTTCAATTGGAAACGCTAGCGTTTGTATTCAATCCCGGTGATTAATCACTGTGATAATCCTCTACTAACTCGTCAATGAAATCTCGATATGTGCTGATATCCATGATACCACCCTGAAATAATCGTCTACAGATATCAGATGCTTCATTAATTATTTCCGGTGAGTTATTTCCAGCTCGGAACCCTCCTACAAGAACTTCTAATCGTGATATATCATTGATAACACTACCAGGACATGAAATCCAAGGATTTTCCCTCGAAGAGTTTCCAACGCTAGCGTTTTGCAATCCACTTCCGCTATAACCAGCTGCTTCATCCATTTTTTCTAAATCCTTTTGTAAATAATCAAGAAAATCATCATCATCACGTGGTATTTGTTGTTTTTTAGGAGAGTAGAGTACTTTCTTTGCAGGTTGCTGTCGCCTTCCTCGCAATTTTCGTGGTTTTTGTTGCTGTTTAAACTCTTCGTATTGATTATACACTTCATCCACCGCATTTCTATATCCAATGTATGATGCGTTACCCTTCTTCTTAATTCTACCTGTTTTTTTCAGTTTTGATTTTGTAGAATATATCAGCCCAATGATTTAAATTCCTAACAAAGTTATGATGTTCTGGTTTCAACATATTTTTCCTGTTTTCATAAGTCGTAACAACAAGCGCAGGAATTTCTGTTGAATCAGTCTTATTAATCGCTGCTAAACCCGCCTCGTTAAATATCACGCGTAAATCATCTACTATTTCTTTTGATTCCATTTGTTTTGTTTGTTCAGTTTTCGCTGCTATTTTTTCGAGTTCACCAATAACAGATTTTCCCGTCTCGGGAACATCTCCCAGTATAGCACGCTCTATCCCTTTCGTTGCTGTGGTTACTGGTTTAAACAATTCTTCAGATCCCGCAGCAAAATCAGTCTGAAGACTCTGTCGTTGTTGTAGTTTATTCCGTACAGAGTCACGAATTGGTACAAATCTCCTGATTGCATCCAGTCGTTCACGAGCCAATCGGGCTGTTAATGCTTCATTGACCATTATTTAAAATCAGAAACAATTTTTCAATTGTAAAACAATTTTTCAATCCCGACCTAACAGACGAAAACACTTTTTGTTACATGTCAGACATGTCGGATGATTTTTAACACGATCATGGAAGCGTTTTAACAGCGTTATCATTGATGAGGGAAGTGTCCAAATTGTATATAAAATAAAATAATACTGACACTTCCCTCACTTTTCTATTGATCAATCGGAATCATCATATCGACTAAACCAACCATTAACGGCCTATCGATTTGACATTTTTAATCAAAAAATGCTAAAAAAAAAATTAAAATCTCTATGAGGGACGGTCACAATCAAATAATGATAAATGGTCGGTCAATCAAAATTGTTCATTTTCTTGAATTAACGCCCGTAGGTTTCTAACTTTAGAATTAACCTCCTTTTTCAATTCGTATTCGTACCCCAATTCTTTTCGTATTCGTTCTACGATGGTATACAACGGAGCGAACACACTTACGTCACTGGAAAATGCGAGAGAGTCCTTAATAGAATTCTGAATTCTTTTGATGAGCGCATACTTCTTTGGTAGCATATATTTATTGTTGTTAACTCCGTATTCTATATCCTGAAAATCAGACATGATTTGATCAGGATTTAACCCATCTGATAGTTCAATATCCCAACCTTTCAATTTTGAAATCTCGGATATGATGCTATTCATGTTTTCAGAATTCATTATTCTATAACAATTATATATTTCTAAATGAAAAATATGACGCATTAGACATAACTAAATTGAATTTTTTGTCCCGTCTTTTTTGAAATAGCCGATCGACAAACCCCCTCTGCAACGAATCGTACTGAGGCTCTACAAATATTAAAATACTTGCCGGCTTCATATATTGATTTAAATATTTTTTCTTCGTTAGTTGTTGTATTCAAGGATTTTACTGGTTTCACTTTTTTTGAACAAATGCCAGTCTCTCCTCTTTTCAAATTCTCACTTTGTGTGATAGCTTGCAGATTTGATAAAGAATTGTTCCTTGGATTAGAATCCTTGTGATCGATAACAAAACCATTTTTGATCAATCCATTAAAACATTCAAATACGAAACGATGATTGTAATATTTCTTCCTTCCAACACTAAAGAACAAATACCCCATACCATTATCCCACCCAACTGGGTTCTTCAGTCTACAGTGTCTTACAACACCATCACTGGATGCTTCATAATTTGTACTCACTGGGTGTGGTCTGAATTCCTGGTTCATTAGTATACTATACTATTTGTCTAATTCATTGACTGACCCATTGCAGTGATTCATTATACATAAATCTTTCATTTAGACACTTGTTTTTAGTATAGCATGAAGGAGTTCAAGAGATTGACTTCGAAAAATGCTGAATTCAATGCTGATAAGGAGTTTAAGAGATTGTTGAAAATCAATCCTAAATTTAATATCGATAGACCCAAAAAACGTCCAAGAGAGGGAAACATGAAGGAGTTTAAGAGATTATTAAAAATTAGTCCTAGATTTAATCTCGATAAACCAAAAAGACGTAACAAACGTCCAAGAGACGGAAACATGAAAGAGTTTAAGAGATTATTGAAAATCAATCCTAAATTTAATCTCGATAAACCAAAAAGACGTAACAAACGTCCAAGAGACGGAAACATGAAAGAGTTTAAGAGATTATTGAAAATCAATCCTAAATTTAATCTCGATAAACCAAAAAGACGTAACAAGAGATTATTGAAAATCAATCCTAAATTTAATCTCGATAAACCCAAAAAACGTCCAATAGACGGAAATATGAAAGAGTTTAAGAGATTATTGAAAATCAATCCTAGATTTAATCTCGATAAACCAAAAAAAACGTCCAAGAGAGATTACCCCTGGAAAGATGCTCAATTCAATCTCGATATAGTTTCTAATACACCAAAGAATACAATTCTTGATAAAGCCATGATTAGTAAAATCAGAGACTGTTTTAATGAATTCAAGCGTGATGGAGCATCTTATTGTTGGTCAACATTTCGAATTGATGGTGTTGTTGATGCTACCATGACTGATGAAAAAGCAGCAGTGATAATTTCACGTGTTGGGGAATAACGGCATTTTTTCCGAATCAAATTCATTATCAAAGTCGATGGCAAATGGATTATTAAGGATAAATTTGAACCAAACCTCAAGAATAAAAAAGCTGTCATTGTGAGTAGAGATTCCAAACCAGGGATTCTAACCGGCATTGATAAACCATACTACGAAAGATCTTATCCCGTAACAGCAATGGTTTATGGGATATATCCGTTAAATGATAAACCCGATATCGCAAAACTAGCTCCTATGAAATATTCGTCAGGGCTTAATTGTGTAGCAGAACGAATAATAGAACACTTCACAAATGCATCCCGAGGAAATAAACTAACTGATCTGCGACGTAGGAAAATAACCGAGTGGGAACTGACAGTGAAACAGCATGGTGCAAAGATTTCTGATATAGCTAAATTAGAAACATCATTAAGATTTCCAATAACAGTTATGACGATAACGGGAGAGGTTTTATACGAACCGAAATATAACAAAAATGGAGCACCAATACAGATTATTGATCATAACAAACACGCGTGGACACCTGCGGTAACAATATTTCCACGAGAACGAACCGTGAAATAAATCCCTAAGGAGTTCGTCGGGGATGTTTTCTATGAAGAGAAATTATTCGATGCTATTCATGCGTTGTGTAAGGATGATCCTGTGTCAGTGTGGTTACTTAGAAGTGATGAAGAATTCGATCAATTTGTAAAACCAAATGGTGAATTATATCGCATTGAAGAATTAGATAACAGAATGAGAAAAATCGCTAGTGATTTTTCACCGCAGAATTCCCATGAAAAACTACTCACGGATAGTTTTACTATTCCATCAGTGGTAGCTCACTTCGCAAGAGAAAAAAACTCATGGCGTCCAACACGAAATGACTTTCTCGAGGATGTTAAATTGAGTTGCGTCGAATTCGGTCATGGAGGACTGTGGAATACGAAATTCTCACGTGATGGTATGATTTCAATTGATATATCCGCGTGTTATCCCGGAAGTTTTCTCGGGTATGGGGAATGCGCTGAGTACTTCAAACGATTTGGACACCCCACGCATGAAATGACTCGTGTTGCGATTAATGGACCATTGCCTGATTTTGATTTAACCGGATTCGCTCGTGTGATATCATTTGAATTAGCTACAGGGTTACATCCGTGTAGTTATGTTTGGCTCGGTAGACACCTATCTGAAAAGGCCTGGATGCCAATAGTGCTATTGAGATATATGATTGATTGTGGTATGCTAATATCGTTGATTGTTTCCGAGGCTATTATATGCTATCGAGCTCAGAAAGAAGTTTGGCTACCACAACCCAATCTAGATAGAATAATCAACGAACTACGAAAACAGTTTCCAGATTTCAGTGAAGAAGAAATCATAAATTGGTCTAAGAAGTTATTTGAAACTAAAAAAGAACAAGCAAAAGATCTCGGAAGAAGAATAATCGGTAAATTTACCCAGGGTGGACGATACGATAACGCAAAATATTCTTCGCGGTTGATCATAGATGTCGCTGAATACGATTTTATTGTAGCGGATTTAATGAAACAGGGAAAACTTGTATCCCGTAAGGATGCTTTTCTATCCAATGGTGAGAAATTAGGTACGGTTGTTACCTACTGTGATGGATATAATTCCCAGTACACACATTTGAGAAGTTCAATGTTAGCCTATGCTTCTATTAATCTATTTTCGATGATAAATAGATTTCCTAATACCGCGGTTAGAGTGGCCACTGATTCAATGTATATACACAATAAGTACAAATCAGCTGTAGCGGCATTCACAGATCCCGAAGAAAATTGGGGGCGTTGGCGATTTAAAAAGGAGATGCTACATGAGTATTGTGAATCCGCAGACGTTGCCATGGATGATAAATATATTTGTTGTAACCGTATTGAAATTCAATCAGAACTTTCTAATGCACCACCGGTATCTGATCCAGTATGTAGATACAAGACAGTTTATTTAAACGGTTGTGGTGGGTCAGGAAAGACAACTCGTGCAATTGAATTATTCCGTGGGAAAAATCCTACGGATTTCACAAACATGATTGTGCTAACACCGACTCACAGACTCGCCAGAGAGATGATACAACGAGGGGTAAATGCTTGCACTTATCACAGTTTTTTTCGATGGAAAGGTGACAAATGGACTCCTGATCGAATGGGTGATAAATTCATTCCTGAAATCATAATCTGGGATGAAATATGCACAGTGTCATTAGATGTATTAAAAACATTTCTTGAGTGGTTGTTAACCAAAAACACAAAAGTCGTCATGTGCGGGGATCAAGGCCAACCACCACCATTTGTCGGTGCATCTCCACATGAATGGCTAAAGGGTTTTGTAGACTACTATGAAGAAATCACCACTGATTATAGATCACTTGATGAACGATTACGCGAGTTCAAAGCGCTAATTAGATTACAACCGGATAGAATCCAATGCGAAATAGCGCGTGAAGTGATTTCAAAAACCCCAATGAATGATTTCTGGGAAGCGTGGAGACCAAACGATTTGATCATTGCAAGTAGAAAAATAGTCAGGGACACACTTCAAATGAAGTTATTTGAATTGCATAAAGAAAAATTTGCAACGCTTCCAGTACCCCTTTGTTATAGGCCATCGGATACACGAAAACAGAATATTGAAGTTGATATTCCAGGACAGAATGAAAAACAAATTCTGGTATTAAATGATATTGTGCTGGTTGATATCAATGTCGTTGAAGATGCATTGCGTGCTAATAAATCCCCGTGGACGCTAGGATACGCAGCAACAATACACTCTTCACAGGGATTGACTATATCGAATACAATTGTTTGGATGGTGGATAATCACATCGAATGGTCGAATTTAGTCTATCTCGCAGTATCCAGAGTACGAAGAATAAATCAGCTTCGAAGAATTGTTTTCGATGATGAAATCATTGGTGATGATAATGACACAACAATAAGTGATATTGATGTTAGCATCATTAATAAAAAAATCTCCGGTTATAAACAACAGGACAAAAAAAAAACAACGAGAATTTGATATTGATGCTAAATTAATAATCACTTTGAAGAAACAACAGAATAATCACTGCGCGAGTTGCAATTGTATAATGCGTTGGCAGTATTCGGATAAGGATCCTCGCCAATTCACCGTAGACAGAAAAAATAACAATCTCGGTCATGTCAGAAATAATGTGATGTTGACTTGTCTTGAGTGCAATAGACGCAACGGTGCTAGTTAAGACCATGCGGTGGCAATTGAGTATCCTCGGGAATCACTTGTAGTTGTTGTCGAGTAAAACCCCGCTGAGGGGCAGTTGAATCCAGTTTATAGACTGGAGGTCTACCAGTTGATCGTGTTATACTAGATATCTTATGCGTAGTGACGCTCCAAATAGGATCAGTAGCCCTTTTTCTACCCCCTTCAAGCTCTCCTGGTTCGTATAAGTACCTCACAATGACATTACTACCAAGAATTGGTTGGGAAACGCTAGCGTTTCTAGGGAAATCTTTTTGTGGTTGTACGGGTATTGACTTCTTTTTAATCGCGTTGATAGGTTTCATGTTGATTGTTCTAGTAATCTCGTTATTCAGTGCAGTAATCACAGATGGTAATCTTTTAACCCATTCACTGGATCGCTTTTCTTGAATGAATTCTTTTGCGTATTGATATCCAAATAACCGCTCAGCAATCGTCCGATTAAATCGTTCTACAATGGCCTGATCGCGATGTAGCGCAGTATGCCCTCGTCGTATGGTGACATTATGATGTTTCATTGTAGATAGAACCGCACCCTGAAATTCCTTGCCAGGATCAACTTGTAACAGATTTGGCCAGTGCAGAGGACCTCGTCGATAAATCCTTTCAAATGCAGAAGCGACTTCAGTGGCTGATTTTGTTTTTAACGGTTCTGCTTCTTTGTATCGACTTGCAATATCAACTACGGTTAGCGCGTATTTGTAACCACGATCATGTGGCAGAAATAATATATCAGCCTGATGAACTTCATTAGGAGCGGTCACATCAAAATGCGAGAATTGAATTTGTTTAGGTGGTGGTAGATAAATTTGCCATAGTGCCTGTTTGGATAACCAATTAGCCGCAGTGGTTTTTTTCACTTTTGCAGCGCTAGCGAGTTTATTGATTGCAGCGTTACCCCTCCAGTATCCCCTCGGAGAATAATAAATTGATTCCATATTATTAATTACCAGCACCTAACATCAATTTACTTTTCATAGCCGATTTTATCAAAAATGAAGACAATTTTTCTTTGAAGGATTTATCACGAATAGCATTTAACGCATGAATTAATTTCACATCTGCTAGATGCCTGTGTTGCAGATTGCTGCTTTTATAAGCAACATCATGAAGGTGACAGGCCTTATCAATGGCGTTTATTGGTTCTTCACCGGGGTTGGGTTGATTTTGATTATTGAGTCTGATATCAAGTCTGGTTCCCGGTCCACAGTAGCTATATCCTGGAAGGTGCTTTTCTCCGGGGTATTTTGCCCATGGGGTTCCAGGGAGCTTTGCCAATTTGGCTGCGATATCACCTCCTCGTTTTTTTTTAAATCAGATTTCATAGACACAAATCTAAATTTCTTTATACCACATTGCACGCATTTACCAGAAAGCGCTGATCGGTTATTTTTAGTTGTAACCGTCGTCACATCATCTGTGCCAGTACGCGTTTTACACTTCACACAATATAGATCCATAATTTATGTATAGAAATATGGATATAATTGATTTTTCAGCGACTAAAACAAGAGAACCAATTAAGCATCATGCAGAGCTACCAAACTCTATCCGGATGATTATAATCGGGCCATCTGGATCCGGTAAAACGCAATTGTTGCTCAATTTAATAATGAGATGGATGAAGTGGGATAAGTTGTATTTAATTGCCCCTAGCGTAGATGATCAACGATGTTATGAAGTGTTAAAGGATTTTAACGAGAATGCATCAGAAATTAAGGGTGAGAACGCCATTGATTTTATAACCGATATCGATGAAGCACCGAGTATTGATGATATTGATGGAGATATTAACAATTTAGTCGTATACGATGATATAATGTTGGATAAACAAAAGAATCCTGCTAGAATATTTTCCCGTGGGCGTCACAAAAACACTGACGTGATATATGTCACTCAACGCTACACTCAGGTTCCAAAAGTCATCAGAGATAACTGCAATATTCTTTCTGTATTCAACGGAGTTGATACTCATACGCTACGAAATATTTGGCAGACATGGTGTTCTGATATGGACTTCAATCAATTTCGAGATTTCTTTAGTCATGCTCAGTCGACTCCGCACGGATTCGCAACAATAAATCTACATGATCCTCGGACACGATATGGTATCGGACTAGATAAAATATTCGGTTAAAATCATTTATTATTTTTGTTAACCAGAACTGAAATCACTAAGCAGCAGAGAGGGTGGATGACAACAAGTTGCGACCAAAATTAATTAAAAAATCGTTTTCATTTTTTTAGTTAAAATGATTTCGTAGGGAGATTTCAAAAAAATTTTTGTCTAAAAACGTTGTAGGGTTTGCCCCTGAGACATTTTTTTTTGATCGTAGGAAGGCTTGTTTTAGGATTTCAATCAAATTTTGTCTGAAAATGTTGTAGGATTCACCCTCTCTGCTGCTTATATATTTCTTTAATTTTAGTTCTTCTTTTAATTTCATTTCATCTGGTACTGCTAGAGACGCACCTGGATTTATCAACTTCAACCCGTGACTATATAACTTACATCACCAAATCAATAACATTAACGTTATTTACGAGTGTTTGCACTATAATGCTAAACACTGCTCCGATGGCCTAGTGGTAAGCGAGTCCGCTGCGGGAGGTCGTGGGTTCGATCATCGATCGAGTCATATCAACGACTTACAAAAATGGTACTAACAGCTGTCTCGCTTGACCCTCAGCATTAAGAGATAAGTGTTAGGACTGGTCAGTAAGGTGTCAGGATAATGTGACTTGGTGGGACATCATGCTACATGTCTGCGGCATGATGCCCCCAATGCTTGACATCACTATAAACTACCTCACTGTAGACATCGTAGCGATATGACTGAAACATTGTTTAAGGTACGTTAAAAATCCTAATCAAACAGATAAACCAAAATAACGCTAAACTAAATGTTTTGGGATCTTCCATAGTATAACTGAGATGTATGCCTGATAAGAACAGATCTCTCAGCTGCGGAAAATTGTCCACGACAATAATCTACCTCAGGTGGGATCAACTACTAAACCTCTCGGCTCGGTAAAGAAAATAGTTAACTGGCTATCAGCGAGAAGACAAACGAATATAAACGGGAGTTTGATCTTGATCCTGAATTTGTCATGACGCTGAAACAACTATTAAATAATCACTGCGCCTGTTATAACATAATAATGTTGTAGGAATAGTTTGCTAATGACAGAAAACAATTCACAATAGACAAAATCAATAGTAAGCTCGGCCACACACTTGAATATGTCCCGCTGATTGTCTAGAGTGTAGCCGACGTTGAAGAGCTAGTACCCTTTGGTATCGCGAATACAACCTGGCTGTTTAATGCCATCGGAGATTTTCTATTTGTATTTACATGTGCCTAAGCGACTCTGTTGTTCGTGTTTGCTTGATGTACTTATCAATTCATGTGGTAAAAACAAAATATTCACATGATGATCCAAGTTGGGAGTGCTGACGTCAAACCGTCAATGTTTCAGTCGCTTGCAAATACATTTGTCATATTCCCTCTCCGGCCAAGCAATCGGCATCGGCGAGTTTGCTTATCGCCATTGTTCCATCCTGGTATCCTCTTGGACAATAATAAATCGACTATATTGTTATAATTATCGGACAATTGACTGCCTGCCATAACAGCTATCTTACCACTCATAGCCGATTTTATCAACCAGTTAGTAACGGATTCATGCATGTTTATATTTTATATCGACGTTAACATATAAATCAACTTGATATCCATGATACGTCGCTGTTAAAGATCTTTATTTTTATACGCGCGCCATGAACATGAATTTTGCCTCATTCGGGTTGATGTTTATTCTTATTTGCGTCCAGTCGGATATCAAGTCATGTTCCATGACGACAGCAGTTATATCCCGGAAGATATTTTTCACACGGGTACATAGCCCAAGGTGTTCCTGTTAATTCCTGAGTACCTCATCACTATCACTACCCCGCACAATAATACAGACTTGACCAAGTTATTATATTATTTGTAGCTACAAGCGACATATAAACAGATCGATTTCCACGATCAGACATGCGGCATCTTTATATATTTATCGGCAGCTTCTTGGTTTGTTAGTGAAGTCACGCCAGCGAATGTCACCTCATGTGATTTCCCGAGTATAAAAAGGTACATATATGTTGTGTAATACACTCATATTTGTTTAACGGTGTAGATTTATGTTTGAGTAATAATACGGGTTTCTTTGGCGACGGGAATTCATGTTTCTTTTGTAATTATATTGTTTGTTCATTGTGTTACCCGTACTTTTTTTCACCTTTGTATTATATGAATATCGGCATTGCAAGTGTGAACTTCCTGAACAATGTCTTACTGAAAACAACAATAAATGTAACTCAGTTGCAAAACCGGTATATTAACAGCTGAATTGACACAAGTTTAGCACATTAGTAATGGCGAATCAACATGAATAAGACAAGATTCAAGTATCAAATACATCTGCCTAAGAAATACTCCATTACCATGTCGAAAGAAGAATCAATGCGCTCCGTAATAACACCTTGTAACTTGTTACTTTTGTCAATAAAATGATAAATGTATTGGTGTTTCTAACATATTTGACACTTTTAGAATACTATTGCCGTTTACTACATTTGTCGCCAAACGAGTAAAGGTAAAATATATGCATTAATGACGGTTTGAGGTACGTAGTATAACTGAAGTATATATTACAAAATTTAAGCACATCGTGAATCGTCATTCTAGTCATCTTGGTGAATTTTAATGATCGCTATTGTTGTTACGTTTATATATTCCTATACAAGCTAGCTACATCGCCCCGCCCCTCCTTCCCCCCCCCCCCAACCCCACGGCCAAAAACCCTGCCTTAACAATCCGGGCAGTGAAAACTGATGATTTCTTAATTTCAAAAGCCAATCCGAGCCTTGTATGTAAGCCTGGCTGGCAAGATGAAATCCTTCACTGAAGCATGACAGATCCAGATGCAGTCTCGTGGTGCAAAAAAACAAAATATAATTTATTAGCAAACGAAAATTACCACGCCAAGCTAAATAATGTTTCATATACTATCCGATGATAAGCTCAGTAGACAAAAAATGTCATTTTTTACAGACAAATTTAATATAAGAGGAAATGGATACGTGGAAAAATACTGATGTAATCTCAGTAAGTAATAAATGCAAGTAGGGATATCTATTTCTTTTATTTTAGTTCTTTTTTTCATTTCATTTCTTCTCGTACTGCTAGAGACGCACCTGGATTTATCAACTTCAACCACATGACTATATACCTTACATCACCAAATCAATAACATTAACGTTATTTACGAGTGTTTGCACTATAATGCTAAACACTGCTCCGATGGCCTAGTGGTAAGCGAGTCCGCTCTGGGAGGTCGTGGGTTCGATCATCGATCGAATCATATCAAAGACTTACATAAATGGTACTAACAGCTGCCTCGCTTGACGCTCAGCATTAGGAGATAATTGTTAGGACTGGTAAGGCTGGTGTCAGGATAATGTGACTTGGTAGGACATCATGCTACATGTCTGCGGCATGATGCCCCCAATGCTAGAAATCACTATAAACTACCTCACTGTAGACATCGTAGCGATATGACTGAAACATTGTTTAAGGTACGTTAAAATCCTAATCAAACAAACAAGCCAAAATAACGCTAAACTAAATGTTTTGGGATCTTCGATGCTACTGCTGAGATTTATGCCTGATAAGTACAGATGTCTCAGCTGCGGAAAATTGTCTACGACAATAATCTACCTCAGGTGGGATCAACTACTAAACTTCTCGGCTCGGTAACGAAAATAATTAACTGGCTATCAGCGAGATGACAAACAAATATAAACGGGAGTTTGATCTTGATGCTAAATTTGTCATGACGCTGAAACAACTATAAAATAATTACTGCGCCTGTTATAACATAATAATGTTGAAGGAATATTTTGCTAATGACATAAAACAATTCACAATAGACAAAATCAATAGTAAGCTCGGCCACACACTTGAATATGTCCCGCTGATTGTCTGGAGTGTAGCCGACGTTGAAGAGCTAGTACCCTTTGGTATCGCGAATACAACCTGGCTGTTTAATGCCACCGGAGTTTTCTATGCGTATTACATGTGCCTAAGCGACTCTGTTGTTCGTGTTTGCTTGATGTACTTATCAATTGGTGTGGTAAAAACAAAATATTCACATGATGGTCCTAGTTCTGAGTGCTGACGTCAAACCGTCAATGTTTCAGTCGCTTGCAAATACATTTGTCATATTCCCTCTCCGGCCAAGCAATCGGCATCGGCGAGTTTGCTTATCGCTATTGTTCCTGGTATCCTCTTGCACAATACTAAATTGACTCTATTATTAGAATTATCGGACAATTGATTGCCTGCCACAACAGCTATCTTACCACTCATAGCCGATTTTATCAACCAGTTAGTAACGGATTCTTGCATGTTTTTATTTTTTATCGACTTTAACATATAAATCAACTTGATATCCATGATACGTCGCTGTTAAAGATCTTTATTTTTATACGCGCGCCATGAACATGAATTTTGCCTCATTCGGGTTGATGTTTATTCTTATTTGCTTCCAGTCGGATATCAAGTCATGTTCCATGACGACAGCAGTTATATCCCGGAAGATATTTTTTCACACGGGTACATAGCCCAAGGTGTTCCTGTTAATTCCTGAGTACCTCATCACTATCGCTACTCCTGACAATAATACAGACTTGACCAAGTTATTATATTTTTTGTAGCTTAAAGCGACATATAAACAGATCGATTCCCACGATCAGACATGCGGCCTTTTTTATATTTATCGGCGGTTTCTTGGTTTGTTAGTGAAGGCAAGCCAGCGAATGCTTGACGTCTTTCTTTTGCGGTTTGATTTATTTTCTTACTGACACTTGCTGGTGTCAACTCTCTCCTGGCCAGTTTTACTTGTTGGGTTAGAGTAGGTGCTCGACAGTTGAGAACGCTTTACTAGCGGCGTCACTAACAGTGCCGATAGCTTTCTCACAAACAATCGCTTTCATTCACAATTGTTTTATAGTCGGGATAGCTTTTGAGGCTATCTTTCTTGCAAAAAACTTGAAAAACACCACCAATCCCATCTGCGTACATAATATTATATACTAGTAATTAGGAATTTATCAACCTGACCACCACAGGTCAAAGTTGATCACTGTGTATAATCATGTTATTTTGTTATCTTTGCACTAATTGATCCATCACGTTAGTAATCGTTGCTTATAATATCGATTAGTGCCCGACAGAAACTGCTGTCCATGACACCATCGATACATAAACAGCATACACGTCATTGATTTCGGTGATAGTAGTGGCGTCTCGTCTTCAACTAAAAAAAATCTAGTAGATAATTATCAGCGATGATTTTAGTGACCCCAATTTTATCGTAAATCGCTGACGAGGTTTTTCGCGTCAACGATCGCAAGTGGCAAGGCCATTTCCGGCTGCCCCATCAGGTGATGATTCATCATGTGGTTCCAGAGACCTAAGGAGTGCCCCTAACTCATCTTCCTCTTTTGTTGATGTTTCAGATCCAGGTGTACGCCGAAAGATTTCAAAAATATTAATATCTTCCTCATACCTAATCTGCTGAGTGTTATTAGCAACGCGATATACATACTTAACCCAATCGCCAGTTGTTACAATTGTAATATATTCGGGTTGTACATACTGTTCTCCTCTACATTATTCACACGCGACATAAATCATATATTTATATCGTATCCCTATGAGCAGTAATACCTTTATCAGTAAATGTATATATTATGTTAGTTAGACCTTGTATGGTTGGTTCAAGAAGTTGTTGATCGCGTTGTGGCTGAACAAGTTGCATGTTTGGGTGGTTGTGGTTGAAGACGATTAGCTATATCCGCTGGTAATGTCTTAAAACGTTCTTTGTGGCCTTAGCTGTTGTAGCCATTATATTAGTTGGTTCAACAATTGGCTTAATTTAACTGTTATGGACCTTCTATAGATTCTACTTGAGGTTCCTGACGTTGTTGTAGCTGCTGTTTGACAGAATTACGGACGGGAAGATAATACTTAGTTGCAGAGGGAATCATTATTATTATTAGTATAACAACGATTTAAATATAGAGGGTGAACGGATACACTAAGGTACAGAACAAACACAGTAAACGCAGCGACATTCGCAACCCTTAATTGTTCTTACAACATGAGAACGCATCAGTAAAGGATTTAATATTGCCAACCATACTTACAAGGCTGAAATTGACTTTTGTAAATTAAGAAATCAACGCAATCAACATTGTCTAGGTTAGAGCGAGCTTTGGCTGTGTGGGCTGTCTCATAACCCCACCCATATACGTATAGATAAAACGGTCAGAAAGTTAATTTCATGTCCGGAAATTATTTTCTATCATCACACCACAATAAAGCAGCAAACACAAAAACTGTGTATATACTTTGTTTCCAACCCGCTAAAAGTCTGTCTGCTATGTTTTTTTCTTACTTTAAGAGAATGTATTATCTGAGTAAATATTCGACACACCTGTCAATTACAGAAAACCAGCTCCTACACCCACCACCCCTCAGACGGACACATTTTTTCTTGAAATATATCAGCCAAATGTCAAGAATGAATGGTAGTTTGAAAAATGTGAATTACTTCGTATGTCGTTGGATTATATTACAATGCATAGTGTCGGATTTACAGCTAGTAAGTTCTTGAAACTGTGGAGCTTTTGATACCCTGTATGAATTACGCATTGCTTTCACACAAATATTTCAAATAGATTTGGAGTATTTATTCTCACGATTTCCAGTTTGATAGCTGGAATAGGAACACATACATATGACACGCAGCATCTTGTTCTCTGTCAAATGTATTGCTGTACTAACGAAGCAGGAATCATTCAAAAAGGAACATTTGTCCAAACTCAAGAGTCGTGTAAAATTGTTTTAATTATATCTGCTTCCTATGACATGGCGGGTTTTATGGTTTTGTGGTATTCGAATTGTTTAGGTATTTTTATGCATAGCGTCACCTATCTTGTATTTAACTTATATACCATACATGACCATAAGTCATTAGTCGTGCATCACCAGCTGGTTCGGGAAAAGTCGAAATTGCTGGTGGATACCTATGAATATCATTTTGTTTCCAACCATAACCGTCCCGCATGCTATCAAAAAGAATATATATTTTTATACATCGATATTACTGTTAACATATCCATTAACCAATTAATTTTTTGATAAGGTCGAATAATGTTTTGTAAGAGTCAGATCACATCATGGCCATATGTATCAAGGACCATGAAATCAAGCATATGGTACTATATAAGAGTCAACATGTGAAGCACGTTAATGTGTTTGTTTCCCGTTGCTTTTAGTAACTGAGAGACGTTGACTTTTAAACTTGATTGTACGCAATTTATAACTTTTTACTAAAACACCACGAGTTGCTTAACGAGTCATGGTTTTATGAGTATTTCCATGCTTGTGCTGGCGGGCCCATTCTCCTCTACAATACTGGCGCCACCCCTCCATCACAGTTGGTTACATATACATTACATAAACTCTCGCAGATAAACTTATTTTATTCGACGGCACAGGTGGCAGAATGCAGGTTATGGAAATAACATCCAATCTTCAAGGTGATTTAAACTTTGTGCAAAATTTACGTCAGGTTCCCAACATTGGGATAAGTATTTGCCATCATACAAATATTCGTCTCGGTATTTAAGCAATATCAGACTAACTCCATTTGCATCACCTTGAATCTACTGGTGTCTTTTTGATAGATTGTTTTCTGCAATCGTCTAATTGAACCTGTAAATTAAATGAATGTTAAGACAAAAACATAAAAGGAGATATATAGTTCCTCAAAGGTGCATTTATATCTCTCTCTCTCTCTCTCTCTCTCTCTCTCTCTCTCTCTCTCTCTCTCTCTCTATATATATATATATATATATATATATATATATATATATATATATATATATATATATATCTGAAATCGCTAAGTTTAAGACTTACAATACTTTCATATCATTATGGGCTATATATTAGAAATAACTAGAGACGAAACAATATATAAAAATATCTAGCTACATTATAGGAAAATAATGATACTCGCCGACGCAATTTGACACTGCAGATATCGATGGTCCAGAGAATAGTAATAATGTAAACAAAATAATAAAGAAATCTTTGGCATTGATGATTTAACGCAAGTGTTATGTCTAAAATGATTTTAAAAGCTTACGTTGAGGACATCCATATAGTCTCCTGTAACTTATTTAGAACCGGCACATAAATATGAACGAAAGGAGTGAAAAAAGGCAAATAAATGACACGAAATAAAATACTGTGAGACAAAAAAGGACTAAAAGATAATACAGAGTAACAGAAGTAGAAAATATAAAACCGGAAGATTAATAACCGCAACTAAACATATTTCTCATTTATCTACATAATTTGTTTTCCCTGTCATGTCTCTATGTAAAATGCAGTAAAGACGTTCCTCTATAAAGTTATTCTTCCTAACGTTTGTCTCCCTAATATTCTCCCTCACAAAACATATTAAGAGCTGTTTTCTAACTAATTAAAATCGAGGGTGAATTATATTTACTGAATGCATCATATCCATCCCACCCGCAGATAAAGGGAATTCGTAACTATTTTATATCTGCAATACTCGAATCAGCCCTTGAGATAGGATGGGTGAAGGTCGCAAACTTTTACGAATTCTTCCTTTAATACTTTTGTTTCGATTTAAGGGGAGTAGTAATATTTGTTCTGTTGTTTTACAGGGATGAGAAGATGATTAGCCAGGTTTCGAATACTGAGTGCCAATCAGATGGCTGATTGGGTTGGATGTGAGGATATTTTAGAATTAAATGTCACATTCTCAAAACCAACCAAGCCTTTCGATGTTGGGTTCTATAGTCTGAGTCTATATCCCCGTTTGTTTGTACCCCCCGGCCGATATCAGTAACGAAACGCATAAAGCAGATAAAAAAAATCAATAAATTTTACTCAATTCATTCATTGATTTATAATTTCTAACCCGATTACTGAAATCGGCAGGGGGAGGGGGGTACACACAAACGGGAACACTGACTCAGACTATAGTATTTATTTGATTTTGTTGTGAGACAATATATTTATAACACCTGGGAACGAATGTCCTAGGAAACAATTTTCCACTAAAAAATAAAGGAAAAACTGTTTTTATTATTTGGGGAAGTTGTATTATTGGGAAGAATAGGTTATGTGGCAATGGTCTTCAAAAATCACTTTAAAATCTTTTAGAATTTTAAAATATATAAATAAATCATTTTACAAAAATTGTATAGAAACATGACAGTTTCTTTATATATATATATATATATATATATATATATATATATATATATATATATATATATATATATATATATATATATATATTAAGAACAGCAATGCGGGAAATATAAAATTGATTTCTTTGGATAAAAATGTATATCATATTTGAAATTTATCTGTATGAATTCAGTCTACATAGAATACATTTAACGGTCCGCCACTAACATTTCACAATACAACGTCACACATTCGGTAAGATTTGTTTGTGAAGCTTTGTGGCGGTATATAAAAAATGGACCTCTTCGTAGAAACAAGATATATTAAATGTAGGATATATACATATTCTAGTATGCACAAAGAAGATATTCTTTCTCTATGTTCTCGGTGAACACTCAAGAATAGTAACATAGGATGTGTTGATTGATAAAAACAAATTCGACTCGATACACTTGAAAAGAACAAGCTATGTGGGCCTTATTTCATAAGTAAGGAATAACAACAGAGACTATATACGAGTGAGTTCACTTCATGGGGAATACAATTGTAGGTTCGCCACAATCATTGAACAATATCATCGTATTCCGTTTAGCAGGGTTTTTGTTTTGTTTTAAAATGTAGACCACACAAGATATAATACATGGCGATACCTATACTGCGATAAAAGCAATTATTTTTATAGTGTGCAAGCTCAAATGAACATGTCGTAAAGGATACATAATCATAAAGCTGGATACATTTTAAAAGCCAACGACATGCGGTAATTGATCCAAAAATACTACATGTAAGAGAGCATGATAAATCATATTTGAAACTAACTTTTAATGAGTTTAATCAACCATGAATGCATGTAGATTTTCACCACTAATATTAAACAATACCACCTTCTTCAATTCGGTTTTCTTTTGTGTAAAACTATTGTAAACAGGATAAGGACAATATATGTTCAATGTTGTGAAAGATTTTTGCGACTAAATCAAGGTAGTGATTCATAAATCAAGAGACGCACTCTTGTTAGATACAATTATTCTCTTCCCCGCACACACACACGATTAAGTTCAGCTGTGTGGGGTCATTTAAATACCTTCAGTTTATTCATCATGTTCTGTATTGTATTTTACCGCTTTAAACGTTTGTGCTATATTTAACTAGTTAACAACAATCATTAAAACAGTGACATTATTTTTATTTCTTTCTACAATATGATTACTTGCTCTCTGATTTCGTCCTCTGCAAGCAACACACACACATAGTATTTCCCACTTTCTTATTCGTGTCTTAATATGACTACGTCGTCTGTAGATTGCTCCATTACTAACAAATACCACAGCTCTGTTCGTATAAACTGATGATAACAAAGTGGCGTTATTAAGCACTTAGAAACACTTCATAGAACGCAAAATAAACATTGATACAATTTGTAGAGTATGTAAATCGTTTGCACGCACGAACGGTCATCAATTTGACAAATGGCGTTAAACTCTTAAACAACAACACCAATCCAGCCCCCAACCTTGTTGTCAAACACAGGACTTAACATCCAGCAAACGTTGTTTTAAAATCTGACAGCCACACATACAAACCCATATCTAAAGTAGTATTACAATAAGATGTCCGTACAATTAACGGCCACACATTTAATCCAGCACCCATTTCTTTGTGTTAATTTTACATTCCAAAAAAACAGCCTTACAATGCAACATTTAATTTATCAGCACATAAATGTACAAGTATTAACATAACAACATATTCTTAACACCCCTTATCCTGTATGTCATACAACAAAAGTATGTCAGTAGAGTGTGTTTTATATATTATAACCCTTTTCTCTGATTATCATTAGACTCTACAAGAACAAGTTGGTCAATGATTTCACAGCTGTGATACCAGTAAGCAGACAATCGTCATCAAAGATGAAGGACATGCAAGGAGCCCCAGGAATTGACTGATATGTCTTGCAAGAACTTGAACACAAAAATGCATCATTTCGACTCTTCGCTCAAAGTTTTCTCTTGGACATTAAATATCTGTTGTTGTTCTTTTACAATAGGCAATTATCCTGTTTTATACGTTCGCCTGCGTGTTTAATAACGATTATAATTTTACCATGTACACAATTCTATTAATTTTCCACCAACAGTCCCAACCCCATTTATTTTAAAATATGGCCATTTTACTTGCACAAATTCACAAATTATATGTACTCTGTGCACCTGTCTTAAAATGCAAAAAGAAAGCCCTGCTTTTGAAACAATATTTAACAACAACAACAACACTCTGCACGTCAAGTCATTGTATAATATGTATTGTATTACAGAAAATCTGGAGACGGAGTACCTAAGGCGGTCTGACGTTGACTTCAACGTCATTCCGGCAACTCCTGCGACGCCGTTGGTGCCAAGCTGTAGCGACATTTGTCGTTCCCTTGGGTCCACCAGCTGCGTGGAGAGAGGGGATCTGCTGCATGGGCAACATCTGATTCTCCATTTTAGACTGCCCAGGCTTTGTAGCTCCACTAGGGAGGACACTCCAGCGTCGTCTTAAGGCGTCGGCACAACACGGGAAGCAGCAGTCTACCAGTTATAAGCCATAGCTCGATTGGCGTAGAACTTGGCGCCAGGGGATGCTTTCGACGGTGGGAGAGATCCCCATGTCTCATTGGAAGCTACCGCCCGCCTCAAGCTGGGCAGCCTCCAGTCAATAAGGTGCTTCCCGCCATGGCCTGCCTGCTTCACTGGGTGCGTGGAGCTTAGAGAACCATCTCGACAAGCAGGAAAAAAAACTCTGCACCAAGCAAGATACAAAGAGGAAACAAGAAGACTCCAGCTCTTCCTTTCGCAAGCTGGAACATCAGAACCTTGTGCCCTGGACTCACCACTGACCTGCAGAAGATCAAGGACGCACGGAAGACTGCCGTCATTGACAGAGAACTCTCCCGACTGAATATCGACATTGCCTGTCTTCAAGAGACCTGACTGGCCGACAGCGGCACCATCAGGGAAGCCAACTACACCTTTTTCTGGCAAGGAAAACCATCAGACGAACCCAGGCAGCATGGTGTCGGCTTCGCTGTAAAGAACACCCTCGTCGCCTTCATTGAGCCTTCATCATCAGGCACTGAGAGGATCCTTGCCCTCCGGCTATCAACATCCTCAGGCCCAGCCAACATCTTCAGCGTGTATGCCCCAACCCTCTACTCAAACCCAGAAGAAAAAATCCAGTTCTACGAGGCTCTGGATCAAGCAATATCAAACATCCCCAGTACCGAGGGCCTCTACCTACTAGGAGACTTCAATGCGCGAGTGGGAGCTAACTACGAGGCATGGCCAACCTGTCTCGGCACGCAAGGAAGAGGCAAAATCAACGAGAATGGCCAGCGACTACTGGAGATGTGCTGCACTCACAGCTTATGTGTGACCAACACCTTCTTCAAATGCAAGGAGATCCACCAGGTATCATGGAGACACCCACGTTCCCGCCACTGGCACCAGCTAGATCTAGTCATCACCAGGCGCGCGGAACTAGCCAGCGTCCTTCTCACCCGCAGCTACCACAGTGCTGACTGCGACACGGACCACTCCCTTGTGGCCAGCAAAGTGCGAATAATACCCAAGAAACTGCACCACGCCAAGAAGAATGGTCGACCACGCATGAACACCTGCTGTGCAAGCAATCCAGAGAAGACACAGCAGTTCATCTGCAAACTTCACGAGGCTCTCACCAAAGAGACACCTGATGACACCATCGACTCCAAGTGGTCCCACCTCCGAGATGCTGTGTACAACTCAGCCATTACTGCCTATGGGAATAAAGAGCACAAAAACACAGACTGGTATGAGGCCAGCTGGGAGGAGAAGGAACCCGTGACTGAGGCGAAGAGGAAAGCCCTCCTGGCTTACAAGGCTGCGCCTAGCCTTGGTACATTACAGGCCCTCAGGACTGCCAGGAAAAATGCCCAGCAGACCGCCCGTCACTGCGCTAACACCTACTGGCTGAACCTCTGCACCAGTATACAGATAGCTGCCGAAACCGGGGATGCAATGGGCATGTACGAGGGTATCAAGAAGGCAACAGGCCCACCCACCTCCAAGATCGCCCCACTCAAGTCCAAGACTGGAGAAGTCATCAAAGACTAGGGCAAACATCTGCAGCGCTGGGTTGAGCACTATCTTGAGCTGTATGCAACCCAAAACGTCGTCGCGGACACCGCCCTAGACGCCATCCCAGACCTGCCAGTCTTGGAGGAACTAGACACACCACCCACCCTGGAAGAGCTTAGCAAAGCCATCGACTGCCTCGCTTGTGGGAAGGCCCCTGGGAGTGACGGCATTCCGCCTGAAGTCCTAAAGATAGGGAAACCAGCACTAATCCAGGCTCTGCACGAACTCCTCTGCCTCTGCTGGGGACAAGAACACATCCCCAGGACATGCGAGATGCAAACATTGTCACTCTATACAAGAACAAAGGAGACCGCAGTGACTGCAACAACTACCGGGGCATCTCTCTTCTCAGTATTGTTGGAAAGGCGTTCGCCCGTGTCGTCCTGGCGCGCTTGCAGACCCTAGTATCCCGAGTCTACCCCGAGCCCCAGTGTGGCTTCCGAGCAAGCAGGTCAACTGTAGACATGATCTTCTCACTACGACAGCTGCAGGAGGTGTCGTGAGCAGCAGATGCCCCTCTACATTGCCTTCATAGACCTGAACAAGGCATTTGACCTGGTCAGCCGGAGCGGACTCTTCAGGATCCTTAAGAAGATAGGCTGCCCCCCACGACTGCTCGCTATCATAACATCGTTCCACGAGAACATGCACAGCACAGTGTGCTTCAACGGCGCAACATCAGAGGCCTTCCCAGTCAGCAGCGGAGTGAAGCAAGGCTGTGTCCTTGCGCCAACTCTCTTTGCCATCTTCTTTTCCATTCTCCTCCAGTACGCCTGCAAGGACTGCAGCGAGGGTGTGTATATACACACCAGGACTGACGGAAAGCTGTTTTTAACATCGCCCGTCTCCGGGCAAAGACTAAAGTTACAAAGGTTCTCATCCGTGAATTGCTCTTCGCAGAAGATGCAGCGTTGACATCACACACGGAAGATGGACTGCGGCAGCTAGTATGCCGCCTCTCCCACGCCTGAAAGGAGTTCGGACTGACCATCAGTCTGAAGAAGACGAATGTAATGGTGCATGACGAAGACTCCTCTCCCACCATCGCCATTGATGGGTACAACCTGGAAGTTATTGAGGACTACACATACCTTGGGTCCACCATCTCCAACTCGCTCTCCGTTGATACTGATGTAAATGGCCGGATTGCCAAGGAATCAGCAGTTATGGCGAGACTGAACCAGAGGGTCTGGGACAATCACAACCTCACCGAGAAGACCAAACTGCGCGTCTACCAGGCATGCTAGCTCAGCACACTCCTTTACAGCAGCGAGGCATGGACCACCTATTCGAGTCACGTGAGGAAACTCAACAGCTTCCACCTGAGATGCTAGCGGTACATTCTGCGTATCCAGTGGCAGGACAACGTTCCCAACACAGAGGTTCTGAAACGCACCGGCATGAACAGCATGTTCTCCATTCTCAGCGAGAGGCGCCTTCGCTGGCTAGGCCATGTTAGGAGAATGGACCCAGGCCGCATACCCAAGGACCTGCTGTACGGCGAGCTAGTAGAAGATGCACGAACGACTGGAAGGCCACGTCTGCGATACAAATATGTCTGCAAAAAGGACATGAAGACAGCCAACATCAACATAAACAATTGGGAGAGCTGTGCTGACGACCGCTCCGCGTGGCGTCTTGCTGTCAGACAGGGCACTCAGAAAGCTGAGGAGAGGAGAAACACACACCTCGCTGCAAAGAGAGCCAGGAGGAAGGCAAACCAAAAACATCCTCAGCAAGCATCAGCATACACCTGCAGCAAGTGCAACAGAGACTGTCACTCAAGGGTCGGACTCTTCAGCCACTCGCGAAGGTGCAGATAGGACACCCAAATCGGAAGCTACACCATCGTCTCTCGAAGACGGACGGATGCCGACGATTACCTGCGGGATGCCAGTCTATTGTTTACCTTCATTCCAAACGATCCGGTTGCTTGGGAGAAAAACTTTAAGAAAAGGTATTACCTGTACCTCCTCCGTTTAATCTTTACTTTACTCACTTCCTCCTGTCCTTTGACATTCACAGGTGTTTCTCATAACTATTTTTGTGAATCCTGTTGATGACCAGACAAGAATTCAAAAATCCAGAACATTGTGTTTTTAGAAATGTTGAAAATAAAATCAAGGGTTGACCCACAATATAAATAGTTTTGCTGATCATGTTCTTTACAACTTTTTAAATGAAACTGTATTATGATTTGAGATTTCAAAATGAAGTTATATGATTGTTTAGGACTTACTGAAAAGCTGAACCAAAGTGATTCCTATCAATATGTTTAACTGATAAACAACATTAACAACACTGCCAAATTCAACAGTATTACTTTTTATATACTTTTATATATTATTCAGTCCCTCATTAAAAATTAAAGTTCAAATGATTGAACGGTATTTTCGATTAGCTTTCTCGAGAGTTGAGATCATGACGAGTGTATATTTAATGTCCCCAGTGGTTTACCAAAGATATACAATTCTCGAAATACTCTTCTGGCGTCAGTATTAGATCGTTATGTTCTTTTCCAAAGACGTCCTAATGTATGTTTGCCTTTGAGTGCTTTGGCTATTTCATGTTCTTTTTTTTAATGCTTTTTTTCAATGTATAGTGCTGTAGCTTATAACCTTTTCCACTGTTCACCACAGCTACAAAATGAATTCAATTTTGTTGTATCACTCCCGTCCTAGAACTGCTAACGGCTAACATCATCAACAACAACAACAACAACTACTACTACTACTACTACTACTACTACTAATAATAATAATAATAATAATAATAATAATACTTGTTGTGATCGCGAACCTTATTGATCTTAAATTTCAACTATTTCGACTGCAAGAACAAAACTTAAAGACCTCATAATGTTTACTACGTTAAATATTTTCAACATGTGTTATGTTTTCCAATTTCAAGGTGGTGTTTTGATAATCAAATCAATGTGTGTTTTTGTTATAGGTGTTTTCTAATGTTATAAAGCTTTTTGAGCTTCTAGATGTTAAGCACTATGCAAAGTCCTCATTATTATTATTATTATTATTGTATTATTATTATTATTATTATTATTATTATTATTATTATTATTATTATTATTTGTTGCCGACACTATGCATTATCAAGGGAAATGACTCTTACAGTAACGGCTGCAAAAATGCTTATGTGTTGCTTCCCATGACTCGTATCGACCCAAACAAGGATTGCTACCAGCAGGGGTGCGAAATATAATGACCACTCGCTGTATCAGGCCCGTGTCTGGTTTTGATTCATTAATTTAAATGTATACGGCCCGTGCCTTGGAGGTAGTTCTACACATTGATAGAGGCAACATGAATGAATGAATAATTGAATTATAGTGAATCCGGCCATGAAAGGTCATATGTTCACTAGTTTACATCAATATTAATATTGATGATTTAGTTTTTCCGTGGGGAAGGAATGGTGCCACATCCCCACTTGCATTTATGCGCACAAAGTGCGCTATTTAATTTGGGCGTCATGTCATACCACTAACTGTGGTTCATGACATGAATGTAAGCCCCTGGGTGAGTGGAAATAGACCAAACACACACACACACCCTATCAACCAATCGGTGAGCTTGTTACAAGCGGGAGTGCAATGGCACCAAATAATAGCGAGAGAAAAATAGTCTTCTCATATCGCTATGTTCATGGGCTCTGGACGAGGAAAAGGTGGTAAAAGTCCCGGAGGCTGACTAGCCGATGTCGTAGATGGATGTCGTTTACTCCCTGGAACGCCCTAGCCATTACTTATTTCAAATTCAGTCCAGTTTTACTAATGGACAAAAATAAAACCAATATTGTGTCAGCCACCTGTGCAATTGAGTCAAATTTGATAAGTTGCAAAAATTTACCTAACACTAAACGTACCAATGTTCCTAGTACATAGTGTACATATTGTAAGTCCCTAACAAATTTTAACTAATATGTCTATGCGACATTTGTAGGTGTGTCACTGTTAGGTTAGAATAGATTGTAAATTTTGTAGCGGTGTTTCAAAAAGATCGTATCAGATTTTTCAATAGAGATTGTTCGAATAGAGTTCTCGTACCAAATGAGAACTCAAGAAAAAATAGATGGCAGATATGGCAAGCCCTTAAAAGGGCTGTTTTATTGGAAGGTTCCTCGTTTTTCTTGCAACTGTATGAGGCGGGCTGCAGCTCGCTGCTCAGCTACACAGACTCGTGGAAATTCAAAGTCGTGGCCTTCTCTCAAAGATGTCGTAGTAGTAGCTGGACAGAATTTTAGGTCCAAAATGCCATTGTGCCCTTCTAGGGTGTGTTGTTTCAAGGGACCGGTATCCAATGTAGGTGACTGCATTGATGAAGTTGACGGCTTTTTTCTCATCCTTCATGGTTTTCGCAAGTCCCAGTTCATGGCATAGTGACGTCATAGCTTTGTCTTGTTCTTTTGTTGCATCCTTACTGTTTTTTTGGTTGAATGAAAGGTGATTCTTCTTATTTATCAGAAGTCGAAGATACTTCCAAATCTTTCTCCAATTTATCTGCCGAAATTGAAGATTTTTTAGCAGCAGGCGTAGATGGTGGTGGTGGTGGTTGCTGCTGCTTCTACGATGGTGTTGGAGGGGGGGGAGGTAGTTTGATCTCCTATAGATGTGAACGTTACCCCCAATTCTGTCAGTTCGTTGTAGAGTAGATCAAACTTTTTAGCTATCTCAGCTAATGTGTCTTCTACAGTCGTTTTTACCTCAGATGCAGCAACCCCAGCTAAGGGTTGTGAAGCCGGCTGTAGCTGCACTGGTGGTGGTGGGGGTGGTGTGGTTATTCTTCGATCCGACTGGGTCTTATTCCGCTGTCTTCCGCTACCCCTATTTCTCCTGCATCGTAGATTCCCCGATGAAGTAATTTCTTCTTTGTCCCATATCAAGAGTAAAGTAGTCCTTTTCTCTGCCGCTCTAAGGCTCCAGCTATCAGCTAGTTTTAACCCAATACCCATAACGGCACTGAGAGCCTGAGTTGGGACAATCTCCAACGCTGGCACGTATAATTCCATCTTGCTTGCTTGCTAGCTGGCCGCAGACTATCATGATAGAGGCAACATAGCATAGGACCAGAATATTGACGATATAAACAACAACAGTAAAATAAATTCAGGTAAACATATCAGCGAGTAGTTTATCACATGAACAGGAAGAAATCGAAAAACATATATCGGTGCTTCCACAATAATTCAGAGCATCTTTTGATCAGCGCAACAATGTCACTCAGCCAGCGCCTTACAGAAACAATTAAATACCTTAAACTAAGGTTCTCAATAAATTTGACATTTTTACGACAATAGCAAGATGGTTACAGAAACACCATAAATCTCACTCAGCATGAATAATGTGAATGTTGGCACTGCAAGCATGGATGCACTGCAAACATCTTTAGGGTGACAACAAATATCTTGGCAAAATATCCTCCAAGTCCACATTTAAATTATTTGACTTCGCTGTCCAAGAATTCAATTCTGTACCGTCTATCAGCTTTTAGTTTACAGTAGAACCTGTTTTGAAAGACCTCCCGTTCTGTCATAAATGTATTGTCTCTCAAGACAGGTCGTCTCTCATTACAGGTCAAAACACTATATACTCATTAATTTTCTGCATTGAGAATATGGTCTCTCAAGACAGGTAATCACACATAATAGTGGTCTTTTAAAACAGCTTTTATTGTATGTTGTATATCTTCTCTCGCTCCAGTTAACTACCTTGGACTAGGTAAATGTAGTATATAAACAGTGAGAAAGTTAATGATTGCATCTTATTTCTGAATATGACTTTGCGGGATTTATGAACTGAAAGTGCAAAGAAGGATACATTAAAAGAAAAACCAAGAAAAGATAACAAATGATGAGAACATTGCAAAATTTCCAAGGTCTCGGATGTTGCGCAAGCTCGATAAAGACTCTTCGCTCAGGGTTGTCTCTTGGAAATTAAATGTCTTATTTTACAATAGGCAACTGTCCTGTTTAAATCGTTCGCGTGCGTATTTAATAACTATTATAAATTTACCATGTACACAATTCTATTAATTTTCCACCAACAGTCCCCACCCCTTTTTTTTCATAATGTGACCATTTTACTTGCACAAATTATATGAACTCCAAACACCTGTTTTAAACTGCAAAAACAAAGCCCTGCTTTTGAAACATTTTTTAACAACTCAACAATAATTATCTGTGGTGTGCCAGTCCATTGTTCACGCAGAAACCTTCGTTTCAAACGTGCCGGTTGCTTAGGGGAAAGGTATTACCTGTACTCCCTCCGTCTAATCTTTATTTTACTCGCTTCCTCCTGTCCCTTTATATTCACATGTGTTCCCCATAGCTATTTTCGTGAATCCTGTGAATGACCAGACAAGAATTCAAAAATCCAGAACCTTGTATTCGTAGAAATTTTGAAAATAAAATCAATAGTTGACCCACAATATAAACGTTGTTGCTTATCATGTTCTTTACAACTCTTTAAATGAAACTGTATTATGATTTATCTTACGATAGCTATACAATTCTCGAAATACACTTCTGGCGTCAGTATTAGATCTGATGCTCTCTTCCAAACAATTCCTAGTGCATGTTTGCCTTTGAGTTCTTTGGCAAGTTCATGTTCTTTAATCATTTTTTTTTGTTCAATTTATAATGTTGTAGTTCATAACCTTTTTCCAATGTTCACCACAGCTACAAAATGAATTCAATCTTTTGTATCAATCCCGTCCTATAACTGGTTACGGCTAATGTCAACAACAAGAACAACAACAACAAGATCAATAATAATAATAATAATAATAATAATAATAATAATAATAATAATAATAATAACAATGCTGATGACTACAGTCGCTGTTTAAGAAAAGGTCGATCTTTATTTCAACTAAATATAGAGCAAAAATATATTTAAAATGCAAACTATTGTTTACGTGTTTAATTTAACATAACAATGCAATTTGTATGATAGCAAACCTTAGTGTTCTTAAACCTCACCTATTTCGACTGCAATAACAATCTTACAGACCTCATAATGTTTACTACGTCAAATATGTTCAGAATGTGTTATGTTTTCTAATTTCTTGGTGGTGTTAGGGTAATCATATCATTATGTGTGGATTTCTTGTTATAGGTGTTGTTTTATATTTTAAAGCGCTTTGAGCTTTTAGATATTAAATGCTATGCAAAGTCCTCCTCATTATTAGTGATTTCCCTTGATAATGCATAGTGTCGGCAACCAATAATAATTATTATTGGTTGCCGACACTATGCATTATCAAGGGAAATCACTCTTACAGTAACGGCTGCAGAAACGCTTACGTGTTGCTTCCCTTCACTCATATCGATCCAAACAAGGATTACTACCAGCAGGGGTGTGAAATATAATGCCCACTTGCTGGATCAGGCCCGTGTCTGGTTTTGATTCATTAATTTAAATGTATACGGCCCGCGCTTTAGAAGAAGAACAAGAAGAAATCCAAAATCATATATCGGTACTTCCACACTAATTCAGAGCATCACTTGAACAGCGCAACAACTTCACTCAAGCGGTGCCTTACAGAAACAATTGAATATCATAAACTAACAGTGTCAATAAATTTGACACATTTACGACAATAACCAGTGAGAAAGTTAATGATTGCATCTTATTTCTGAATATGACTTTGCGGTTTTTATGAAATGAAAGTGCAAAGAAGGAAAGATTAAAAGAAAATCCAAAAAAAGATTTACAAATGATGAGAACATTGCAAAATTGCCAAGGTGTCATATGTTGCGCAAGCTCGATAAAGAAGTTTGCAGTTCATTGACAAAACTGCAAGTGTAGTCACTCTGGAAATCGTGTTTTTATTGGTGCTTGTTTTGAGTGTATAGTGCTTTTTATGAAGCTCTAATAAGGTTTATCTATCGTATTGAGAAACACGTACAAAACCAAATATTACTTTTTGCTTAATTTATGCGATACTTATGACAGTGCAGGTACTCCAGATGTGTTATTATGTACCATGAAAAGCGTGTATACTTTTTTTCTCTGAAATAAAATGGTTTATATGGTGTTAGGTCAAATGTGGTTTCTGTGATATTCAGTCAAAAATGGTTTCTATGGTATTCAGTCAAATATGGTTTATATGATATTCAATGTATGTATGTATGTATGTATGTATGTATGTATGTATGTATGTATGTATGTATGTATGTATGTATGTATGTATGTATGTATGTATGTATGTAATGAATAGTGGCCTTATATCTCAAAGTTAATTCCTTAGGTGTGTGTGTGTGTGCGTGTGTGTGTACGTGCGTGTATAATTGTGTGTGTGTGTGTGTGTGTGTGTTTACGTTGATCTTAAATGCATAAAGACCATTCCCTTTGTGGTCTGATCAAGTGCATGTGAAAATTAAAGTCTTAATTCATCGTTCTGCATTATGCCGTATTCAACCGTAGGACGCTACATTTCAATTTATTTTAAGTACAATTTATATCAGCTTTATTTAAGTATAATTTATATCAGCTTCTCTTAGGTTGAAATACTGCTCTCGTCCATTACGCATAATTTACCAAGTTAACATTTTCTCAATCTATCAAGCACATGTGAGCAGTGTGCGGCAAAGGTTTTGTAATGGAGCAACTCTAAAGTTTGTCAAACAGGAATCGAAGACGTCGCACCAATATTCGTTTGTTAATAAAATATAAAAATGAAAGAGCCCATGAAATATTATCAATATTGTCACGTTGTAAGAATTATCCAGATTTCAACATGTATATGTTAGACCCTGAGGCTATACTTTCGTGCCGTCATTATGTATGAAGGTCAATTCTGCGAACAAATGGAGTCAAGCCAGTTAATTGACATAGTCATAACTGGTGACGCGCGTTTTTTTATTTTGCCAAAGCCAGTTACGTAATACTATTCACAGGTAGGTAGTGGAATTCTTTGTTCGGATCAAAGGAACATCAAGGTGGGTCGTAAATCCATCCGTGACAAACTGATGGGAGGAGGCAGTGTCTGATCTGATAATTATTTGAAACAACATCCTTACGGAATTGAGCAAGGCGTGACTAATATTAGAATCGCAAGTTTAGATATAGAGCTAAACTCTAGTAGTCGAAAAAAACAGTTGCGGGAGTTAAGGGAAAATAAGCTACTCCAACGTCATTCGACACTGGCGAGAAACTTGTATATTCCAGGAATAACAAGGATCTTTAGTACGTGTCGATGATTATGTGATCGATTGTTGTTATATATTACTGCAAAGTAAGTGTATTTTAAATATTGCTGTATGTATACCTTAGTACATAGAATTACCATTTGAAGGGTGATTCATTCGTAGTGTTTGAAATGCATGCATATTTTGAGATTTGATTAATGTTTATGTAAAGAATAAATATTGTAATTCGCTGTTTGCTTAATTCGTATTTACCTCGTGAATTTATTCATTTGATATTCTAGATTTGTAAATGTTGAACTGAAATATAAACATTGCATAATGGTTGCAGTGTGCAACATTAGTATATATATATATATATATATATATATATATTTATATGCCGTGTACACTTATCAGGTAAAATGTGTACTTCGATGGGCACGAATGCGTGACCAAACACGGTTATGGCTTATCTGATGACAATGTTTATTGTGAGTTTACTTAGCATGGGGAATATGCTATGCTAATGCCCTTGTGTGTTAATGCATGAAGCTTTTAGGAACCAGAGGGAATTGGATCAATGCAGCTGGTCTGAGTTCCTTGAAGAAAAAAGAGAAGGAAGAACGGAAGGAGAAGTTAGAAGGAAGCTTTTAGGGACCAGAGGTAATTACCCCAGTGCACTTGGTCCGAGTATCTTGGAGACAAAGGAGAAGAAAATAAAGAACTGAGGACGAGGTTAGAAGAGCTGGAGGGAGTTGGATTGTCTGTCCATAAAGATACAGATGAGTATGAACACATGACAGGAGGAAAATCTATCGCACTAAGTTCAGATGATGAAATAGGCCGTCACTTGGTCGAGTGAAAGACGATCGATGTGGATTTTAATTTTAATTTTGTTTTAGAGATGACTGTTATTGAATGATATTAAACTGTTGTTCGTTGAATTTCACATTTTGACTAATTTAACTGTAAGCACCGCTCTCTATCACAACTTCAATTTCTGAAGATGAAAAACGAGCCAAGGTGGGTCTTCTGTATTGATTTAAATAATACTGGGAGTACCCCATCCCAACCTAAATAAGGGTAACCTCTACAAATATCTAGTTGTTTATTTCAACTTTTCCGAGTAATACTTTATAGTTTGTTTCTTCACGTTTTCCATAGGGCAGGTAAAATAACAATAAAACATCACATAATGTATATTACCATAGTAACGACTTAGACAAAACAAGACAATAATTTAACGAGGTTATTTTCTTTCAACAAATTAATTCAGCATATGTGTTAGTATTTCATTTTCCGGATTGTTTATGTGTCTGTTTTTGTATCCTTACTGATGATTCTACCATGAATGTGGGAGAACGAAACAGAGAATTTAACAAATACTTTTGTTTCTCCATCAGAATAATGTTGAAGCAGTATCTTTCAATTCCAAGAAAATAAATTGCATTGTAATTTACATTAAATATACATCTATCTTCTAAACATGATTTTCCTTCCTATTTAAACATTTAAATGTCTTACTGGAGTGCATAATTCCTTTTTGTCTACCCAATTAATTGAAATATTACTGATCGTATATATATATATATATATATATATATATATATATATATATATATATATATATATATATATATATATATATAACACAATGGTCTTGGATAAAAACGAATAGTATTAATCACGCTAAAAACGAAATGAAGGTAATCTTGACAAAACAACAATGCAAGTACTATACAAGGTCTCTACTGTGTTTGCAGTAAAGAAGTACAATTCTATTCTATTCTATTCTATTCTATTCTATTCTATTCTATTCTATTCTATTCTATTCTATTCTATTCTATTCTATTCTATCATATCATATCATATCATATCATATCATATCATATCATATCATATCATATCATATCATATCATATCATATCATATCATATCATATTATATTATATTATATTATATTATATTATATTATATCATATTGCCCTGTTCGTATATATGATGCATGTTTGTCTTTGTATGTAACGGCATTGAAGCGTGTAAGAAAAACTTCTACTCTGATGGCAAAGATTTTCAAGCGAAAATAAATAATTTCTAACTCTACTAAAAGAGTTCGAATTGTAAAAGATAGGACAAACAGTTATTTTCAGACAAGATGCACCCAAACCAGGAAGAAAAAAGGTAAATACACCAGAACAAATATAAAGATATAAACTATTGTGCTCTGGAAAAATAGTGCATACGGTAGCTTGCGATTTTGACAACTTTCTTACTTGATATTAGTTTGAAACGATAACAACAATGTGAAAAACGTAAATACGTTTATGTGCCGATTTAAATATTATTCATCCGACAGAAAAAATAGTAATATTTATATCATACCATATATATATATATATATATATATATATATATATATATATATATATATATATATATACTGAGTGATACCGCTGTAAAAGAAATACTAATACTCGTTGTGATATTTAACCATCGGTGCATGTTTGAATCTTTCTGTATGCATAAAGACCATACCTTGTCAGTCTTATGTGAAACAAGCTAACATAATATTCATCAATCTTTTACTGCATGACATCAAAATATCTCAATTATCTACAAAAAATATTTTTAATTGCCTGCAGATAGCAATGCTGACTGCACAAGAATTATACAAGAAAGGTATAGATTGTAGGAAAATTAATAAATAAAATAAGGGCCAGTATATATATATATATATATATATATATATATATATATATATATATATATATATATATATATATATATATATATATATATATATATCTGCGATCAATATATATTTGGATTAAATGTGAAAATGTATGCATATTTGAAGTTATTGGTGTTATTAATTGCATCATTTAAACCTTTCGATGAATGACGTTAACATGCAGTTCAAAAAGCGAAAGCTGCTGTAATGCTTTCTGCTCGAGGTGATTCTGACGATAAGTTGTAAAACACACTAAAACAAATTCGTTTAGATGAAAATAACTAACCAGGCAAACTATTAGTTTAGATGAAAATAACTAACCAGGCAAATTATTACGAATTGTAGTTTTAACATTTTTGTTTCTTTAGCTCCTGCTTGTTATGTAGTTTTTTAATTATGTATGAAAAATTGTAAATTGCAGAACAAAATCACTAATATTATCTTAGCCGGAATGAAAGTGCAGATGTTAAACATGCTGTAACACTAATGATACTCGTTACACTTCTTTACAAAATCAAACCATACGCATAAACTATGAAACTAAATATATACCTACAGTTCGAGTCACGCAACGGACGTATTTGAAACTGAAAGCACAATTATAACAAACCACATGAAACTTTTAATATAACAAATAATAGGAACGAAAGTAGTTATTAATATATAAATGCTGAAACTCATAAAAAATTGCTCTTTTCAATTAATATTTAATAAGCGCTAAAACTGCTTATGTTAAAATGATATTAGAAATCTACACATTCTTACATTGCTTTTGTCTTTCTGTTGCAAAACAAGTAATTAATTACTTTCATTCTGTGGAAATATGACATACCTAACCAAATAAACGTATAATTATTATTTCAGGATAAACGTTTACTTATACCCAAAACAAATGTAGTGTTTGTCAACATAATAGTGATAAAATGCATCATATTATTGACCGTTTTGACCCCGTATATTCTCAATTATAAAGAGTAATACAGCAAACAACGTAGACTCTGATCTGCCTTCGCATAATAAATCACCAGCTCTTGGTCTCGGCAGTTTGTTAAGAGTATTTAGTAGACCCTGATATGTAGTTGCATGTACTGGCAGATCATGATCGGTGTTGTTTTGATATTGATCTCGACCTATAATATAGGTATCATTACTTTGATTTGTTTCTCTCTTCCGTCACGCCCATTCACCTGTTGACATCAAGATGCCCCAATACCCGATGTACAGATAACATCAAATCTTCACAGTTGTTCGTACTTTCCCACAAATTAGGGATAAAATGGCCCACAGATGATAGAACACCGCCAGTGATAAGTACAAATCACTTCAATCCCATAGTATTATAAGGTTGTCTGTTGTATTGATTGCCCATATACGTTACTGAGATCGACCTGAATAAGACCCTTAAGGGTTTTCATTGTTACCCGTATCTAATAAGTGTCGATAAAGAGATTTAGAGATTATTGAATCATCCATCATGATAGAATGATAACAAAAGAAAGTTTGACCGTTCCCCGGGATATTTCAGACTTACCAATGCTGTCAAATTTGAGGTTATGGTTGATAAAAAAAATCCCTTGGTACATTTTAACAAGTTCCCTACCTCGTGGTCCTTTAAGCTCTAATTCATACAATTAAGTTAAATCTATTATCACACATTTATGATCCTGGTATCACATATTTATTTTCCTAATTTCATAGTTTTGTGTTCCTGATATCACATAGTTATATTCATAATTTCACATGTTTGTGTTGATATCACATTTTTTTCTTCCTGATTTCGCAATTTTGTGTTCCTGATATCGATATTTGTGTTCCTAATTTCAAAATTTTGTGTTCCTGATATCACATATTTGTGTTCCTGATTTCACAATTTTGTGTTCCTAGAAGGTTTACAAATAAGACAGTAAATAACTAATTATTCAAAAATATTTCAATAAAAACCAAAAAAAAAACAGTCGTACAATAAATAGAACGACACGCACCGCACAGTCGTACAATGGAACGATACACGCCGCACAGTCGTACAATGGAAGAACACGAACCCCATGGTCGTTTGATAGAATGGCACGAACCCCACAGTTGTACAATAGAACGACACGCACCGCACAGTCGTACAGGCGAACCACACGAATTATTTGTAAATGAAACGAGAAAGCATCCGCATTCATAAGGGAGTCAAGAACTTCAATTATTTGGCTCAAGCTTTCGGTGGTAAACAATAACTACATACAAAAGTTAATTATGGGGGAGGGGGAGAAAACAAATCAGTTATAAAGAAAAGTTTATGTTTTGCGTGTATGTTAAAATCGGTTAATAATTTTAGACTATTGAAATACGTACTAAATATCTTTCGATGTATGCATATATCTGAATAACGTGCTAATAAAGATCAAAATGATAATAGCAAAAACAAAGTTTTATTAACGAGATTATGCTGATTCCAATGGAATGTCCACTGTGCTCAAATGGCACGAGAAGTTGCAATGGAACGTCCGCAGTGTTTAGAGAACATGGGAAATTCTAACAGAAGGTTCGCAGTGTTCAAAGGACATGGGGAAATATAACCGAACGGCTACCCTGTACAAAGGATATGGGAATTTCTAAAGGAACATCGCAGTGTTTAAATGACATGGATAATCTAGTAAATGCCCGCGGGACTGAAAAGGATAACAGTATATCTTATGTACGCTGTACCAATGATATACCACGAGATGTATACATTTTTCATTAAAAGGAAACGAGGCTTACCCGAGTGTCCTGTAAATGAAAAATGTATACAACGAGTCACGAAGGGAACATCGATTGAAAAAAATGGCAAAGCATGATGCAACATTCCGCTTACTCAGTAATCTCTCTCTCTCTCTCTCTCTCTCTCTCTCTCTCTCTCTCTCTCTCTCTCTCTCTCTCTCTCTCTCTCTCTCTCTCTCCATTAGAGAGCTCAACGCACACACACACATACAGCCATACATACTGACACACGTGCGTGCATATATACGCACACTTGCTTGCAACTTTGATCAAATCGTGAAACCTTCGTGTATAAAACTGATTCTTTAAAAATTTACAGCAGACACATGTTTTTTTTCATTTTAGAATAAAGTCCGAGTTACAAACTGTTTTACGAGTCCTAATAGTCCGTTTCTAATGACATGATAAAAAGACATTACCATAGCAACTGAAATGGGTACGTAAACAATTGCATGTACAATAGGAAATGAATTACTTAAACAATTGCATGTACAATAGGAAATGAATTACTTAAACAATTGCATATACAATAGGAAATGAATTACTTAAACAATTGCATGTACAATAGGAAATTAATTACTTAAACAATTGCATTTACAATAGGAAATTAATTACTTAAACAATTGCATGTACAAGAGGAAATGAATTACTTAAACAATTGCATGTACAATAGGAAATGAATTACTTAAACAATTGCATGTAATATAGGAAATGAATTACTTAAACAATTGCATGTACAATAGGAAATGAATTACTTAAACAATTGCATGTACAAGAGGAAATGAATTACTTAAACAATTGCATGTAATATAGGAAATGAATTACTTAAACAATTGCATGTACAATAGGAAATGAATTACTTAAACAATTGCATGTACAAGAGGAAATGAATTACTTAAACAATTGCATGTACAATAGGAAATTAATTACTTAAACAATTGTATGTAATATAGGAAATGAATTACTTAAACAATTGCATGTACAAGAGGAAATGAATTACTTAAACAATTGCATGTACAAGAGGAAATGAATTACTTAAACAATTGCATATACAATAGGAACTGAATTACTTAAATAATTGCATATACAATAGGAAATGAATTACTTAAACAATTGCATGCACAATAGGAAATGAATTACTTAAACAATTGCATGTTCAATAGGAAATGAATTACTTAAACAATTGCATGTACAATAGGAAATGGATTACTTAAACAATTGCATGTACAATAGGAAATGAATTACTTAAATAATTGCATATACAATAGGAAATGAATTACTTAAACAATTGCATGTACAATAGGAAATGGATTACTTAAATAATTGCATATACAATAGGAAATGAATTACTTAAACAATTGCATGTACAATAGGAAATGAATTACTTAAATAATTGCATATACAATAGGAAATTAATTACTTAAACAATTGCATGTACAATAGGAAATGAATTACTTAAACAATTGCATGTTCAATAGGAAATGAATTACTTAAACGCGTGTGCATAGCATAGCCTCCAACGACTGTTGCAAAGTAAGGTAACTTATATCAAAAGATGAGAAATTTATTTTCCAGGTAGCTTCCCCTATATTATATGAGCTAGTGGTCAATTTCTGTTCAACGTGTAAAAAGATTATCAGCGTACAATACATAACCGGGAACAGAAAAGGATCGGCAAATTTACAAAGTAATAAAGTAAACAAGAGATACAGGCAAAAAAGATATTGTAGTTTAAATTACTATACACTAACACAATAACATTCTGTACGCAATCGCTAAATCAACATGAAACTATTAATCTAAATATATTCTTTTTACAAGAAGTATGCTTCACAATTACAAGTGGATGAAGTTGTTAAAGAGTATATATCAATTATAAACTAAAAATGAAAATGTTGATTACACAATGAACAATAACCATTAATATGTTTTGCTATAGTATTTGTTCCACTGAAAAATAGAATGTTCAATAGTTAGTTTCGTATATATTTGAGCCATTTTAACAAAGTCTGGTCTTCATTGTTCACGCTCCCTTTTGTTTCAAGCAATGCAAATTGTATTCAATGCCAAGAGTGAATTTTGTGTCTATTTCAGCCGTTTTAGTTTATTCCAACGTTTAGAAGTATGCCAACATTTTTGTCCGTTGTGAGTGTTGCAAATGTAAATAACTTCAACTTAAACCAGTTGAAGATATCGGTAATATCTACTGAAAGCCACCATAATTAATTAAGAATTTTAAACTTGTTAGAGTAGTCGCTCTTTGCAATTCAAATTGTAACATATGTAAATTTCACCCGAAACATCTCTTGTGTACTGAAATTTCAGTTGACAGTTTCCAGCTCTGGTGTTAAAGTGCCATATCAGTGTAAAAATCGTAAAATTCAGTATTATTTGAATAGAAAATAAAATCTGGAAGCGGTATAAACAAACCCGACGGAAAAATTCTCCATAATAAGTGAGAAATACGCTCAGGTGTGTTTTCGAAAATATCACACCCTGGACCGATTTTATCGCTCAGTAATTTCCGGAGAGAAGAACACACTTCCACAAAATAACATGAAAAATTACTCAGACATTTTTCTTACTCATTTCCTTGTTCTGGACGTTCTCCACATTGTTGTCTATACTGGTAGTATGCAACTTTTAAAACATGGATATCTAGACAAACTGGACTGAACCCTGTATCCCCTGGTATTCATTGCAGACACTTTAGA